>JABAKD010000023.1:9227293-9734448 GCA_012845835.1 Undaria pinnatifida | reverse complement strand
GGGGGGGGGGGGGGGGGGGAGATTTTTTAGGAGGTTTAGGTCACAAATAATATTCAAATACACTTCGGCTGTGAGATCAAAGATATGTATCAGCTTGCTGGCTTTTAGCGGGTCATAAGAGATAGTACGGCAGTAGCTAACCCTGACTGAATTCCGAACGGGTATAACTTTAAGACCTACTATTATGGCGAATATTTTCATCGATTATTTCTCTCTTTAACCGGATCTCCGACGCCAAAAATAAAAAACCTTCCACTATGGGACCAGAAATCATCGTTATTTCTAGGTTCAGAAATAATCGAGGCCAGAAATCAGCGGATCTGGTGATTTCTGAGCCCAGAAATAACAGCTCTTCCAACCTCTCAAAACTGGGACTAATTGACTTTTGGATACTACCTCGTACCAAGTGTCACATGTCACCACTGCCCATACTGTACCTGGTATGATACTTGTCTGCTGTACACGTCACGCATCACCCATAACAAAGAATCACAAACACACCTACGACAGCATACTGCGCTTGTTGTGTGCGAGACAGAGCTTCATCCTCACACACAAACGCGACAGCAGCAGCACCACCACCATCGAAACCACCATAGGCACACCACACCAGCACCACAGCAGCAGCGCAGCAGAAGAGACCGCAGCAGAGGCGGTGATGACCTAACGTCGCCGGCGACAGTGTACGTGCCAGATTTCAAAAATAAAGGCAAACGGCAAAACAAGACCTACCAATTCAAAATAAAACCACTTTCCAAAAATCAGAAGCCATAATGGACGCCGCTTATTTCTGATGCAGTTATTTCTGGAGCCTCAAAACCACAAAAATAATCGCCAGAAATAATCGCTAAAAATTTTTCCATAATAGTAGGTCTAAGAGAGCGAAAAAAAATCAACCTCAAACCCTACCTTTTTGTGGATACCAGTCCCTATTCCCTAGATTGTACCGCCTCCTGATCACTATAATCCTTCAAGATCATCCTGGGCTCCTCGAGGCAGACTCTGAGGTGTTTCCTCATCGTTGACCCTCGAGCGTGCGGTTGCGCACATAACCCATCTGGGTGTGTCTCCACACTATTAATAACACCTCCATCAGAGAAAGAAAAACCTTCGAAGGGACTACCGTCTCACACCTTCGTTTTTTTATTCGTTTTTTTCTAAAAAGGGGTTCAAGAAAATCAAAATTCCAAAGACAGACGTTTTTTTTTCGCAAACACTCCAATTGTCAGAACGTTGTACAAGGAACCCGAAGGGTTCGCCAGCTAGCGTTGGGCTGCGAAAGCAACTGAGTTAAATCGACACACGACGCGTATGAAAATACGTGAGAGTGTGGTGAGCTAAAGCTTTATTTTTCCCCATCCGCCGGAGGATAAGAAAAAAATATATATATAAAAAGTTGTACAAGGTTTTTGCGCTGACGGGTTACCCTAAGCTAACGCGATTCCAAGGCGCCCCATCCTTGGACCACCAGGCAATGGGGCAGTCAGTCGAGGAACAAATTTGTTTGGAGTCGCGACATCAGTCTCAAGCTAATACCCACCAGGTACCTTGACACGCACGCATCACAGCTGCACACTTGCTCGATAGCAGCAGCGTAGCGTCATCATTGTTTTTTCCATCCGACCTACGGTGTCGGCCCGCCCATAGAAGGTACCGGTCAGACTTTTAGGCTATACGTTCTTAGCACCCTTTTACTGGCGGAGCGAGAAGGAAGGGGGATGGGGTAGATATTCCTACGGTTTTCGGCTGACGGGGCAAGCGCCCAGGCTACGCGTGCAGCACCGCAGTCCCGACACGGGGGGGACAAAAACATTCGGAGTTATGATACCAGCATAACTTTAGGAGTTGGGAAAAATGGGTTAACAAAAATCAAGATTTCTCCGCGGGCCGCTGAGCTAACTTTGTCTTGAGGACCTGTTTCCTTGTTATTACGAGGGCGACCATACCGCATTTTGTATAGCTTAGTCGTTGTTCCTAGGCAATGGGATTTCTCGTCGTGTTTTCGCTCTTTCGCTTTCATCACCATCACGGTCGGCTTTTGTGCTCTGTGTGGACCACCCAACGTGAGGGGCTTCTGAAAAACAAACGTGCCCCTTTTTCGTAACACGCGTCCCCCTCCTCCCCCCCCCCGCCCCCCCCAACCCCTCTTCTCCCCCTCCTTCCTCCCCCCTCCCCTCTTTTTTCTCTCTTCTCCCCAGTACATACCCACTGTCAATGCGCCCCCTTCCCTCCCCCCCCCTCCTCCCCCTACCCCCTACCTTCCCACCCCGGGTCCCTCTCACCCTCCTCACTCCCTTTCTCTCCCCCCCCACCCCCACCCCCTCTATCCCAACTCTCTGCACCCCCCCCCCCGCCCCCCCCCCGCCCCCCCCCTCCTCCTCTCCATAACACATTTCATTTCAAGGTGGAGAAACGCCTATTTTTCATCCACGAGTTCGTTGTTTAGGGAAGAAGGTCTTCATGCCTCGCACACATCTCCCTCCCCCGCTTTCCTCCACTGAATATACGACAAATGCCTACAAGGTGAATCAACGCCTATTTGCCAGCGGCGAGTTATTTTTATAGGGAAGATAACATGTTCGTACTGCTGGCGTCAACTAAGGCACAACCCCCCCTCCCCCCCCTTGTCTCTCTCCTCCCTCCACCCAACACACAAAAACGCCTTCGAAGGTGGATCAACGCCTATTTTCCAACCACCAGATTCGTGGACAGGCAGGACGAGATGTTCGTACCGCTGACATCAACCAAGGACCCGCGGTACACCAAGCGCCGCGCCTTCGTCGTGGCAAACGTCAAGGACGGTGTCTTGGAAGAGGTGAGTTATTTATTGACCCTTTTTTTTTGGGGGGGGGGCTTAGCTCCCTTTAGAGCCCCCAAACCACCCTGTACTACTTTAAGTAAAAATGACCCCAAGAAGGGTTTCCAATAGTAAAGGCGTTGAGAGGGGGAAAATATACGGTAGGGGGGGCCATTGCACATGCTGTTTCAGGTTCCTAAAATCTTGCCTGGTATGTTTTTCTTTGTTGGAGGGAAACTAAAACAGCAGTCATTGTTTTTTGGCCCTTCTGCTCACGGCCGGAGGCGCTTTTGCATAACCCTCTACGCTCTTCAAGCCCCTGATTATCGTTTGTTTTTTTTTTCCTTTTTTGGAGGGTGGCTGGCTGCTAGGGGAACTCTTACGCTTCATTCTGTCAAAAAAAAAACTGATTTTGATGAAAAAACGAAAGTGCACAACGCAATGTGTGGCGTAGGCACAAAGAAAAATCCAGGATATGAATCAAGGTTTTGAGCCCAGGGCTACCGAAATTATAGTATCATATCACATACCCCTCCCCCCCCCCCTACAGCAGTATACTTTGTTTGATTGAGCCTCTCGAAAGAGTCACTTCGTATCTTGCTGACGGAAAGACTCTAAAGTAGGCCTTTTCTGCTTGGGGCAGCGTAGCTAACCATATTGCGGATTCGATTCGTGTCGCAAATTTAAAGCAGCACGAAAGCTTAAATCTCCGCGAAGGGGAAAGGGGGGCAGAAGGGTCACTCGCGCGAGTGACCGCAAGCGACTCACTTCAAAACGAACACTCCTGGAGTGGACTCCTCCTGCCGCCGCTTTCGTCCAGTTTTTACTGACGATACGTTTGTCGCATCCGTTCATTCACTCACGGAGCAACCCGGGACTGCTATATACCTAGAAAATCAAATTTCTGCCAAAAAAAAATATATGGTAAAACTCCGACGAATTTTGGGTTATAAGGCGGTCCTGCCGTGACCAGAAAACGTTTTAGCCAAGTAAAGGCGAAAAAGCAAAAAAAATGCCGACGATTTTGGGTTAAGGAGGCCCTGCCATCCAAAAATGTTTTATTTGCCACAAAAAAGAACCAAAAATAGCAAAAATGCCCACGATTTTGGGTTGAGGAGGCCTTGCCATCCAAAAAATGTTTCATTTGCCACTAAAAAGGACCAAAATATGCAAAAATGCCCACGATTTTCGATTGAGGAGGCCCTGCCATCCAGAAAACGTTTTTTTTGCCACTAAAAAAGAATCGAAATAGCAAAAATCCCCACGATTTTGGGTTGAGGAGGCCCTCCCATCCAGAAAACGTTTTCTTTTTGCCACTAAAAAGAACCGAAATAGCAAAAATACGACGGTTTTGGGTTGAGGAGGCGCTGCCATCCAGATAACGTTTTTTTTTGCCACTAAAAAGAACCAGAAATAGCAAAAATGCCCACGATTATGGGTCGAGGAGACCCTCCCATCCAGAAAACGTTTTTTTTTTTGCCACTAAAAAGAACCGAAATAGCAAAAATACGACGATTTTGGGTTGAGGAGGCCCTGCCATCCAGAAAGCGCTTTTTTGCTTCTAAAAAGGGTTGAAAAAAACGCGGACGATTTTGGGTTTTATGGCGGTCTTTCAATCCAGGGAACGTTTTAGCCAAACAGAAAAGGAGAAAAATTAGTAAAACTCCGACGATTTTGGGTCATAAGGCGGTCCTGCATATCCATAGAACGTTTTAGCCTAAACTAAAAGGATCATAAATACTACAACTCCGACGATTTTGAGTCATGAGGCGGTGCTGCGATCCAGAAAGTGTGTTAGCAAAAAATAAAAAGATCAAACTTGGTAAAATTCCGGACGTTTTTGGTTGTCAAGGCCGACCTGCCGTACTCGCAGATAACGGCAACGGCGATTTCACTGCTGTCCGACTCCAATTGCAAGTGCGTGTAAGTTAACGCGTCCACAACAGCTGTCAGCTGTCATGTCGAGAACGCGCGTTTACGTTTTTGACGTATGGCACGATAGAGGTATATAGCAGTTTTCGTCGGAAATGGTTTCTGAACTGACGGAGCGCCTTAACCCATGCGTGCCGGAAATAGGCCATTTTTTTTTTCTTTTGCATGATCATTCTCGTCGTGTACCTGGGCCATGTTTTTTTTTTTTAAATCCGCGATAAATCAGGTTGTGTTTTTTTTTGTTCGTCGGGGCGAAACTTTTTTTCTTCCCCCTCTCCAATCGGTTTTTTCGTAGAGTTCCTCAAACGACAAGCGGCTCAGAAGCACAATTTTGCACCCTTGCCCTATATGTGCAGTCTCGTGGTTTGTGATCACAGAGAGAGCGCTCGCCTCTCTGGGAGGCATCAGCACGGACCACTCTGGTACACGCAGGCTACCTCGAAGGTACACGACGGGCGGGGCTCTTCAACCCCAAAAAGCGTACCGTTGGAAATACTACCGTATATATTCTTGTTTTTGCAATCTGATTTTGTTTTTTGTATACCCAGGCCATCGGGTTGTTGCCCTTTCGGTTTACTGAAACAACAAAAAGGTGTAGGTGGAGGCTTGTTTACACCTAGACCGTGATATTGTCTGTCCGGCTAAGCGCACGATAATGTTTGTGTTTTTTTTTGTCCAGAACGTGTTTGCTGGCCATGGTGACTCCAAAGGTTCACATCCACGCTCGACTTTTTTTTTTTTTGCCTTCTCGAGCTACAGAGCTCTGTCCTTGAGGAGCCTCAACACGTGTCATGCGTTGTTGTTGCCACTCGTGGATGCTGGTTTTTCCCGGTGCTCATGGTAATTCCGGGTTGCTGATGCACGTGTCGCTCACCTAAGCCCCCTCGCCCCCCCCCCCCCCCCCACGTCCCCCCCCTCCACTTCCGACGGCCTTCCCCTCCTCCCTACTATCCGTCTCCGTCTCCTGCCCCCCGCCCCCCTTCCCCCCCCCCCACCCCCCCCCCCCCTCCACACTTGCGCACTCTCCCCCACCCTCCCTACTACCGCCCCCCCTCCTTCCTGCTATCCCTCCCAATCACGCCCCCCCCCCCCGCCCATCCCTCTCTCCCTTCCCTCCCCCTTTCATCTACCCCCTAACCCCCCCCCACCCCGCCCCCTTCTCGCCCAAAATCGCATCCTTGACAGGACGTAAAGAAGATCGCATATCTGATGCACACTAACGCGCCGCAAGAGGAGCTAGAGCGTGCGGTCGTCAACGGGGTCAACCGCCGGTTCTACGGCAAAGACGTGCCGGACGACATTGTTGAGGTACTAATTTGTTGTTTGTGCTGTTGTTGTTGGTGGTGGTGGTGGTGGTGGTGGTGGTGGTAGTGGTGGTGGTGGTGGTTGTGGTGTTGTTGTTGTGGTATTGGTGTTGGTGTTGGTGTTGTTGTTGGTGTTGTTGTTGGTGTTGTTGTTGGTGTTGTTGTTGGTGGTGGTGGTGGTGGTTGTGGTGGTGGTGGTGGTGTTGGTGTTGTTTCTGTTGCTGCTGCCGCTGCTGCTGTTGAACTTGTTGGGTTTTTTGTTGTTACGTTACCTGCTCTGCGTAGCTTCTTCTTTCTCCCTTTGAACAGAAATTCCCGGCCGCTACCCCACCGCCACTACAACCGCAACCTTCTATTTTTTTCGTTGTTTTTTCGGCTATTCATTCCTTTTAAAGCTTTGTTCAGGTGTGCTTTTCTCTTCATAGCTGTTTTTTTTTTCGGTGGCGGGGGGGGGGGGGGCGTGTTCGTAAAAAAAAAATGTTTTTTGCTAGCGTGCCGTGGTGGACGGGAGGGTCAGTCAGTCTGTTTCGATAGAGGTATGTATACCGTTTTTTGGCGTAAACCTTTTTCAGAATGACGGGGACTCCTCAACCCTATTGAGACCCATGCACAACGACAATACAAGGTGCACACGCGACGCGTTATTATGACGGAATTGCCCCACTTTTTTTTTTTCTAAGGTTGCCTCCATTCGGGTGGCTTAAGACCTCTCTAAGGCAAAAACTGACGTTAGGAGAACAACAAAGCTGCTGTCATATCGTATGAAGAAACCCAATGGCCTAGGGTATACAAACGAAACTTGTGCCAAAAATAAAAAAATCCAGAAATTTTCGACGATTTTGGGTTAAGGAGCCCCGTCATTTCATTCAGAAAACGTTTTTACACGAAAAGTGCTATTATACCTCTTATCACTGATAGCACGCGTCACGCGCGGTTTTGTTATCACGGCAAGTGTGAAGCGCGCACGTGAGTTGCAAGCTGTGCGCGAGCAGAGCGTCTTGCAGGTGCTTGCTTGCACCGGAGTTCGAAAGGAGCAATCAGTCGTCTTTGTCCGCTTAGACGCGCGCTACGATGAGAGGTGCGCCATTTTTTGTTTTTTTCGTTGTTTGGGGGTTTCCTCAATTTTTGAGCTTGAGACCTTTCTCTCCAAGGCAAAAACTGATTTTTAAGAGAAATTCTATAAACAAAACTACTACCAGATTATCAAAAAATCTCATTATCTAGGTACGAAACGAGAATAAATTTCGAAAAAAATGACCTACCATGGTATCTTTTTCGAAGACGAAAACTGCTATATACCTCTATTGTACGTGGCACGCGTCCCGCGCGCGGTTTTTCATCACGGCGAGTATGCGGCACGGGTGGGTGCAAGCGGTGCGCGCGTCTCACGCCGTCTTTTGTCCGCTAATTCATCAGCCCGAGTTGCTTCGTAGGAAGGGATGCCGCGTTTGTTTGTTTTTTTGCGTCGTTATCCTCCGGTGGATGGGGGGGGGGGGAATAAAGCTTAAGCTCGCCACACCTCCACGTATGTTCATACACACGTCGTGCGTGTGTCGAATTTAACTCAATTGCATTCGCAATCCAACTGTTTTTGCCGGCGTGTGTCCTTCGGATCCCGAGATAGCGATAGCGCGAGCTGTCCCTACCGGCGGTCCCCGTTACTATGTACTCCGGCGGTGCAATAAGAAATCCCAGTGTATACGGATGCATGAGGATGTCGAGCCGACCTGAGTATGTCGACCCGACCTGAGTATGTCGACCCGACCTGCAATCGTCACGTTTAGCTGGTCATTTTTTTTTTTCCATTTGAAGCCTCTGAATGACTTCAACCCCAAAAATCGTCGAAAAGTTTTTTTACCATTATTGTTGCAATGAAAGGGATTATTGATCGGGGGTTGCACGTTCATTTTTCATCAAATTCATTTCTTTTTTTTCTTAGTGGAGAAATGTAACTTCATGTAGTACAGTGGTGTTTGTGAAGGCGTGGAAAGCAATCTGTTTTTTCATACGAATTTTTGTCGGTCGTCTCGAAACAAAAAAACAGGATGTCATAGCCCAGACAGCAGCGACAGAAGAGCTGTCGCGCTTGCCAGAAACGGCCGCCTATGGCACAGGGGAGCGAGAGCGCGTAGCACCGTAGGATTGAAAGGAGTCAAGCAGCGTGCCCATTAGAATTGATCCTCATGTGAGGTTTCATTAAGTTCGTTTTTTTGGGGGGGAGGAGTATAATACGGTTTCCGCATTAGAGGTTATGAGCCTCAGAGAGGAGAGGGTGCACGTCTTCTTGTTGGTTATCTAGCACTACGGCGCTACCCACTGCGCTACTGAGTCAAGTGACCAAATGCATGTTTTCGAGTTTGTTGGTTGATTCTCGCCAACTTTGGATCAGGGATCTCCGGAGCTCTCCCCTCGCCACGTACCTCGTAGAGTCGTATCAGACGCGCGAGCTCGAAAGCAACGAACATGAAGTCGGCGGGAACCTGTAGTGAGAGTAGCATGTATCTTTTCGAGTCGCTTCTACCGCAAAAAGGTATCCTCGGCGACGAAATAGTCGACGCGCACCAAACTCGCAAGAAGTAATATCTCCGGACACCTCTTTTATTTGTGGTCGACTTCGCCGCTATTTTTGCTTCGGTGTACTTTCGCTTCGTTTTCTTTTTTTTTTGTTTTTCGTTTTATGGTTTCTCTTGTTATTGGCTGTTTTTTTTCTACTGGTTTTCGTTTTCTTTCGTTTTGCTTTAGCTTTCGCGTTAGAGACTAGCTAATGCCCTTTTTTGGTGTCTGGAGTATGCCGTGGTATATTTACGAGAGGGTAGTCGACGCCGACGCGATGCCTAGCTGGTCGGGAAAACCCGTCGTGCTCCGTCCCGCAGTTGTAGGGATGCGAACAGTTGACGGTCATACTGTGCGAGCTAGACAACCAGAGGGTACCGGTTTTTTTTTCTTTTGTTTGTTTGTTTGTTTTTTTGGGCGGTCACCATGATGGTTATCGAGTTGGATCATGTTGTGCGGGGTGGAGAACCCTAACTCCGCACTAGGGGAATGATCGCATCACGTAGCGTGAATAGGGTACGGCACCCACGAGGCAGTTACATAGAAATGCCCATTCATCGCTGTTTTCTGGAGTGGCCACACCAGAAAACAAAGTGACTCATTGGCGATGTCACCCATAAGCAAGATACTAGGCACACACAGGTGCCGACGTCCGTCTTACGAGCGGTTCTTGGAAGGATGCAGTTCACCCTTCAGCCTTCATGCGACTCGCCGAACACGTCACGGCGCTTCGCGTTCGGTGCAAGCAATGTCTGCCTGGCTGGTGAAAACCCGACGTGCCCCGTCCCGGCATAGTAGGGATGCGAAGATCTATGGCCATACGACTACGGCCATGCACAAATTGAGTACACCCGCCCCGCCCCACGCTTCGCTTTTGGTGCAAGCAATGTCTGCGGGGCTCGTGAAAGCCCGACGAGCTCCGTCCCGGCATAGGAGGGATGCGGGGGTCTATGGTCATACAACTACGGCCATGTACAAACTGAGTACACCCGCCCCCCCTCCCTCCGCCCTCACGTACACCCCACCACATCTCCCCTCCTCTACCCCCCCTCCCTTACCCCCCAATCCCCCCTTCCCAGCACATCGGCGTTTCTTTTTTGTATATATTTCAATTTTTGTCGAGCGATTTGAAAAGTGCAAAATCGATTAACTAACCCCTCGCCTAGTAGGTAATAACAAAAAAAAAACGAGTCATCGCACGCTAGGGGTGCTGCAGAACTTTCTGCAGAATATTTTGCAGAACCATTCTGCAGAACGTTTCTGCGGAACGCTTCTGAGCTCCTAGCACGAGGAGCGCGCAAAACATCAACATCACCCGAAGCGCGGCTTTGAAGGCACTCGTTTCGTTTCGCGCAACCCGCCCAAGCCGCATTTGTCTTGTGCTGTGTCCCGAAGAACGAACGCGCTCGTAAAAATTTGCGTATTCGTTGTAGCCGATAGTTTTGCGAAAATTATTTTTTATTCTACGCTGGAGGAGCTTTACCCTCTGGGTCCGAAAAAAAAAACGCTTCGCCCAAAACAAGCAGCAAGCCTCTTTTTACCGTGGGACCCTACCCTACCCTATCCTACCCTTGGAGGCGCGTGCTAAGATAGAGGTACGAGCACTTTTCGCCTTAAAATTAAATGGTTTTCTGAAGGACGGGGCTCCTTAACCCCTTTACAAGTGGAAACCCGTCTTTGGGGACAAAATTACTTGAATTTAGTATAGGGAGGGGTTCGGGGGCTCTAAAGGGGAACCCAAAATCGTCGGCAATTGTAAACAGTTTTTCCACGTGATTCTGGTCGTGTACCTAGGCCATGGGATCCGTTCATCCGCGATAAAGAAGGTTTATTTTTCATCCGCGATCAAATATGTTGGATTAAGGAGGGCATGTCTTAAGCTCCCGAAAATGAGGAACCCCAGAAAAATTGCGGTGCGCCTCTAAACGCAGCATGTGTCTCTGGATAGATCTGCGCTCGGGGTTAATAGCTTCTCTCACGAGGAAGATGGAGGATGGCGCCCAGCACCTCCTTGGGGCAATGTAGGTGTGGGAGATGACCTGGTATCGGTCGATCTGTTGAAGCATAGGCACCAGACGTACCTGGAAAGCCCATGTTGTTGCTGCTGGCAAGGTGAAGAAGACTGCCATCGACGAGTTATATTTGTTTCGCTGTTGGGTGTTGTAGTTGTTGCCGTTGTCGTTGCTGCTGCTGCTGCTTTCGTCCAAATATTTCCGTCAGTGTTTTTCTTGTTTTGTTGCTGTTGTGGTCAAAATATAGGCGCAACGGTACGTGTCACGGTACCGGAGAATGGAGACAGAGAGAGAGCGGGGCGGCACCGTCCTCTCCCGCGTTCCAGGACCCAAGTATGGCGTCCAGGAGATCATTCTTGTGTACCCTTTCGGGAAATCACCAAACCCACCGCCATCTCCGTAGAACATGTGCAATAACAAAAATCATACGCCTCAGGAGGTTTTGCTTCTAGTACGAGTAATCTCGACAGGATGGTATTCCACCTCTTTCGGGTGAAGGAATGCCGTCATCCATCACGTTCTTTTTTTGCCACAAAATGCCACGCTTCCACCGAACCGGCTCCGTTTTTTTTTTTTTTTTTTTTCGTGGCTAGTCATTCTACGGTAGCCCCACCCCCCCCCCCCCCCGGCCCAGCTTGTCTTGAACGAAATCGCCGGTTTTTGAAACCAGCTCCCGGCCGTATCTCCTGAAATACAATGCGCCCCTTGCCACCCGTTTGTTATGTGAAGAATTTGAAGATATTTTTTTTCATTTAGCAGCCTTCCTCGCGTCGAGCAGACATGAAACGTTCGTTTTAAAGGAATTCGCTATTTTTTTTTCTGGGGGGGGGGGTTATCGTAGAATCAGTCGCGCGTTCGTTCGAAGCTATCGTACTGGTCACAAGTCCATAATTTATTAAAATATGCAAGGGAGTGTACGCACTAGATTGTGCCGAGTTTTTGTTCGGCCTCACCATATTGGTTTTTGTTTTGTAGGATGCGGCTCTCGCCCGCCCTTCTACAACGTTACTCACCGCAACGCCCCACCAAGTGGCGCCTCGTGTTTTGTATAATGCACGCGATGTCTGCACGCCTGGCCGACGAAAAAAAATACCCGACATCGTAACGATGGGAGGTTCTATGGTTCTACGACTACGACCGTACGTGGTATGAGCAACACCCCCACTCCCCCCCCCCCCCCCCCCGTTGCTCCCTTTCGACTTTTACTCCCCTGTAATATTCATTTTGTGTACTCGAATTTCCCCATTTGTGTCCGTTCTTACTCAGCCTGCGGGAAAAACGAGCGGCAAGCAATCGAAAGCGATCACTCCCCGCTTCCCCCCCCCCCCCCCGCCCCGCCCCGCCCCCCAACTCCCCCTCCTCCCCCCCCCTTCCCCCGCTTCCTCGTTTGCTGCAATATATAAATATTTTCATGGCAAAAAAAACAGTTTATTACTCCAGTCTGCGGAAAAGTCGAACGAACTGCTTTCACCTTCCCCCCATTTCAGCGAGATGCGACGGTCAATCGCTATGCATGAAATTTGTACACGCCCCCCCTCCCCCCCCCCCCTACCCCGTCCTTGTTTGCGTTTTATTGCCCAAACTTCGTGTGTTCTCCTCCGTTGTTTTGTTTTGCTTTTAGTCTGCCGGGAACGCGAGCGACAAGCTTTAGGATGCGATCACCTTGGTTCTGTTGCCCAAACTCCGTGTCTTCTCCTCCGTTGTTTTTTGTTCTATGCTTTCAGTCTGCTGGGAAGACGAGCGACAAGCTTTCGGATGCGATCACCTCGGGCTATTTTCCCCCGAAACACCACCAGGGCAAGGTCCTGGACTTCATAGAGGAGAACCCGGACGGGCTGGGAGGTTGCCCCTTCGCGGGTGAGCTATTGCTTTTTGGTTAAAGCTACACAAGCTGTAAACGGCAGCTAGCTGGCGCTGCCGGAGTAGTAACGGGGACCGTCGGTAGGGACAGCTCGCGCTATCGCTATCTCGGGAACCGAAGGACACGCCAGCAAAACCAGCTGGATTGCAAATGCAATTGAGTACATACACACACGACGTGTGTGTATGAAAATACGTGGAAGTGTGGTGAGCTAAAGCTTTATTTCCCCCCCCCAAAACCCGGCGGAGGATATAACAAAAAAACAAAAGCAAGACACAGGAGTCATCCCATCGTAGGAGTGCACACAGCGGAAAGTTTCTGAGCTGCTCCTGTTAAATATTAACGCGAGGGGGCTCAATATTTGTCTCACCCCCCCCCCCCCCCCCCCGGAACATGACCTCTAAGGCATTCGTTCGCCCAACCCGGCCAACACCTGCTTCTATGCGCTCCAGCACGGTCCTAGAAACACGACGTGTGTGCTTGAAAAGTGATCGTGCTGTACCGGTACCACCACACTTTCTTGAGGGAGGGGGGGGGGGGGCTAAATCGGCCAGAAACGTTTGCCCCCCCCCCCCCCTCAAAGAAAAAAAGAGTGTGAACCCCCACCATGTGCCGTGGGACGGCTCTCACGTTTAAGCGATGCGCGCGCCCGCGTTTGAAGAGATCCAGTTAAGACCACCATCCCGGTGCGACGACAAGCCAATTAATAAGGCCGTCTTTCTCTCTACTACATGGACGCATATGGCACGGTCATCTGTGGGGGTGGGTGATGCACATTGCTTATCTTGCTATCATTTTTTTCCGCGAGGCACCTTTTGGTTCTTTCGTGGTGTCTCCCACGGGTGCCCCGTGGACCCCCACGGGGCTCCCTTGTTGGATGATTTCGCATGGGGCCTCCCATGGGAGTGGGAGCCCCAGAGTCTCAGGGGGCTCCATGGGGGGCAGGACCAGACGATTCCTCCATGAGGCTCCCGTGGGGTCTCCCATAGTGCTCCATGGAGGTTCCCCATGGAGCCCGGTGGGGCTCTCATGGAGTCTCCGACGGGATTGGGAGCGCCGAGCCCCATTGGGCTCCACGTAGGTCATCATTGGAGACGCCATTGGAACCCTAATGGAACTAACTCTATGGGCGAACCGAAGAAGTTCCCAGAGAAGACTCCAATGAGAGTGGGAGCCCCATCGGGCTCTAAGGGAAACCATGGGAGACCCCCCGGGAAGCCCCCCGTAGAACCCCATCTTATGGGAGAACCAAAAAAAGTCCTCACGGAAAAGAAAAGGGCGGTGATTGATGATTGATGTGCATCGTCCCCTTTTGTTTGGAGGGTGAAAAAAAATGAACTGGTGGTCTGGTTTGGAAGAATCTTGCACATAACATACGTACGTGCGTTATAAAATGTACGGGGTTGGATTCCGAATATCGAAAATCCCAGGGCTTTTCACGGGTCATGACCCGACCCCGCGGGTCGGGTCAAGGGGGTTTCAAAATCTCGCGGGTCGGGTCGGGTCGGGTCGGGTCAAGAGGTTTTCAAAAACTCGCGGGTCGGGTCGGATCGGGTCAAGAGGTTTTCAAAACCTCGCGGGTCGGGTCAGGTCATGACCCGCGAAATACGGGTCGCTTCGCGGGTCAAGCCATAATGACCCGCGAGTTGTTTTGGGCTGACCCGCGGGTAAAACCCGCGGATCTAGCCCGCGGATCCGCCTTTTTCAAACTTACAGCTGAGGGTCATGGCCGTGCAGGCGCCCCGTGGGTCCGACCCGCGGATCCGTAAATCATACAAAACTTTCCGCTTCCTGCCTCTCTCGTGCCGATGCTCCGATCAAATGCCATCACAGCGTGTAGCACAATCACCAGGCAGTACCCCTAGCTACTCGTACCAAGACATACAGTAGTGAGACGCGAATCTCGTGCCGGCTGAAGCCGTAGCAGTATAGTAATAATACGGTGATACCAGCACGAAATGTGACCAAACGTAAAAAGGCAAGGAAGGGCAGTCGTCGTCGAAGCACCAGCAGCGGCAGCAAGCACCAGCAGCAGACCCCGGATTCTCGCGGACCGCAGCCCCTGCTGACAGATCCACGGGTGCCCCAGTTATGGGCTTGCTGCTGGAGGCGGCTCAGCCAGGCTGCTTGCCGAGGCCGGAGGCTGCACTTATAACTCCCTCGTTCGTCGGGTCGACCCGGTGGTCTAGCGCTACGGGCGTGGCTAATTGCCCATTCTATGCGTGTGGGATGCGGTTTCTTTCTCATTTTTCGCGCGCACACCACAAAATGTTGATGCAAACAATACCTGGTAGAAAGAACCATAGAACACGACATCCTGGGAAAAGTACGAGGGACCAAGGGCCAACCGACCGACCGAGGTATACATGCTTTGACCCGTGACTTTTCGACGTTGACCCGTGAGAAATGTCACGGGTCAAGTCGACCTGACCCGCATGAAACCCGCATCTCGCGGGTCGCCCGGATTGTGGTGGGTCGGGTCGGGTTGGGTCAGGAGGATTTCAAAATCTCGCGGGTCGGGTCGGGTCAGGACAGGAGGTTTTCGAGATCTCGCGGGTCGGGTCGGATCGGGTCGGGTTAAGATGTCTCAAAATTCTCACGGGTCGGGTCGGGTCAGCCCTCGAATTGCTCGCGGGTCGGGTTGGGTCAGCTCTCGAATTGCTCGCGGGTCGGGTCGGGTCGGGTCCGGTCGGGTCGGGTCGGGTCAAGATGTCTCATATTTCTCACGGGTCTGGTCGGGTAAGCTGACCCGACCTGACCCGACCCGCGAAATTTGACCCGACCCGTGAGAAGCCGTGGAAAACCGGAAGAAAAAGCTCGACCCGACCCAACCCGCGAGATTTGGCCTCACCCGTGAAAAGCCCTGGAAAATGCGAAGAAACAGCAAAAAATGAGCTCTGAATCGCACTACATACAGTAGATAGATTCGTACCGTTCTTCTCCGTTGCTATATACTTGGATTAAGTATATGGAAAATGCCCGTGTTTTGGTCGATATATGTTGGGCAATCCATGTATTAATAGCCTATTTTGATCTTCTCCGCGTGTGCTCGGTAATGCCTGCACCGGGGGGGTCACTTCTTCCCAACTTCCTGCCTTGGTTTGTGCCACCCCAAAAGATGCACTAAATCTGGTTTGGGTGGCACACGGGTGTAGTATGGTTTGCGAGAATCGGCTCTAGGAAGGTATTCTCCGTTTCATTTGCTGACCCAGTGTTGAAATCTAATGACACGGCGCGAAATCGCGACCTGGGCGGTTTTATGAAAAATTGAACTAGAAAAAAAAAAAAAAAAACGTTTTGTCACGTACGTCAGCTAGGAGTTCGAAAAAACTAATGGTCGATACTCATCTGTGCAAAGCTGCGTGATCAGTGATACTCTGATCGCGCTCTGTTACTCTGTCAAATATACATGAATCCTCAGGCTTGTGTCAAGGGCATACTTGTCGCGTATTTTTTTTGGGGGGGGTTCCTCTTTTATATGCAGACTGTCCCCCCACCACATCAGAGAGCGGCAAAGCTGCTGGCTGGCTTTTTGTTTTGAATAAAACGTCGATTTTTACGACCTGTGTGCGTGTGCATGTCGTTTGTATACGTGCATTTATAATCTATCTATATATATGTGTGGAGGACAGGGTAGTACACGCTTTTGTGCCCAAAGAAGCCAGGGTAAACAATTGCTATTGCCCAATGTCAGTTCCGCGTATGTGTTGTGGTGTGTGGGTGAGTACCTTGTGTATGGGCGCGCATTCATCAGGGTATTTCACGGGGATCAGATCGCTCGTCGGGGTCGAATCCGGTTGGGGTGTCCCGGCACAACATGACCTGGTCTTACCCGTGATATTTGAAAGCCTCCTGACCCGAACTGACCCGACCCGTGAGACCTCCCGACCCGACCTGACTTGTCCCGTGAGACCTCCCGACCAGACCCGTGAGGCCTCCCGAACCGACCCGTGAGGCCTCCCGAACCGACCCGTGAGGCCTCCCGACTTGACCCGTTAGACCTACCAACCCTGCCCGTGAGACCTCCTGACCCGATCCGTCAGACCTCCGAACCCAACCCGTGAGACCCCCCGACCCGAACCGACCCGTGAGACCTCTCGACCCGACCAGACCTCCCGACCCGGCCTGACTCGACCCGCGAAAGTTTAGAAATCTCCTGCGACCCGACCCGCGCGGGGTCGAATCATGATCTGTGAAAACCCATGGTATTCATGGGTTCCTGTATAGACTATGTGGGGCTTACATGGTTGTATGTGCGTCTATTCCCTCGTGCTATCGACGAACGGAGTCTGTATTGGACGTCACCCACTTCCAAGCAGTGTTCAACAATAGGGGTATACAGTAGGGGTTTCCTCAGTAACGGCGGTGTGGTGTGCCAGAGCAATATGACCGCCTTATTGTCGGAAGCCGGCTTATTCGAGCCAGGTTATGAATGCCAAATTCCTCAGATGCGCGAAGCAAATTGGACTGCATTTTATATCGGGATATACCGCCTTACTCAAGACCGCCTTGTTGAGGGATCCCTACTGCTTTAGACTAACTAGAAGCTCGCTTGCGCTGAGCTTGACCGCCTTACATGGGAATACCGCCTTTCTCGAAACGCCTTGTTGAGGGATCTCTACCGTACACTAAACTATGAACTCGTCTTGAGCTGGTTTGGACCGCCTTGTATCGGGATACTGCCAACACCCAGACCGCCTTGTTGAGGGACCCCCACCCGTAGGCTAAACTATGAAGTTGTCTTGAGCTGATTTTGACCGCCTTGTATCGGGATACCGCCATAACCAGACCGCCTTGTTGAGGGACCCCATCTGGTCGGTGTTGCTTGCCCGGTTAATTGCGGTGTGTGTGGCTGATTATTTTTTTCTGCAGTTTTCAGTAATTTTTTTTCTTACTTTGTGTACCAGGTAACAACGGCAGTTTGCGCTGCTGTAGTGTTGCTAGTGACAGTGACCGCCGGCACGGACTGCTCGCGCTGTCGCTATACCACGGGAACTCCTTAGGGCGGCGCTTCGCGCTTGGTGCAAGCAATGTCTGCCTGGTTGTTGAAAGCCCGACGTGCTTCGTCCCGGCATAGGAGGGATGCGAGGGTATATGGTCATACGACCACGGCCATGCACAAACTGAGTACCCCTTCCCCCCCCCCGCTACTGCAGCCGTGGTGAATACAGAAGCGAGAGAAGCACACGGCAAAGTTGGTAGTTGGTACCCGACTGGCAGAAACTTTAGCCTTGCTGCTGTGAGGCTTACGGCTTGTTGCATGCTCTTACGATGTTTGTTGTTGCTGTTGTTGTTGTTGTTGTGTTTTTCCCTGTGCAGACTTTTCTCACCACATCGGAGCGGCGGTGCAGCTGCTAACTCCGTCCTGCCAGTACTTGCACAAGGAAAAAGACCGAACCAGGCCCATCCTCGACATTTTTACACAGGTCTGAATGATGAGAGGGCAACCTTTGTTTTTGACGATGTTGACGTGCAACTTGTAGTTTGGTTTGGTTTGTTTGTTTGTTTTTGTTTTTACATTTGAAAAGTTCGTGGCTGTTTGTGAAGTCGGTGCTTCATGAACGCTGGTTTTTATTTTATTAAGCTGCTGACCTACCCATCCTGTCGGTTCTTGCACTAAGGAGAAGGGCCGAACCAGGCCTATTCTCGACATCTTTATACCCAGGTGGACGGCAACTTTGAATTTTTCAGGGCTTTTCACGGGTCGGGTCAAATCTCGCGGGTCCGGTCGGGTCGGGTCGGGTCAGAGAACTTCGAGACGTCTTGACCCGATCCGACCCGACCCGCGAGAATTTCGAGACGTCTTGACCCGACCCGACCCGACCCGCGAGATTTTGAAAACCTCCTGACCCGACCCGACCCGACCCGACCCGCGAGCTTTTGAAATCGTCCTGACCCGACCCGACCCGACCCGACCTGCCACAATTCGGGTGATCCGCGAGATGCGGGTTTCATGCGGGTCAGGTCGACTTGACCCGTGACATTTCTCACGGGTCAGAGTAAAAAAGTCACGGGTCAAAGCATGTATACCTCGGTCGGTTGGTTCGTCCTTGGTCCCTCGTGCTTTTCCCAGGATGTCGTGTTCTCTGGGTCTTTTGCCGGCATTGTTTGCAGCTAGCTGGTGATTTTGTCATGTGGTGTGCGCGCGAGGAATAGGAAAGAAACCGCAACCCACATGCATGGGCATGCCCGTACCGCTAGACCACCGGGTCGACCCGACGAGCGACCCGACGAGCGAGCTAGTTATATGTTACAAGAGAGCCAGTCTCCGGCCCCGGCAAGCAGCCTAGCTGATCCGCCTCCGGCAGCGAAAGCCCAAAACTGGGGTGGTGGATCTGTCAGCAAGGGCTGCGATCCGCGAGGGTGCGTTGTCTGATGCTGCTGCTTGCTGCCGCCAGGGTGCTGCTGCTGCTGATTCGACGACGACTGCTCTTCTTGCGTTTGGTCACATTTGGTGATGGTATGATAATTCTCGAGCTAGCTACAACTAACTGCTGTATCTATCTTTTATCTGTGCAGTCTCCAGCCCCGGCAATCAGCCTAGCTGAGCCGCCTCCGGCAGCAAGCCCACAACTGGGGCGGTGGGTGTGTCAGCAGGGGCTGCGATCCGCGAGAATCCGGGGTCTGCTGCTGCTGCTGCTTGCTGCTGCCAGTGCTTGCTGCTGCCAGTGCTGCTGCTGCTGCTTCTTCGACGACGACTGCCCTTCCTTGCCTTTTTACGTTTGGTCACATTTCGTACTGGTATGACCATAATATTACTACTGTTGTTGTAACGGCTTCAGTAGGTACGGGATTCGCGTCACACTGCTGTATGCCTTGGTACGAGTAGCTAGGGGTACTGCCTGGTGATTGTTCTGCTCGCTGTGATGACATATGATCGGAGCATCGGCACGAGGGAGGCAGGAAGCGGAAATGTTTGTATATTTTTTGCGGACCCGCAGGCCCGACCCGCGGGGCGCCTGCACGGCATCAATGGCTCTCAGCTGTAAGCTTGAAAAAGGCGGATCCGCGGGCCAGATCCGCGGGTTTGACCCGCGGGTCAGCCCAAAACAACTCGCAAGTCATTATGGCTTGACCCGCGAAGTGACCCGTATCTCGCGGGTCATGACCCGACCCGACCCGCGAGATTTTGAAAACCTCTTGACCCGACCCGACCCGACCCGACCCGCGAGATTTTGATACCCCCTCGACCCGACCCGCGGGTCGGGTCACGACCCGTGAAAAGCCCTGCAATTTTTGTCGTCGAAGTTGAAGTTGAGGTTGATGTTGAATTTCAAGTTGAAGTTGTTGTCATTGAAGTTGAATATTGTGGCCGAAGGGAGTAGCGAGGAAACGATCGCTATCCTACGAGATAGATGGTGGCCGCAGATGGCGAAACAGAACGGGGATAGGATAAGCAAAGTTTTTTTTTTATGTGATACATGGAAACAGCGCAATGAGCGCCCCAAATCTTCGGAGGTGTATCTATTGGGAGTAGAAACGGTGCTCCGTCTCGGAAGGGATGCGTGGTCACTGTTCAAACGGCTAAGGCGAGCAACAAATGAGTACGCCCCCCTTAACGTGATGGTTATCGAGTTAGATCATATTGTGCGGGATGGAGAACCTTAACTCCGCACAAAAGGAATGATCGCATCACGTAGTGTGAATATGGTAAGGCACCCACCCACGAGGCAGTTACATGGTAATGCCCATTTTTTTGTCTCTGGAGTGGCCACACCAGAAATCAAACTAACTCATTGACGCTGTCATGTCCATAAGCAAGAAAGTAGGCAAAAGGTGCCGAAGTCCGTCGTACGAGAACGGTTCTTGGAAGGATGCAGTTCGCCCTTCATGCGACTCGCCGAGCACCTCACGGCGGCGCTTCGCGCTTTTGGTGCAAGCAAGCAATGTCTGCCTGGTTGGTGATAACCCGACGTGCTCCGTCCCGGCATAGTAGGGATGCGAGGGTCTATGGTCATACGACTACGGCCATGCACAAGCTGAGTACCCCCCGCCCCCCCCCCCGCCCTTCCGCGTCACCGTATTTGTCTCAAGTCGTAAGCCACTATTAAGCCCATTCAGTCTACCAAGATGACTCGGGCGATTATGGAGATCAACTACCGTTACATGTGCGTCGACTGTCCCTTCACATTACCCCCTCCCCTTCAGCCTTGTGCCCCCTCCCTCCCCCCCCCCCCCCCGGTATCGTCAGTCCCCTGACATTTGTCGATTGTCGGTCATGGAGGGGGCTTGCTACGTCGTTCAGCAAAAAACAAGATGAGCCAAATCATGATACGGTACACCGCGATCGTAGCCTTAGGCGTCCTTTTTTTATCGCGGACCCCTTGCGCACACACACACCAGCCGTACATCACATCGCGGCACATCCTAGGCTGACCACGACCAGGCCAGGCAGCCATCGAGCCGAAAAACCGCAGCGACTACCGCGCTGTGCGTCCACGCACAGCGGTGCGTGAGCAAAATAAAAAGCGTCTCTCTCTCTCTCTCTCGCAGAAAATCGCCATGTACACGCAACCCCGAACATGTATACGGGTACACCGGTTTATCAAAAGCCAACAACATCCGTGTGGTGAAACATGCAAAAGTTGATCTTGCGGAAAATCTGCCGCGCCTGCCGTCAATCAACACAATGCCTCAGGCTACAGCAGTAGGAGGGGGGGGATGTTATGTTACACCCCCTATATCCACTTCCGGGTTGTCACCGGACAAAAAAGAAATAATAATACTTGTGTACGTACATAGGTGATTTTGTTCTTGGCGCTAGCGCAACGTAGCTCTTTCACCATTTCCCTTGTGGATTCAAAACCGTCTTCGTAAAAAACACACCCACACATCACGAACGCTCAAGAAGAGCGAGAAAAAGGAACGACAGGCGGGGGGGTCGGATGGTCGGTCACTCGCGCGAGTGATGGATCCCGAGCCATTACTCTTTGCCAAAAAAAAAAAAAAAAAGAGAAAAATGTATATATGCCCCCCTCCCCCCACCCACCCACTCACACCCACCCACCCACCCACCCACCCACCCACCCACCAAAACGAAAGTGGCCTCCCTGTACGGTAACCTTGGCCGTTCGTTTTTTTTTTCATCTCCAAACCGGCGTTTCGTTGATTTTGGGGATACCAACCAGGGGAGGAGGAGGAGGAGGAGGAGGAGGACAATGTATCGATGCCCGTCAAGAAAGGCATCCCGTGCTGCACGGTCTTCTCCCCCAAATCCCCCTGAAAAGTAGTTTCTTTTTTTCATCAATTTGATCGTGCAGGAGGGGTGTATCTCGGTAGGGCAGTCTGCCGCGAGTAAGACACGGTACAATACCCCCCGGTACACACGGCGGTGAACAATCGCCTACTGGCATGACTGGGGGATTGATTGCGTTCACCACCACCTGGAACGAGCAAGGGGCGGCTTCCCCCGACAAGGTAGTGGTACTACTACTGCATTGCTCTGGCGCACCACCACAATTTGATGAGGTGACGGCGAGCGGGGTGGGGGAGATTTTATCGTTCTGCCGACGACGCCATGTGAGAGGTGACAAGGAAGTGACGTGGTAGATTGATGTCTCCTGGCAAGGCGCGCGTGTCCTTTGTTGGTGCTGCCCACTTTTTCGCGAAGCTCAGGACGTGTTGGAGAGATGAGAAAGCCTTTTTTTTTTTTCGTTGGGTCTCACGAGCGAGTCGAGTGATAGAAGCACATCTGAACAGGAAGCTAGGTGTCATCGCATGAATGCCCTTCCTTCCTGCCTCTCGTGGTTACCCCGAAGGAAACGAACCGCCACCCCATCAACCAATCAAAACTCTCGAACACGGGCAAAACATTACCTTATTTTTTGGAGGTAAGTGCCGGCTTTCCAAGGCCGTACCACGTAGCAAAACGGTATTGTTTACTACCACCCATACAGTGCGGCAGACCAAGGCTACCGTAGGAAAGGTCACTTTTAGAACCTTTTTTTTGTTTTGGCCGTGGCTTGTGGGTCACTCGCGCTGGTGGCCCCTCCCCCCGCCCCCCCCCGCCCATTCCTTCCTCTCTTCCCGGTCTTAATCTTTCGAGCGCCGTTTTTTTTTGTTGGCGATGTGAATCCGCAATTGATGGATGGTGTATATATACATACGCTGCGCTGCGCCGAAGCAATGGCCTAAAAACAAGAAACCAAAAAATATTTTTTGTTTTGTTTTGTTTTGTCCCGTGAGGTAGATCGAGCCGCTCGTGTCGTGCGATTGAGATTCAAAAACCCGGGTGTCCTACATTATTGTGTTTTTCGAAATGGGTGGAATTAACCCTGCTCCTAACCCATAGTAAATCCAGTATACTACACCGATGACTGCCCCCTAGTGACGTCACTGACTGGGGTGAAATGGTTGAAAAAACGCAATAGTGTGGCGAAAAACGGGGGTATATCCCCTACAGTAACTACAGTAGGATTACGATCGGAGTACGTGTCACACACAGCTTGCAAAGATGAGTTTCGACAAAATATTCGATCTCACAGCTGGACTGTATTTTAATTTTTCATGGTGGGATTAAGGTATGGTCCTGCCGACGACGCCATGCACATGATGTAAGGTCGGGTACAGACACAGGCCACACCCTCTTCGCAGGCCTCTCTAACCACACGTTGTGGTCACTCACTTTTTCTGCTGGATAGAGATAAGCTCTCTTTTTATGTGTTCGTTCCACGCACGCCGCAAGGACCAAGTGAGAGCTTGCAATATTCCTCGGAAGCAAGAAGGCATCATCATCACCCCCCCCCCCTTTTTTTCCTGCTATTCGCACATTGCCTCGTTACAAAGGCATGTGAAACCCGTCTGTATCGTTTCAAATATCTAGATCTCACGCCTTCTATTAGGCTTCCAGGGCAATGCCGTATCACCCCCTACCTTATCCTAGGCTCCCCAACAATCGCCCCCTTGCTGTAGCCTCGATGTTGTAAGGCTCAGTTTGGGGAATGCTGTCGGCTAACGTGTTGCAAGTGATCACACGTACTAATACCTCTCTAATTCCTCAACAAATGGCGTCGTCGACAGACCATGGGTTTTTCAGGTCGTGGGTTCAAATCCTACCAACCACCATGTAATTTTTTTTTCAGACTGTCCCCACATGTCGGGCTTGAAAAAAAACACTTTCCCCGGTATCCTCAGGAAATGAAACGGCTTGGATGTTGTTGACGGGTCCGACCCGTATATATATATATATATATATATACCCGGCCGACCTGCTATCCCGCGGTTTCAGGAGGGAAGAGTGTTATAAGGCTTAGTTTGGGTAAAGCTGTTATTGGTTAGCCTTTTGCAAGTGGTCAAACGGACTAATACCCCACTAATACCTTCAACATCGACCCCCCCCGCACCATTCATAAAGTATTTTTTTCGCGAAAAGTTCTTAACCTATACCTAGCACTTATGTTTGACATGTTTTATGTTATACGATAGATCTGTGGCACCTATTGTCTTTGTTTTTTTTTTCGGTTTCTGAATGACGGCGCTCCTTAACGTCTTTACAACTGGAAACCCTTTTTGGGGAAAAAATTACTCGAAGTTAGTATATAGTGACGGATTTTGGGTAGCTTATGGGCACGGGCTGGGTTTTTGTTCATCAGATTGCACTGTCCGTTTTTGCTTCAATTTTCAGGTTTTGGGTGGAGGCAGAGAGAGAGAGGGAGAGAGAGAGAGACCTCCCAGAAAACAGCTATAGAGAGAGACCTCCCAGAAAACAGCTATGGTTGCACCCTACCTCCGCCGTACTTCCTTGTCGTTGCTGCAAAAAATAACCATAAAATATCCCCTATTTTTTCGTTCATTTTTTCATGGGGGGTGGGGGTGGGGAAACCAGGAGGACATACCGATGACCGCGCTACTGCAGAGGTCGTACGAGTAGCACCTTTTTTGGGGGGGGGGAGGGCTTAAACGTTTTGTGGACGACGCGGCGCTCCTTCTCCCAGAATCGACGGGGTTTATTTGTCCTTGTTTGTGTGTGTGTTTTTTTGGGAATATTACCTACTAATGCTTTTGATTTCCTACTAATGCTTTTGTTCGTTTTGTTGTGTTTTTTTTTGGGGGGGGGGGGAAACAGGAGGACATGCCGATGACCGTTCAGACGCCGCGGATCTGCATCAAGGACACCACCCTCGACGGGCTGCTGGACAAGCCTGCCAAGGCAAACTGGGTGAGCGTAGGCGGGGCGATCGCTACCACAACACCACCAGTGCAGCAGCTATGAAACATGGCAAGCATGAACCACAACAACAACAACAACAACAACAACAAAAACGGCTGTCTGGGCCACCATGGATTCGTTCTTCAAGTTGCAGTTTTCAGTTTTCGAAAAGACGCAAAGACGCGTGCTACGATAGAGGGGCACCACTTATTTTTTTTGAGGTTCCTCACTTTCGGAGCTTCAAGACATGTCTTCATAACCCAAAACCGATTTGGAGTAAAATGAACCTGCTTTATCGCGGATGAAACATCCCATGGCCTAGGTGCACACAACGAGAATCAACATGCACAAAGAAATAATGGCGTTTTTTCTGACGATTTTGGGTTAAGGCGCCCCCCCCCGTCATTCAGAAACCACATATTTCAGAAGAAGAAATGACTTTTTTTCCGACGATTTTGGGTTAAAGCGCCCCCCCCCGTCATTCAAAAACCACATTTCAAACAAAAAAATGGCGTTTTCCCGACGATTTTGGGTCAAGGCGCCCCCCCCCGTCATCCAGAAACCACATTTCAGAAGTGAAAATGGCGTTTTCTTTCGACGATTTTTGGTCGAGTCGCCCCCCCCGTCATTCAGAAACCACATTTCAGAAGTGAAAATGGCGTTTTTTCCGACGATTTTTGGTCGAGTCGCCCCCCCCGTCATCCAGAAACCACATTTCAGAAGTGAAAATGGCGTTTTCTTCCGACGATTTTTGGTCGAGTCGCCCCCCCCGTCATTCAGAAACCACATTTCAGAAGTGAAAATGGCGTTTTCTTTCGACGATTTTTGGTCGAGTCGCCCCCCCCGTCATTCAGAAACCACATTTCAGAAGTGAAAATGGCGTTTTCTTCCGACGATTTTTGGGTTAAGACTCCCCCCGTCATTCAGAAACCACATATTTCAGAAGAAAAAATGCAGTTTAAAAAATGGCGTTTTTTGGTTATTAAGACGCCCCCCGTCATTCAGAAAGCACATTTCAAACAGAAAGTGCTACTATCGATACCTCTATCGTCGTAGCATGAGTTTCGAAATACATATTCTGGTGTGAGGTTGAGTCCGCGGAGTTGCACTTTGCGGTTTGCTCAAAATACGTAGTATGGGGGCGAGGTATATATTATAAAAATTAAAATACACTCCAGCTGTGAGATCGAAGATTTTGTCGAAACTCGTCTTCGCAAGCTGTGTGTGATACTCCGATCGCGCGTATTACGGGTTGTGTGTCCTCATTAAGGATATAGGTCGGCGACTCCCCTTGCAACTACAGTGTAGCTATCATGGTCAACAGGGTGATATATGTACACTTCGTATGTTACAAAAATGTAAATACAAACTCCAGCTGTGAGATCGAAGATTTCGTCGAAGCTCATATTTGCAAGCTGCTGCTGCTGCTGCTGCTGTGTGATGCTCCGATCGCGCGTATTGCTAGGCGTGTGTGTCCTCCTTAAGACACATCCTTCTTGACCGAAAAACCTGACCAAAAACTAAAACTAAAACTGCTGCACCCCAGATGAACAAATCCCACGGTCAATATATATACGAAGTAGGTATACAACGAAAATCGGGCAGAAAAGTGAGCGAAATTCGGACAATTTCGGGTTATTATGGACAAACGTGAGCGAAATTCGGACAATTTCGGGGTTATTATGGACAAAAATGAGCGAAATTCGGACAATTTCGGGGTTATTATGGACAAAAGTGAGCGAAATTCGGACAATTTCGGGGTTATTATGGACAAAAGTGAGCGAAATTCGGACAATTTCGGGATATTGTGGAGCCCTGTCGTTCCTCAGAAACCGTTTTTGTACCCAAAAGTGTTACCTCTATCTACCATCGTAGCAAGCAAGCCCCCCCCCCCCCCCCCTGCTGATGGTTTGCGTGAGTTCTTCGCTTACAATTTTCTCACATTCTTTTCGGAGGGGTGTACTATGCGCCCGATTTTTGGCGTGTAAGGCGCGGCTGTTCTCTTCTTTGATGTGTGAACGATGTGTGCGATACTTTCAAAAACTATTTTGTCGTGTTATTTGCGCGTTTTTTTCTTGTTTTTTTTTCGTTTTTTGCCGTGAGCACATGTATGTGCGGTATTTCTCCGGCATATGTTTGGGCTGGCTGAAGGCGCGCGTTGGCTTTTGCCGTGGATGCGCGTTCGTTGCTTTCCCATTTCCTTGCGTTATTTGACCGTGCGTGCACACATCATGTAATGGAGTTCTCTCCGTGAGTTTTGCCCTCAATGTTCGATGTTTTGCAACGTATTATATGTACGTATGCGCATTTTTTTTGTTTTCCTTGTGCACACGTTATGTGGCGGTGAAAGCACATTTTTCTGCCGTGCTTTTCCTGACGTTCGGTGTTTTTGGTGCGGAAAGCCCATTGAATTATTGCCGTGTGTACATCTATGTACGTCTTCGCTCGCCAGTTTATGCGCTTTTCTTTCTTTCTTTATTTATTTATTACCGTGCCCATGCATGCACGTCTGAGCTTATCCTTTATACGAGTTGTATTGTCGTGGTATGACTTTTATTTTGGTGCTAATCGCGGTATTTTTCCCAAAACATTTTCACGCCCTGTTTTTTCGTTGCCGTGCGATAAATAATACCCGGTGTTTCGTCGTGGGTGTGCTGAAAAAGCGCATTGTTTCCTGCATGCACCCATGATGATTTTTTTTTTTGGTTGACAATTTCTTAGAATTGTTTCGGCGTTTGCTTGCCCGCTGTTTTGCCGTGTATGCGCGTTTTTTTTTTTTTTCGTTTTCTTGTTCGTAGACCGTGTTTATCCTACAGATCAGGAAAGCCGCAGCCGAAACGAAGGACTCCCTGTTTACGTTTGGCGCCGGGGTCGACGAGAGGCAGTGCGCCTTCAAGTTCGCCTTCCAGAAGCTCATGGCCGACCTACAGGTGTAGTGGTGTTGAAGTTGAAGTTGATGTTGATGTTGGAACTTCAGTTTAAGGTAAACTTGTTGCTGTTGTTGTTGTCATGTTTGCTATTGTTGAACTTTCCTTCGGACGTTGAGTAAGTTGATTTGCTCCCCTTGGGAAAGTCGATGGTGTCGGAGTTAGACAATGATGCGCGGTACCAGCACGCTCATTCCTAAAAAAAAGCAAAACAAAAAATGCTGTGTCTGGCTCATTCTACGTTAGCCCCCCCCCAAGAAAACCAGCGATTTCTTTAACGAACATTTCATGGCTGGTCTGGGCACGAGGAATGATGCTATGACCAAATGGTTATCGCAAAGGTTTATCGAACGATGACGTCGGGCTGGCAATGGGCACCGAATTTCACGAGACACAGCCGTGAGCTGGTTTCCACACCGGCGATTTCGTTCAAAAAGAAGTTGGAGCGGCTACCACCGTGGAACGATAGCTGGTATTGTTATGGCGTGTGCGTTCTTTTCTCTTTCAAGGCTGAGCTTGCCCAGTTGGAGGGGGGGGGGGCGGCAACGACGGACATCGCACAGCAAACGAAACACACACACACAAAAAAACGCCGCGCTCCAGATAAATGATGGAAACGATTATTTTTTCGCACACCTCGCGTGCACATCAACCGAGCTTGGACGTCTGCTTCGGATAGATAGAGAGGTTGCACTTTCAACAAAACATTTTTTCAAATACAATGAAAAAAATTCACACTTACTTCAGCAGCACGACATGAATCGACATGAATGTCAGATGGACCGAACAGGATATTTTTGTCTTCAAGTTTTGATCAAAACTCAAAAAGGTTTTACTTACATATACTTTATGTTTTTGCAACGATTTTTCGGAACTCCTTACTTAAATTGACCCGAACATCACACCGGAATTTTTCGTTTTTTTTTTTTCTTCTTTCTTTGTTTTTCTTACTTCTTTTACACCCTTTTTTTTTTGGTACCTAGTGATGACGATCCGACGACGTTGGGGGTTTATAAAAGGAGGCCCCGTTTCACAATTCAGAAGAAACGAAAAAAAAGGAGAAGAAAAAAAAACGCCACAATATTTCTGCCACCTCTTCTCTCTATATATATACCGCAGCATGCACAGCATATGATGTGCCGCAGCGTGCTTTCTTCGGATTACGCTTTCACTCTTATTTGTGGGTGCGGTATGGATAGAGGTGGGCCACTTTTTTTCTGGGGTCTCCTCAAATCAAGTTGGGAGGAGCTTAAGACCTCTCTAACTAAGACCAGAAAAAAAAAAAACTGATCTGTGGAGAGAAAAAAATGAAGAACAAAAAAAGTTCCAAGGCCTACTGGCACGAGTATAGTATTAGTCTATTACGGAGGACGATAGTAAATAGGACCAAATACTGTTTGTAAAAATATATGAATATATAGGTTTTTGCGTCCACCGTAGGTCCTATTCACGAGGGACCCCCGTAATATTAGTCTAGGTACACGAGAATCATACGACGCAAAACAAAAACGAAAATGCACCTATTCTTAGTAGATTTACGTCGACTTTGAGGTTAAGTGAGTCACTGTCAGTCAGAGACACACACGAGAAAAAACAGCCCAAATAATAAAAAGGGTATATACCTGTGTCGTAGCACGTGCCAGCTCAGGAAGACGGTGTTGCACCTCTCTCTGTCGTCGTAGATGGTGTCCTCTTGGTCTGGCCTGGCAGAGGCTGAAGGCTACGCGCGCGCGACACGATAGAGGTAGGTGTCTTTTTTTTGCTTTATTATAGTTAAACAAGTTTCTTGACCCAAAATCGTCCGAGTCTTATCCCTCTTTTTTTTGTTTTTAGTAGCTCGCGCGAGCTGTTTTTTTTTGTGTACCTGCTGTGTGTACTTGTAGTAGGTACGGGTTTGTTCATTTAACTCTGGTATGAAGAAAAAAGCTCTTTTTGGTTTTTTGTCTCAGCAATCAACCGGTCGCCCCGGTGGTCTAGTGACTAACCCTCAGATAAATGCTACTAGCTAGAGCGTTGGTCCTTGCGTTTGATTCCCACCGTGGTGAGACTTTTGACTTTTTTTATTTGGTGAAAAACGCAGAAAAAAGGGTAAATTACTGAGAACGCCTATTATTATTAGAAGCAGCGTGGGTAGGCATACAATTCGACGCGCGTCGACGAGGGACGAAAATGCCGAGTTCTTCTCGCGATAAAAAAAATGAAGGCACGTACCATCGCAGTAGGAGGGCTCGTTAAGGGCCCGTTATGTTCCCCCGGCTCCGAGTTACCACTGGAAGGGAGCACGAGGAAAGCAGTGCGTGGATAACAAAAATGGATAAGAAAGAAAAAAAACGTCAGGGTTCTGGGTGAGGTAATAGTGGCCTCCTTAACGCCTTTCCTACTGGAAACCCTGTTACGGGGACAAAATTTCTTGAACTTAGTATGGGGAGGGGTTTTGGGGCTCTAACCCTACGTACGTAGCAGTCATCATTTTTTCGAGGTTCTCAGTAAGTCCAAAAAAAATATGCAACACGTGCTCGTCCCTACCGTATACAAACGCGCCCGTTTTTTGTGTGTGGTGTCTTTCTTCTCTCTCGTGCGATTGTGTTACAGACCGAGCTTGCTCGACTGGAGGCGGCGGAGGCGATGGACAGCGCCCAACAAGCCGGAGTCAACGCTAGCCGTTCGCCGCTGGGGTAACGCTTCCTCCACTCTCCACATATGGAACCCCCCTCCCCCCCCACCCCCCTCCCCGGAGAGTTTGCACGTCTTGGTATGGCGTTAGACGAAGCGTGTGTTATAACCGATAAAACAGGGGCAGGGGGTAGCCTGACTCACGGAGACTGTAGCCCACGTCCACAGATCGGGGTTTTGGATTCCAGGCGGCTTCACCAAGAAGCAACGCGCCTCGTCACGCGGTGACCCTTCGTACTAATCATACGGATTAGGAATCACATAATATAACACTGGATTTTATATATGTACGATATGTATGCCCGTTCGGACGCGTGCTACGATAGAGGTATGAAGGTATACCTCTTTTTGGCGTGCTACGATGGAGGTATAAAGGTATACCCCTTTTTTGGCGTGCTACGATCGAGGTATTTTTTACCTCTTTTTGACGTGCTACGATAGAGGTATTAAGGTATACCTCTTTTTGGCGAGCTACGATAAGAGGTATTGACGTATATGCCTCTTTTTGGTGTGCTACGATAGAGGTGTTAAGGTACACCTCTTTTTGGCGTTCTACGATCGAGGTATCAAGGTATACCTCTTTTTGGCGTGCTAGGATCGAGGTATTTCTAACCCTTTGGTACACTGTACCTCATTTTGGCGGCTACGATAGAGGTATTAAGGTATACCCCTTTTTGGCTGAAATGGTTTCTGAATGACGGGGGGCTCTCCTCTTTAACTCAAAATCGTCGGGAAAAAATTAATGGCCATTTTTTTTTGCATGATGATTTTCGTTGTGTTACCTCAGGCCAGATGGGCTTTTTCATCCGGTATGTAGCAGTTTTTTGTTTGTTTGTTTTTTTCAAATCAGTTCTCGGGTGATTAAGGACGTGTCTTAAGCTCCCAAAATTAAGGAACCGCAGAAAAAAAAAGTGGTTGCACCTCCGCCTCTAACGTAGTAGCACACGCGTCTTCGGGGAAAACCATACGTTCCGCCGCATCTCCGAAGATAGAATAGGTTGAACAGTTTCACAAACCACCAATATATAACACGCGCGAACGACCTCCCGTACAATTTGTGCAACTACTGTATATCAGGGAAACATAGATGTACCACGCAGCTTGCGAAGTTGAGTTTCAACCATTCGATCGGTTGTACTCACGGCTGACCTTTTACCATATTTTATCAAACCCACCAAAATAGTATACAGTTCCGACAAGGCTTTGACACAAGAGAGGACCGTCACAATATAGGAGTGTTGTAGACGTCGGGGGTCCATCCCATACCGTCCCTGGTCTCGTCGCGTTCTTGGGCCACACAGAGGCGAGCCTTGAGTAGTAATAGTAGTAGAGGTAGCGCCTTTTTTGGGGGGTACACCTTTTTTTGGACTGTTTTTTTTTCCCGAATGACGGGGCTCCTTCTTAACCCTTTTGAAATCGTCAATTTGTGTTTTTGTTTTTTTCTTCGAAAAAATATTCGTTCTTCTTTTGTATACTACAGTATTAGCCCCCACGGGTGTATTTCACCGTTGCACACCGGTGTGTGCATTGCAGCCGGTAGCGCCTCGCCGGGGTTGGTCTAGTATGGTTACATATACCCTCCTCGAATGTTTTACGCATTAATAGTAGGGTTGTTTCTGGGGGTTGAAATCGGACCAGTTTTCGAGCTTTGTCTGCATGAAATACAGACAAGAAAAAAAAATTGAATCGACTCCGTGAGGGCCTGTTGACTAAAAGAGCAGCGTGCGGGTCGGGCGCAATTCAAAGCGAGAGATTCGACGAGGGAAAATATAAAAGGGCTGAATTGTTCCAGCGATAAAACGCGAAGGCGCGTGCCGTTGTTGGGGGGCGGGGGGGGGGGGGGGGTGGGGGGCAAAAAAAGGGTTTTTAACCTTTGCTATACGCGTGGTGTTAGGTCTAGGCGATGGTGCAGGTGGTGGGGGAGGAGAGGGGGCGTTGGAGGGGGGGGGGGCGGGGGAGGGTGAATTGGAGCTGCGGCATGGATGGCTCCCGAAATATTATGGGGCGATTTCGATGTTAGGTGCGGGGCGTTTGAGTAGAGGGGGGGGGGGAGGTGGGGGGGGGGGGCAAGAAGGGCTTGCTTCGCGACCCTGTTTTTTTTTTTTTGGTCTAGAAAAAGGAGAAAAAGAAAAGGGAAAAGTGCGAAGAAGATACGTGGATCATCATGGGATGAGCACAAGGAAAAAAAAACGAATGTCCAGAGTGCTCAAAATAGGTTATAAACATGAATGGGGTGCAGTATGGACAACTCAGAAGGAGAGGTTTAGAGGGGCCCTATACCGCCGTACGGTAGCATGCGTGTTCTGTTTGTATTATTCACACTCTCTGACGTGAGGTCTGCGCTTTCTACACGTTGTGGATGACGCGTGCTTGCTTCTTCGGTAAGAAGTAATCACGCCTCTACCGCATGGAACACACCCGCATACGTAGTAATCACGCCTCCACAACGTGGAAAACCCGACGAGTACGTTTTTTCTTTTTTGACGATTGACGATACAGAGCGTGCAAGCGCCGAAGTATTATTCGATAGTCACTTAGTGGGTGGAACGTCTCGACCAAAACGTGTCTGGCATACAATTTCAAGGAGACACGCAATATCGCGGGGAAACGTCATTTTTTTTTTTTTTTTTTTCCAGGTTTGTAGGGTCATTCTTACACGAAAAAATCGAAGACGAATGCTGTCTCGGAAATCGCGACAAAACACATAGATAGGTGAAACGTTTTCGCGAGTTAATAATCGTTGACATTTTCTTTGTCAGCGCAATCCTGATTTTCTTTTTTAGTAGTAATAGTTATCTAATCAAAGCTTCCATGTTCATCAAATAAAAAATGTCAGGGTTTCCTTGGACCAAAAAAAAAACACACACACACGTACACAAAAAACAAAACAAGAGCGTGACTTTTTGTTTTCTCATTGATATTAATAAAACGTTCTATTAATAAATTCATATGAGGCTTTTCAGACAAACTTCACCAAAATGTCAGAAGAAGAGGCGAATAAAAATTGTGTGTGTGTGTTTTGTTGTTTTCGTTTGCCAGAGGAACAAGTACTCGTGTTGTTTTGTTTGAGTTCGCCAGAGGAAAGTACTCATGTTGTTTTCGTTTGCCAGAGGAACAAGTACTCGTGTTGTTTTGTTGTTTGAGTTTGCCAGAGGAAAGTACTCGTGTTGTTTTCGTTTGCCAGAGGAACAAGTACTCGTGTTGTTTTGTTTGAGTTTGCCAGAGGAAAGTACTCGTGTTGTTTTGTTGTTTGAGTTTGCTCCAGAGGAACAAGTACTACTCAGAGTGTTGTTTTGTCGTTCGTTCACAAACTAGTAGTGTAGGAATGGCCTCTTTTTACGGAAACATTCACTTGACTGTATACAGTGAAGCAGGGGGGGGGTGGAAAAGGGAAACGAACAAAGAAAAACGCCCTCAGTGACAACCCAAAAAAAAAAAAAAACGCTAGTAAGGAATCCACGACGGCGCGGTGCAGGTGCAGGTAACACCAACCATCCGGCACCCAGACGGGTAATATCTGTGCACAGCCGTATTCATAGTAGTAGCTTTTCATGTGCAGTGTAGTGTAGTGTTGGGGGGGATGCGTACTCTTTGTGTACGGTAGAGTTTCGTATATATATATATATACGAGGCACTTTTTGGTTCATTTTGTTTTGTGTTTTCGTTTTTGTTTTTGTTTTTTTGGGTTACTTTTCTGTTTGATACGAGGCGCTCCCTCAAACCCAAAAATCGTCGAAAGAATATTTCGTTCGTTCGTGTGTGCGTCTAGTTTTTGCATTTTTCTTTTTGTTGTTGTTGTTGTTGTTGTTGTTGTTCTTGTTGTTCTTGTTGTTCTTGTTGTTCTTGGAGTCGTTTTTCTTTTCTCTTTTTTCCTCCAAAAATCCGTTTCTTTTCGACCAAAAAATGCTACACGGTAGCGAGGTAGGGAGTGGAATGAGGGGTTCTCTCTTTTTTTTCTTTCTTTTTTTTTTTCTCGCAGTAGAGCCCTCGTGGTCACTCGCGCGAGTGACCCCCCATTTTTTTTATTTTTTTGCTTTTTTTGTTTTTCAATTTGTTCGATATGTTTGAATTCCCAGAATATCATGCGATGTGGTTAGCTTGAATTCCCAATATCACGCTGTGCGCCCACCAATAAATCGCGGCGTAGAAGTACCGTTTTTTTTGTCGAAAAGCTAGGCTTTTCATTCGGGTAAGTGAAGAATGGGATTTCCCCCTTCTGACTGATTCTACGACAGCAGTCCCCCCCCCCCAAGAAAAAAAAAAATGCAAGCGCTATTCTTAAAAACGTTCCATGCGCTCTCTACGACACCGGGTAAGGATGGGAAAGAAAACTATTATATGGGGAAAAAAAAGCACATTTTTTTTCACATTTTCTCTTTTGCTTGCAGCAGAAGGACTATCGAACGATGACGTCCTGGGTGTGGCAAAGGGGCAACGTATTTCTCACAAGGAGATTCGGCCGTCGGGAGAACGCTCTTGGTTATTTTTGTCAGGACACCTGTCCGACGATTCCGTTAAAGAATTTTTTGGGGGGGGGGGGTAATTGCAGAACCACTCTCCTGCGCCGTAGCCTTGGTGTTCCAGTGCTCAAGGGGTACGAACACTTGTTTTTGGTCTGAAAAAGGTTTCTGAATATGACGGGGGCTCGGCTCCTTCACCCAAAATCGTCAAAAAGAAATCGACAAGATTCTTATTTTCATGCTCTAAAACTCTCTTCTAGTTGCGCGTACCCAGGCCCAGGAACCATGTGATTTTTGTCCCCGGGCGGGCGGTGGGGCCAGTGTTGAGCAGTTTTGATGCTTCTCGGTGAAAGGTACTGGGCACCTCAAGACAACGCTTGCCACACGATAGCAGGTACGGAGCGCTTTTTTTTATTCTTAAAAAGGTTTCCGAAATATTTGACGGTCGAAAAGGCTGTGGCTCCTTAACCCAAAATCGTCCAAAACGAACGAAAAAAACAACATAAAAATTCTTTGTATTTTCAAAAATGCCCGCTTCTCGTTGTGCGCGTACCCACCTCTAGGCAGGCAGAGGGACCACGGGATTTTTTTTTGGTAAGGCCTGTGTGAGATCGGGTGGGTATCTCTAGTGTGCAGGTTTGTTTTCGTCTCCAAATTGTCAGTATTCGGGTTCTAAAGAAAGGACAATATATCTACATGTGTGCCTTAAGTGTCTAAAGCGCTGACGCATGCTACGATACAGAGGTATATAGCAGTTTTCGTCTGAAATATTTTCTGAATGACGGGGCTTCCTTAACCCAAAATCGTCGGGAAAATAAATAAATAATAATGGGCCATTTTTTCGCGCGAGATCTCTCGAGTTGTGCGCCTCGACTAGGCCAATATGTGGGATTTTCATCCGGGGGGAGGGGGTAGCGGTTTTCATTTTTTTTCTCTAAATTATCCTCAGCTTTTGGTCTGGGAAGAGGTACCTTAACCTCCCGAAAACGAGAAGAACCTCAGAAAAAGAAGTGGTGCACACACCTCTATATCGCAGCACGCGTCGGCCCTTAAAGTGGTCCCGATAATCCCAATATCGTCGAAAATAGGGGCCATTTTTTTTTTTCGTGTGCTCTTCTCGTTGCGTTTGCACCACCCAGGCTCCATGGGAAATTTTATGATCCGCTGGGGCGACTGATTGTACGATTATCTAGCCCCCTCCCCCCCCCCCCAAAAAAAAAAAAAAGGAAAACAGCGGTTTCCTTTCACGAACGTTATTGGGCTCTGCTCGACACAAGGAAGGATAACTGTTGAGAGTGGAAAGTGTCCACATGTTTTCTTGTGTGCAAAAGATCTATATCGGCCGAGATTATGTCGGGGTGTCGAGGGACAGACACCGCGTTTTCAGGAGATACGGCCGAGAGCTAGTTTTGAAGAACCGGCGATATCGTTAACAAGAAAAGTTGGGGGGGGTGGGGGGGGGGGTGGGGGGGGGGATGGGGGTGGGGGGGGGTGGGGGGGGGCTACCGTAGAACACGACTCTGGCCCCAGTAGCAGCAGTTCCGCTTTTTTTCCCAAAATCACTTTTTCGTTGGGTTAAGCAGAGGGCATGTCTTAGTTATATCTTGAGAAACCTCCTCCGAAAACTGAGGAACGTCACCAGCAAAAAACGTGACGCAAAGGTGTAAAATATAGTTGGCGCACCTTTTAACGTGTAGAGCATGTATTCTCTGGGGCCAATAATGGACCTGGAGGGCCACCAGCTGTGCGGGGCGGAGGGGGGGGGGGGGGGGGGGGGTGACTGATTCTACGATATGGCCCCCCACAAAAACCAGCGGTCTTCTCGAACGACCGTTTCATTTGCTGCTCGACGATGTCCACGAGGAAGGAGATGCTATTAAGAAAGAATGCCATCATCCATCTCCATTTTCTCGTATGCAAAGGACTATCGAACAATCAATGACGTCGGGGTTCATGGAGGAGGTACGGCCGGGAGGTGGTTTCGAAACCGGCGATTTCGTTAAAAAGGGAAGTTTTGGGGGGGCTAAAAGTGCCGTAGAGCGACTCGGGTGCCTCTGGCTCTCTGCCATGGTGACTCGCACGAGGCGTGGCTTGGATGTTACATCTATGATCTCTGGTATTTATTTGCTTGAACTGCTGTCCGCCGCGGGTACTTTCTGGCGGAGGAAACGGCGGGCGGGGGGGGGGGGGGGGGGGCGGGGGGGCGTTCGTTCAAGCAAGGGAGCCGATAACGCCTGCCAGGTATATAGGAGACGATACAGCTATTTGTCTAGAAGAAACGCGCGCTACGATAGAGGCGCACCCCTTTTTTTTTCTGAGGTACCGGATGAAAAATCCCATGGACAGATACACACGACAACAGGAATCATGCCAAAAAAAAACAAAATGGCATCTTCTACTATTTCCGACGATTTGGGGCTATAACGAGCTCCTCCCGTCATACAGAAAACAATTCGGAAGAGCACTGCTATACCTCTCGGTCGGGTTGTAGCACGCGCCTGCTGTGTAGGGTACATCGTGACGCCGCAAAGGGGGGGGGGGGTGGAAAGGGGTATACCATACTGGTAACATTTTTAGTCTACCCGTCTCCGCTTCGAGATGTGGTTGGATTGACCTTTTGTCCGATTGTGTTGATCGCAAGTTGAAAAGAGGGGCCGGGGGGGAGGGGGGGGAGGGGAAGGGGGGGAAGTGTACTCAGTTTGTGCATGGCTGAAGCCATATGACCATTGACCCTCGCATCCCTACTATGCCGGGACGGAGCACGTCGGCTGTAAAAGCGGGAATCGGGGGGGGGTGGGGGGTGGCGGCGGGGGGACGGGTGGACGGGACCCCCCCCCCCCCCCTACGGGAATAGGGGGGGGGAAGACGGATGTCGACCGGACCCCCCCCCCCCGCCACTCGCCGACATAGTGGAGCGTGCGTAAGAGGCAGACTTTTTCCGAGCGCATTTTGGAACGTCAGAGGTATAGTGACGTAAGATCACCAGAACGTCGTCCAAACGTCGGCCGCGCCTCCGAAAGCACCTGCAGGAGCACGCCGGAAAGACAAAAATCGCGCGTTCTACGATAGAGGTGTGCATCCGTTTTTTTCTTCAAAAAGAAGGTTCCTCAATTTAGAGCTGAAGACCTCTGACAACTGTAAGAGGAAAAAGCTGATGTTTGGAGAAAAATCAAAACTTCTGACGTAGATATCATCATGCCCCGGATGAAAAATCCCATGAACATCATATATAGGTACACAACGAGAATCAGAATCATGCAAAACAAAAAAATGGCATGGATAAATTTCCGACGATTTTGGGTTAAAGAGCCCCCGAACCCCTCCCTATACTAAATCCGAGTAATTTTGTCCCCCAAAACGGGTTTCCAGTTGGAAAGGGGGTTAAGGAACCCCGTCAACTCCAGAAAAAAAAAGGCATTTCAGGTCACGAGAAAAGTGCACCACCTCTACATATCGTAGCACGCGTCAGAAGGCCGACCTTAAACTCGCCCACACCCTCAACGGGGGGGGGGTCTTGTCCACCGTGGAGAAGGAAGACAAAAAGCGGCCACCCGATGCTTGTATCGCTCGTGGTTGGTACCGCGAGCGGGGAGGGGGGGGGGAGGGGGGGCTCAAGGGGGGGTCTTGTCCACCCGGGAGAAGGGAGACAAAGCGGCCACTCGCTGCTTGTATCGTTCTTGGTTGGTACCGCGAGCAGGGGGGAGCGGGGGGTGGGGCGGGGTGGAGGCGAGGGGCGGCTGTAGCGGCAAGAAGGGAGTTGTGTGGGATGACATCGTAGCGTGGCGTCGAGGGGAGGGGGGTTGGGGGGGAGGAAGGTTGGGCGGGGGGAGGGGGAGGTAGGGGATAGGGGGGTGGGGGAGGTGGGGGATAAGGGGGTGGGGGTGGTGGGGGATAGGGGGCAAGGGGTGGTGGGGCATCGGGGGGTGGCGGTGCTACGATGGATGTATTTTATATTCGCAGCACACTTTGACAAAATGATTTTGTGGTATCTAGATGATGGGGCTCGCTCGCCCAAACGCGTCGGGAGTCCTGACTGCAATTCTCGTTTCTTTTTGCGAAAACGAAAAAAATATACTCCGTACATGATTTTGAATGTGCCTGTGGCATGCGTGGGCCACGGGTTTCTCCGGTCAGATTTCGCCTTTTATCAGTTTGCCCAAAAACCAAGTTTTGAGGAGGGGGGGGGGGGATGGATTCATGAGAGCTACATATCTAGACCACCATAATATACAGACACGAAAAAATTATTTTCGAAGAAGAAGACATTTTTTATCTCGTTTCGCGCCACCCCCGCGCCGCGCCCCCCCAATATTTCTATGCGCGCCGCGCCACTTAGTCCTCTGACGAAAAAAAAATCGCGCGTGCTACGGTAAAGGTTGCAATTTTTCGTCTGAAGAAACGGTTTCTGAACGACGGGGGCTCCTTGGCCCAAAATCGCCGGAAAAAAAAAAAAGGCTAATTTTTGGTTCTACACCCTATTATTATAGGGGTCATGTTTTTTTTTTTCGTTTTTTGTTTTTTCACATCGGATCCGGTGTCTAGTCGCAGTCATTTTTTTTTTTTTTCTTCATTTTTTTTTTTTCAAATCAGTTATTGGGTTAAGAAGGACGTGTCTTAAGCTCCCAAACTGAGGAGGCCTCAGAAATAAAGTGGTGCTGTTAATAATAACTACACCTAAGACTCTATTGTAGCACGCGTCTATGGAATAACCCCGTGGTAATGACCTGGATCAAGGTCGTAGGTACACGACGAGAATTTCCGGAGAGGAGCCCCACATGGTGGCCTAGATCTAGGTCAGAGGTACACAAGCGACGACAACCACAACAACAACAACAACAGCATCGCGAAAGAAGATGACCTTTTGTTCTTGGGGTTGAGGTGTGCCCCGTCCGTCCACATTCAGAAACTGTTTTCTGTGCGCAGACGAAACTGATACCAGTAAGTGCTATATACACCCCCCTCTATCGTCGTCAGCAGCATTGAACAAAATAGTGCACACAAAAAAGATGACCTTTTGTTCTTGGGGTTGAGGTGTGCCCCGTCCGTCCACATGCAGAAACTGACGAAATTGAAACCCCAGCAAGTGCTATATACACCCCCTTCTATCGTCGTCAGCAGCATCGAACAAAATAGTGCACACAAAAACCCACCTCTTCTCTAGTCTAGATACCGCGTGGCTTGTGCCGTTTTTTTTTTTTCCGTCACATCAACGCGCACTGCCTTGCATTTGAAAGGTGGAACCCTTTGTAGGCTGACTAGTTCTGAGGAAGGAAGGGCGAAACTTGACAAGTACACGGTAGATGGGGGGGGTACCCCCATTAGCACATTAGCACTACCACATTCTGGGCACAAATATAATGCACGTTTTTATTGGATTATTGTATGGATATGCGGCTTATATTTTGGACAAATACTGGGGCACAACGGACACGAAGACATTAGACCGGCGGTAGGCGTTTGTTTTTGGATTATAGTATGTATATATATATATGGCTTCTATTTTGGACCCATACCGGCACATAACGGAACAAAAAGACACTAGACTCCTAGAGACTAGCAGGCGTTTGTTTTCGGGCGCACATCAAGGATGGGCGCTCTTCTTACCATATTACGCTCTTGCGGATTCTTGTAGACTCCTAGAGACTAGCAGGCGTTTGTTTTGGGGGGCACATCAAGGATGGGCGCTCTTACCATATTACGCTAAAGCTTGCGGATTATTCTCACTCAAATCGTAAACAGCACGAAATATTGAAGGCGGTACAGACACGGGGCGGGGGGGGGGGGGGGCGTCAACACTCGCGCGAGTGTTGACCCCGAACCACACTGCGAAAAAAAAATACTGAAGGCGGTACAGAAACGGGGGGGCGGCGGGGGGGGGGCGTCAACACTCGCGCGCAAGTGTTGACCCTGAACCACACTGCGTGAAGGCGGTACAACCACGGGGGGGGAGGGGGGGTCGTCAACATTCGCGCGCGAGTGACCCCGAACCACAATGCAAAAATATGTATATTGTATAGGCGCGCTACGATAGAAATGCATCACTTTTTTTTTCTTACACTACTCCTCATTTTGTTACCCCTCTCCCAAAATCTTGGATGTGGAGAAAACCAAAACTGCTACCAGGTACACCGGATGACAAACCAACCATAGCCTACACAGGCTGTGGAGAAAAAACAAAACTGCTACCATACACGCCGGACGGCAAATCAATCATACATAGCCGTACAGGCTGGTTCACGTTAAAAAAAACCAATTTTTTATTTTTTCCCCCGACGAATGTCCACGCACGCCGTTTTTTTTTCGATTCTCAAAAGACTGGGAAATTTTTGCACACGAGTCTCTTCTATGATGTGCCCTTGTTGCGAAGACTTTGTCGCCCGATTTTTTTTTTTTTTCATTTTTTTTTGGTTCGCGCCTGAATTTTCGATTTTTCGGAAAGTCTGGACCACCTTTTAGCTCGAAAATTGTTTTCGGGGCGAAGAAAAAAAAAGAAGAAAAAAACCGCGGGTCAGGCCTCGGGATGGGCATACGTAACACGTGTGCAAATTTTCGGTCTTACCTCTCCAAAACGGTGCCACGTACGGTTTTGATTTTTTTTTTTTTTTTTTGCGGGAAAAAAATATTACCAGACACATTTTATTGCCTCTGAATGACTTGGTTTTAAGAGTAGGGGCCATTTTCTTCGCTAGATTCTGCTCAAAAAACGTTCAACATCCCATCCATGCAGGTTTCATCATCGAATTTTTGCGCGAAAACTTCTACACCTGTAGACATGCCTTGGAGTGCGTCCAACCGACCGGATCCTCCCGCAAAATGCGGCGCATTTTTTTTTTTTTTTTTTGGTTTTCGTCCCCGCTGGGAAAAAGCCTGAATAATATATTGAAAAAAATTGAAGGCTCCCCCTGTCGTCTCGCTCCTACTATGTGATAGAGACTGCAGCGCGAGGCCGATAATTTGTGTCTGGCCACCGATGTGACCCTCTTCCACCGATGATGGCGGTCACTATGGTTCCCGAAATATTCACTCCTCGACAGTCCTTCTAGATGTTGCGATTAGAGCGGTATTCGTGGGGGGGGGGGGGGGGGGAGAAAGGTGTTTTTTATTTCTTCACTTGAGCCAGGCTGTACAGTAGGTACACAACAACGAGAACCATGCAGAAGATAAAAAAAGACCACCCCCCCCCCCCCCTTCCGCCATTCAGAAAAAAAAAATGACAAAAAGGAAACCAAAAAAAGTGCCACACAACACCTCCATATATCATTGTGATCTCACGCGCAGATTCGAGTCCTGCCGACGACACCACATGTTAAATTAAAGGTGGGGGACACAGAGTGCCCCCTGCAGGTCTGCCAATTGAGCAGGTCCTCGGAGAGTACTCACTTTCGTTCCTTCGTAGAGATATAGCTTTATTCGATTCCACCAGAGCCCGGGATAGCTTCTGAGATCGGAGGCACGTGCCTCCGATCTACTTCCTAACTTTCCCGAATATAAAACGCCAACCTTATCATACGAAACCCATTCGAATGATCTCAAATTCGGATACTTACGGGCCTTTCGAGGCCGTATCTTAACAGTAGCTCAGGGGCGTCCTGTAACGTTTCTGAGCGGTTGAGCGCCTCGAGATTAGTGCACAGCATGTGCATGACATGTGGTGTAGAGAACTATCCGTCAAATTGTGATAATTGTACACGAGTATGTTTTGTTTTTACTGCTGCTGTAGGACTATTAATACTTCGAAGTATTAGTGTATATATATCGAAATAATGTTGGTGTCGGGGTTGCGCGAACAACACGAAAACGCCTTCGAAGCCATGCTTCCCGGGGGGGGGGGGGGGAGAGAGTAGTGAGCTCCTTCTGTTATAGGATCATAGCTTCAAAGAAAAATCTTAGGAATACCTACGGCATCCCTCTTGTTGAGTTGGTGTTATTCTCACGTTGACTCGCATGTAATCGTAGTCCGCGGGGATAGTCGCAGTTGACAGCCTCCTCCACTCATTTTGGAGCCGAGGAATACCCTGGGCAGGGGAAAAAAAATAACGAAGGCAAAATAAAAGTAGTACACGCACGCTGTATCATAGCTGGAACGCAACTCATACCCTGCCTTGGGATGACTCCAAAGGGCAACCCCATACTGTATACCGTACCGCCTAGGTTGATCTTGAAGCAAAGAATCGACACGACCGCTACACAACGCAGCAGGGTGCGTCGTCGGTCACGTATCGCGACGACGCGCGGGCGGCCGGGTTGCGGCGTGATGAAACAGACCTGTATATATACGAAGTATAATCAGTATAGTCTTTAGTGTATAAAGAGCGCCAAGGGTCTTGAAAGAGTTTACTGTGAGGAGCGCCACGGTCTTGAAAGAGATGTCTGCATGCGAACAAAAAAAAAACTCTCTCGTACTTCTTCTGCTCCGCGCTCACCCCCGTTGGACTAGACTGTTGAGGCAAATAACTCTCCGTTCGCTTGTGAGCAAGGCTATGTACCGTGGAGGGGGGGGGGGGGGGGGGGTGCTTCCGGAGCCGTTTTCGCAGTGGCTCCACACGGGCGGTTATACTCGCGTGATCCCCCCGCCCCCCCCCCCCCCCGCGAACGCGTGCTACTATAGAGACCTGTGCACCGCTTTTTTTTCGGGAGGTGTGTGTTCCTGAATTTGGGAGCTTAAGACATGTCCTTCTTCACCCAGAAAGCTGATTTGGGGAAAAACATGAACCTGCTAGATGATACCGGACAAAAAGCCCCATCGCCAGGGTACACCCACGACGAGAAACAACACGCAAAACGAAATGCCCCCCCCCCAAAAAAAAAAAAATCGACGATTTCGGGTTAATTAAATCGTATTGTCGTCGCTCAGAAAAGCGTGGTGGCCAAAACGCGCTGCCTCCATCGCCGCACGCGTCCCTTACCGTGTACACCTCTTCCTTTGCGCGGTCTTGGGGTAAGCTTTCGTGTTGTTGCCTCGAATTTCCGATACGAATCCGCGCGATATTGGAAATGGTATAGTAGTTAAGCTACACGACGCGCTCCGCCAATCAATGCGAATCGCATGAAAGTCTTCTGGGGCAGTAACGTATTAGAGTAGCCGGCGGTCGCCCCGGTGTGGCGTATCTCAGGCTATTCTCGAGCGAGCCTGGTGTATTAGGTCTCGGTTTCGTGAGTTCGAGTCCCCCGCCGAGTGCATACTACTACTCGTAAATTTCGTAGGGACTTTTTCTTGCAGTGCACTAAATTGACTTGCGGAAAGCGCGAGAGCGTGTGCGACGAGTCAGCAACACTCGAGACGAAAAAAAAAATCGACGAGTGCCCAGCTTTAGGATTGCTGCAAAACCCCCTGGAAATCGAAGGCGAGAATCGGGGGGGGGGAAGAAAGGGACGACACCTGTGACCCCAGAAGAAGCTGGAATGTGTTAGGTGTGAGAGAAACAGAAAAAAGAAAAGAAAAAAAGGGTCAACGCGTGCGAGCGGCTCATCAAACATAGCCCCCGTACCGTCCTCGTAGCCTTGCTGCTGTCTAAACAATTAACAGTGTCGGTGTGCTACGATAACAGAGAGGGGGGCGCCACTTTTTTTCTTCTTCTTGTTACTGAACAAGGTTCCTCAATTTTGGGAGAGAGAGCTTCTCATCAAGACCTCCCCCCAAATCTGATATGCATTGTTGCACAGAAAAATGAGACTACTCTCCCAGCAGTGCTCACCGGATTATTTTGCGACGATATCGGGTTTTTAAGGAGCCCCCCGCCATTCCGAAAAAAAAAAGAAAAAGGTGAAAAAAAGTGCTAGCTCGTACCTCTATCGTAGCACGTTGTTGCTGCCGACGACGCCATTTGTTAGGATATTAGAGGGGTGGTATTAGTCCACGTTTGACCACTCTTGCAATAGGTTAACCAATCAATAGCTCACCCAAAAACTAAGCCTTATAACACTTCCCCCCCACCCCCTGAAACGACGGGATAGCAGGTCGGCCGCATATTTGTACTATTATACGGGCGACCCTGTCAATATATCGAAGCCGTTTCATTTTCTGGGCATATCCCGGGGAGAGTATTTATCAAGTTCGACATACGATATGGAGGGAAAAATCTGAAAAAATTCACTCATCATGGTGGATGGTAGGATTCGAACCCACGACCCCCAAAAAACCAAGGTCCTGCCGACGACGCCGTTTGTTAAGGTCTATTAGTGGGGTATTAGTCGGTTTTGACCACTCTTTCTTGCAAAAGGTTAACCAATAAACGGCTTACCCAGACGAAGTGTCAAGGAAAGGTTGTAACGAAGACCACTGATAGGGACAGCTTACGCTATACCTACGATGGGACCCGAAGGGTGCGCCAGCTAGCGTTGGGCTGCGAAAGCAACTGAGTGAAATCGACACACGAACGACGCGTATGAAAATACGTGGAAGTGTGGTGAGCTAAAGCTTGATTTTTCCCCATCCGCCGGAGGATGGAAAAAAAAAAAAAAAAAAAGTGGGATATTAGTCGGCTTTGACCATTTGCAAAAGGTTAACCAATCGCTTACCCAAACTAAGCCTTATAACATAAGCCTTATAACTACGTGCCTAAAACTAGCTAGTTGTCCGCGCGTTGTTTACGTTATGCACACCCTACGAGCCTCACAGCGCCGTGCTATGACAAGACGTGTATGCACTCTAGGAGCTTGAGAAACAAAAAAAAACCCTGTTTTTTTTTTTGGATAAAAATGAAACTTGAAGTTTGAACTGCTGTGGCTGAACCGGATGAAAAAACATAAAAACCCATTCATTGATGATGGCCTAGGCAAGGCAAACGACACGAGTAGAATATATGCACGAGCCGGTTCGGTTGTGTTCGTTGGCCCGCCGCCAACGATTGAGCGGCTCGCCCGTTGACCGGCTGGGGTGTGTATGGTGAGTCTGCGAGAGCGCAGCGTCAAACCTTGCTTGTTGGTGTTTGGGATACTCTTGTTTATTGGCCCCCGTTCTCAGATAATGAAGGTGTGCGCACCGGTTTTTTTTTCCTTCTTTTGGGATTCCTTACAGCTAGCTGTGGAAACTTTTTTTTTTTTTTTATAAGTTTCCTTGAAGTTAGTATAGGGAGGGGGTTTTGGGGGCTGGCTTTAAAGGGGTTAACGCCTTTATAAACACTGGAAACCCTTTGGGGAAAATACTTGGAGTTAGTACGGGGAGGGGTTTGGGGGCTGGCTGTAAAGGGGTCAACACCTCTACAACTGGAAACCTACTTTTTTTCAACAAACTTACTCGAAGTTAAGGAGGTGTTTTGGGGCTGGCTCTAAAGTTGGGGTTGAGGAAAAAAACTGATAGTTGGAAATTTATTGTATGTGAGGTACCTACCACACCTCAGGAGCTGAAACGCCTTTACAAACACTGAAAACCCTTTTAGGGGATTTTTTACTTGAATTTAGTATAGGGAGGGGTTTTGGGGCTGGCTCTAAAGCTGGGGTTCAGAAAAGAAAACTGATATAATAATATTGGAGATTCATTGTATGTGAGGTACCTACCTCACTTTAGGAGCTTGAACGCCTTTACAAACACTGGAAACCCTTTTTAGGGGATTTTTCACTTGAACTTAGTATAGGGAGGGGTTTTGGGGCTGGCTCTAAAGCTGGGGTTCAGAAAAAAGAAACAAACTGTTTGTTGGAGAGAAAAATATATAACTGCTTCCGAGCCCAGGACAGAACCGAACGAAAAAATGCCATGATGGCCACCTACTCTAGATAGAGTAGCTCATGCAAAAAAAAAAAATGTAAAACGAGAATCATACAAAAAAAAAAAAAAAAAAGAACTGAGGGTATGGGGATTGAGGCTCCTCAGTTTTTTTTAAAGAAACCATTTACAGACAGACGCGAAAATTGCTAACCATCTACTCGTATCGTAGCACGCGTCAGATCGTGACGATTTCTCGACGTGCGTGTCCTCGTCACCATTTAAATATACACGGAAGAGCAGGAATGCGTTTCGGACGCGACGCGTGCGCCGGGCGGTCGAGGGCCACACTGGTCACTTTTTTTTCTTTTCAAGGATTCCACCTCGACTTGGGAGCAGCTTAAGTCAAGAGACCTCTCCCTAAAAAACTGATTCAGTAGACTATTCATGTGGGAGCAAGAAAAAATAAAACTGATGAAGAATGCTACATGTGTACACAACCGCGCGGATGAAAAAATCCCCACATGGTGGTTGGGCCTCTCTAGCTAGCTAGGTACGCACACATGCAACGAGAATTTCGTTGTGCTAAAAAAACAAAAGATGGACCTATTATTTATTTTTTTCCCGACGATTTTGGTTTAAGAAACCCGTCATTCAGAGAGAACATTTCTTCGGACAAAAAGCGATCTATAGTTACCTCTATCGTCGCGTCACGCGTCTTCATCGTCATTACTAATCTCTCTCACGAAGCATGACCCGCGCGGCGACTGACCACCCTGCCCCGGCGAGATAAAAATGGGGCCGCGGCGGCCCAACCTCCACCAGTGTGACAAGGAAGTGCTACTGCGATAGAGAGTTATCAATATTGTTAGCTTGCAATTTAACACTTTTTTTCCCCTCGTCGACTCGGATCGAGTTACGCCTGACCCGCACCCGCTGCAAGGCGCCTGCCTCTCAGCAGCTGATTCCTTCAAAAAGTCCCGACCCCACGCCTCAGATTCAAACACCAGAAACAACGCTCTCGTCGTACCTTTCGAGGGTAACTCCACACTAGACCACCGCCGGGGCAATAGGCTGAAGATGAGGTACCGGGTTCATCTGGTATGCTTTCATATTTTCGTATTAATCTCGCACGAAAGCGTATACATCTCCAGCGCTGCTTCTAGAGGCGAAATCGAAGCCAACGCCGCTCAAGTTTGAGTTGTACTTATTCATCAAAGTAAGTACTCCTGAGCTGTTGCTCGGATCGTCCCGACTCCAACCTCCACCACACAAGAGGAAAAAAAAAAAACGTTTCTATACTCCTGCTGGGAAAAAAAACAAGACTTGAGTAAGAAAAACCTGGAAACAAAATCTCGGGAGTTGGGAAACAAACCCACAAAGGGTCTCACTGACCTGAGATGGCCCGCGCCTCCCAAGCTCTGAAAATTCCACGAAAATTCCTAAATTCTGGGAAAATTGGCAAGAAATATATTACCAGAATCCCGTTGCGTAGTTCCTTAAGACTGCCGGTGCAAAATCTACAGCAAAATTTCACGCGAAACCAAAAAAAAAAACGTGACCCGGCAATTGTCAAAAATGCACGGGGACTGGGGGCCTGGGGCGGCCGAGTGCCTCAAGGGGGCGGCTCTCCGAAAAGGCAACGAAGTGCCACCCGGGAAGCCCCGCGCGATTTGTATCGCTTGGATAAAACCCGGACATTTGCTGGAAGTTGTCCCACGTCAAGCTGACACGAACACCATCCGACCATCTACCTGTGTCCCCCCTCGCCTATGCCGGCACAAGGTGCGGAAGTCCGCCTGGCGTGTGGTCCTTAGCTGGATGGCAGTGGCAACTCACTCGTCAAATGCGAAAATCGCCCAGCACCTTACGGTAGAATGCGCTCGATGCATGGGCTGTCTGCCTGGTCGGACGCACTGCGGCCTTAGCTAAGGACTACAGCCATGCATGAAAATATGAGTATATTTTTTCGCTGTTACTGGAACTTAAATGATCTCAGGTGGTGGCTGTTACCTTCCGTTGTTTACTCCTCCCCTGGCAGAGCTTATGCTGTTGTTAAACGATCGGGGCCTGGCTTAAGTTGCCGAGAAATGGGGAAAATAGCTATTATTTTCAGTTGTTTACTCGTACTTGGTATATCTTGTGCTGTAAATAAAATGATCGGGGGACCTGACTTGAGTTTTCAGGAAGTTGAAAACAATTTTTACCCCCCCCCCCCCCCCTCCCCCCGTTCCCTTCTCAAAAACGCCTCCACACCGCCTCCCTCATCTCAATATTTCTAAACTAACACCATGACTCCGCCCCCCCCCCCTCCCCCCGTTGTGTTGGTCATGCCTTCGAAGCGTAGTAAGCCTTCACCTGTGGTAGATATAAACGATGGTGCCAAGCAGCAACAAACACAAGGGGTTGCAGAGAGAAGGGAGGAGGGTGGGGCGGGGAGGGGGAAGGGAGGGAGGGTGAGAGGGCGAGAGGGAGGGAGGGAGGGAGGAAGAGGAAGGGAGAGGGGGGGCGGGAAGGAGCCAAGGAGGCGTGGGGAATGGAGGGAGAGACGAAGCGGGAGGGAGAGGGGGGGCGGGAAGGAGTTCAGGAGGCGTGTTGGAGGGAGGGAGGAAGGAAGAGGGAGGGAGAGGGGCGGCGGGAAGGAGTTAAGGAGGCGTGGTAAAGGGGGGTAGGGCGGGAGGGAGGGAGGGAGGGAGAGGGGGGGCGGGAAGGAATTAAGGAGGCGTAGTGGATACCAACGCCACTGGATATAGAATATTCCGGAGTATCAAGCTCAACTACTAGCAGAGGAATGGATGAATGGATGAATTAATTCATGAATGAACGAACCGAATGGATGAATAAATATAAGGATGAATGAACGCACGAATGAAATCATGAATGCATGAATGAATTGATGGACGGGTGGATATATATGGACCGATGGATAGATGGTATGCAATACGAAGAGACTCACCTTAGGATGTTCCATGACCGCGTCGTCGACGGCCTTGAGGGACGGGGCGATGTCCTCCACCACGGTCGTGGGGATGCCGGTCAAGAAACCGACTTGCACGGTGGCCACCAAGGCGTGAATCTATGACACCAAACGAGCAAACCAAAAAAAAGAGACGATTGAGATGTGTTACCAACCCAACACTTTGTGTCATGCATTTGATAAGTAAAGATGTAATACAAGGTAATCATGTTGTTGTTGGTTTTTGTTTTTGTTGTCTGTTGTTTTTGTTGTTGTTATTATTATCAATATATTATTTATCATTATTATTTATCGTTGTTTCAAGCACTTCTTGCTTTCCAGCTTCTAGACAAGCCGTGGGGTGTCACAGCCGTCGTCCCTTCTTCCCCCCGGTTATTGCCTACATGTTTTCTTGCGCATAGAGTTCCAGGAATCTCACTGCTCGTCGATTTTTCATCGAGTGTTGCCAACTCGCACGCTCTCGCGCTTTCCGCAAGTCAATTTGTGCACAAAGAAAAGTCCCTGCGAATTTACATACGAGTATGCACTCGGGGAGACTTAAACTCGCGAAACTGACCTGGTGCAGGCTCGAGGATAACCTCATACGCCACCGGGGCGACCGTCTACCTACAATAGGTTTTGATTTATGGAACTTACTATTAATAAAGACGGGCGATCGATATGGTACGCAGCGTGCAGAGATGAGAGTATCCACCCTTAAATTCGTCGAACTAACAGCTCTGACGTCGCTAGAATAATCAAAAAATATTTAAATGGGATAAAGACACATTACAACGCGCACATGAATGCATAAGGCGAGGCGGCAGGGAGGAAAAGAGTCGTGACGAAAAAACAAGAAAAGTTCACTCCCACAAACTCGCGCACCCTTGTCGAGAGACGGGGGAGCATCGTTTTCCTACTTCAAAAATAGAGACACACCTCTCTTGTACATGTGGACGGCTCGTAGCATGTACAAGCTCGTAGCTGAATGGCGCACGCCTGCCTACATAGGCTCGCTTTCGGACGGTCAGTTGCGAGGTGCGCGATTTGAGAGGCTAAACCTCCGAGAACACACGCGGGCGCATTTGATTGGCTTCTTCCATATTTTGCACACGCACAAAACAAAACAAAATTATCACGCGACACAGGCTACGGTGTAGTGTCCGTGAACCCAGTGCTTTTCGTTTGATCACAGGCTCCTCTCGTAAACACTACAAGGAGCTCTATCTATACCCCACCCCCAAAAACATGATCGTTTTTTAATGAAAAAAAAAAAACGCGCGCAACCACTCGCGACGAACTATTGTGCCTACATGTACTATACAGCCTATTAACCACGGCCTTAACAACAAAAACAACAACAGATATTTTTCATGACAAAAAATCAAGAATTCGATTCATTCCGACGATGATGGTTTTTAGAAACACTGTTTTCTCGCCGAAAACAAAATTGAGCACCATATCCCCCCCCCCCCCCCCTTCTGCAGGCCCTGCTCTTAGCTTGAGGAGCTCCATACCTCGGCCACCCGTAACATATTTTTAGCCGAAACTGAAGGTGAAATCCGATAAACAAAAAACCCGTGGGCGACGGCTAAAGACCCGTGCTCCGATAGGTAAGAGGTGCGCCACTTTTTTTTCTGGCGGGAGCGTAGGACATGTCTTGACCCAAGAAACAGGTTTGGAAAAAAAATACAACTAACTGCTACCGGATTTGATGAAAAATATCATGGCCTAGGTACACACACAACGACAAATCACGCGCGCACAGACAAAAAAATGGCCACAGGGTTAAGGAGCCCAGGGACGCAGGAAACATTTCAGACGAAAAAGGCTACCTCTACAGATCGTAGCACACGTCTCTAAACAGCAAACCAAAAGTGCAACGGGTCCGATGACCGAACGAACCCCTATGGTCTACCATAGGCATGAAAAAAATCAATGAATAACCACAATAATCAAAGGTTGCAAAATAAGAATTGACAAGTATGTGCATATTCCGAAAACTTTTGGGGCCAAGAAGAGCCCCCTTCATTCAGAACACAAGGCGAAAAGTACAACCTCTATTATCGCGCAGCACGCCTCTCAGGAAACATATCGTAGCCTCATTCACCATGGAAACTCGGCAACCAGGCGTTCGTTGGCTAACCTGGATGTCGGCGATGGTGAGCGAGTCGCCGACGCAGAAGGGCGAGGACGGGTTCTTGGCCTTCTTGCTGGCGACGTCCTCCAGGAGGTTCTTCAGCTTGCCGGCCATCAGAGCCTGGCACTTCTCTATCTGTCAGTTGTTGTTGTGTCAAGTGCAAGTTGAAGTTGAAGTTGAAGTTGGAAGCTGTCGTTTAGGTTGTGTCGAAACGCACTTCTCGATATGTCGTCGTTGTTGTTTCAAGTTGAAGTTGAAGTTGGAAGCTAAAGTTGAAGTTGTGGTTCAGTTTTTGTGGTCACGCCCCGGTAGACCATGGTATATCCCACATAGATTACCGAGCTGCGCACGCGTACTGGTATGTTGCTCAAGAGGGGGGCCTGGTTGGCTGGGTACCTGCTGGAGCAATGCTACAACACCCACCAGACTGTTAACTGCTGCTGCTGCTACTATATGTAGCACGGACTACCAGATACCGTGCGTTATCCAGCATTCGAACAGAGACCAGTGGCGCTATGTGATAAGAGATGGTAGCACTCTTTATGCCGAAACGTTTTCGGAACATGACGGGGCGCCCCTTGGCCCCTTCAGAGCGCCAAAATCCCCTCCCCACACGCAAATTCCAAGTAATTTCCCCCCCAAACGGGTTGCCAGCTGTGAACAGGCGTTACATAGTCAGTTAGCCCCTAAATCTTTCAAAGTTCAGTATTTTTTCCATTCTCTACTTTCCCCCCGTTTTATTCCTGCCCCCTAGCTAGCTGGCTATGGACATGGGGTTGTTGCTCGGGATTATCTTTTTCCACCAAAAATGAAAAAACGCAAAGCTTTTTTTTGTTTGCCTCAAAAAACAAAAGAGCTCCCCTTAGGCGGTAAGTAACCCATCAAGGAAAAAGAAGCTGTGGGCCACTATCGTCTGTAAATAGATGGTTGAACCGTTGCTGCCATGACATGAGTACCACAGCGGGCGGTGGGGGGCGAAGGAGCAGCACAGGGGACTACAGAGAAAAGGGAGTTTATTATAGTGAGATCCGGGGAGATTACCGTTAGCTCGTTGCCGTTCCCGTTTTTCCGGTTTACCGTTCCCGTTCCCATGCACCTGTAGCTGTTACCGATACCAGCACTATTTGTCGTTACTATCACGATTCCGTTACCGTTACTCGCGGCATCGCGACCAATGCCGACACCGTACCCGCTACCGTTGCCGCTAGCAGATTCTGTAACCGTTACTGTTGCCGATACCGTACCGTTCCCGTCGCCGATGCCGCAAGCGTTTCCGTTACCAGTCCCGTTCACGTTGCCAATACCGGCACACTATTTTTGGTACTATGATGTTTCCGTTACCGTTAGTACCGTCACCGTGACAGCCACCGATACCGTACCCCGTACCGTGTTGCCGCCACCATTACCGTAGCCGGTACCGTAGCCGGTACCGTTACCATGCCCGCTTCAGTTCTTACCATTTCCCGTTGCTATTGTCGCCACCGCTACCATATGGTACTGTACCGGGATCGCCATTGTTAGCGCAACCACCACCATTGCCGTTACCGTTTTATCCAACGCCGTTACCGTTCCCGGTACCGTTAACAATTTACCATTACCATTACCGTTAACCATTTACCATCTCCGCTACCGTAACCGCTGACCATATACCGTCACCGTTAACCATATATCATTACCGTTACCGTTAAACCATATACCATTACCGTTTACCGTTTATCGTTACCGTGAAACCATATACCAATACCGTCACCGTTTACCGTTACCGTTACACCATATACCATTACCGTTAAACCATGTACCATATACCATTACCGTTACCGTTTACCGTTACCGTTAGACCATATACCATTACCGTTAAACCATGCACCGTTACCGTTAAACCATGTACCGTTACCGTTAAACCATACACCATTACCGTTACCTTTTGCCGTTTGCCGTTAAACCATGTACCATCATCGTTACCGTTTCCGTCATTTGTTATCGTTGCCGCCGCCACTCGACCGTTGCATACGCACCTCCCTTTCGAGACTGAGCACCGTTCCTACTCCTAATAAGAGACACGTGCAACTCTTGAGGGAGGCTCAGCACGTTTCTTCCACATGTATCATATCACATAAGACCTTTTCATTGGCCTATCTCCTTCCTCTTTTTGTAAAATTATTCTGACGATGTCAGCTGTGAGTTCGACGAACTTTGTCGTCTGTGGCCGCAATCCGTCTCCTAGTATAGCGATCGTTTTCTCGCTAGCATCTAATGTACAAAAAACTTGAACATCTCCGTGTCACGTCACATATCCGTCTATGTTTATTATCTCTTCCTCGAATACCGGAGGGGGCGGGTCGGCGGGGGGGGGGGGGGGGGGGGCATCACCTTCTTCGCCTCGTCCTGCTCGCCCATGGTGGAGAAGAGGTTGATGAAAACATCCTCCAAGATCATCACGATCTCGTCCACCTGATCAAATACACACAAACGAGTCGACGGCGTGACGTTGAGCTTTCCATGCCTGCGTGTGAAACAAGTCTGAGATGTTGTATACCCGGTGTTGATTTTGTGTAACCGTGAGATCTGCGGAGATGCGGGCGTGGAATACCCATGGTTCTCCGAACGGGCACAACAATTCGGTGTTACGATCGATCGTGCCTCGGGGATGACGTACTTACCATGTGACGACAACAGGGCAACGCGATACCATAACCCCTTTACAATTGGAAACCCGTTTTGGGGGACAAAACTACTTGGACTTCGTATGGGGAGGGGTTCGGGGGCTCAACGGGGTCAATCTGCCATAAATACTCATGTGGTCTACATATACTTCCAAAACAAAATCTGCACTCTTCTCTCCCCTCTCGGCGGCCAAAAATCTACAATTTTTTCTCCCCTCTCGGCCTGATGCCACTCCGGCCGTGCCGTGATACTGTTTCCGTGAGCCAGCCCACACCCTGCACCTGTTTTTTCGACAGCCCTGTTTCATCGATCAGACGGCGACCGCAGACAACAAGAGTGGCGCTTTTTGGTGACACGGTCGGACGTTCACCGAATTATTTCCTGCAAGGTCGATCCCCTCACACTCAACCGCCTTTAGAGAGCCCTAAAAACTCCTCCCTATACTACTTTCAAGTAATCCCCCCCCCCGCCCTCAAACACGGATTTTCCTCCAGCTATGTACAGGCGTTAATAAGGTGATCTGTTCTTCCCCCGGAAAGTGAGACAGAAAAAAGGCTTTTCTACCCGATTATTCCTATTGTGGGGCCTAAGAAGAAAAAATTGACGGAACGAACAGAGATGACCCAGACAGGTTTGGAGCGCCCTTCGCACGGAGCAAACCCGAGCCACCACGCTATAGAGTACTTTTTTTTTTTCTTGCTGACGACGGACTATTTCTGCTGTCGGAAATCCGACGCAACTTGTCAGGCAAGTGCTGTAAGAACACGGCGCGTAGCTTGCCTTCACCGCCTGTTGAGCCCGTGTGTGCTGCACGCTCGCACCATGATATAAAAACGACAGTATATTTTTGTTTTGTCGCTGTACATGGGACCCCCCAAAAAGGAGAGCAACAAAAAAAAAAATCCATATGGTGTTGTATGCACGTGGCGAAAATGCCGCGAAGAAACAGACCATGCCATCTGCTGATTGGCTACGATAGGAAGGGGGGGGAGATCATGGCCCCTTTTGGATGATGCCCCCTTTGGGTTTACACTGCTGCTGTGTTCGATGGGAGGCTCTCGTCCGCGCGATGATGCCTCCCCGTTTAGAGCGACGCGACTCCTGTGGTCACAATGTACAATATAGTTTAAAGACAACATACACATGAGCGCATCGCGACATACAGTGAGCTGATTTTCGCCCTTGCAATGCCATGCGAAAACATTGAAAACGAAAGGCGGAATGCGAGCAACGTGGACAGCGGTAGTGGTAGCGGTGGTAACGGGGGGGGGGGGGGGGGGGGGGAGGGGGGGGGGGAAGAGTAGTGAGGGTAGTCTGAACATCTCAGGCGTTGCTGTAATAGAAAAAAAACAGCAGCAACTACCTTTCGAGCAGGCGATTTGTTTAGCGGCGGGCGGCGACGGCGTAGCTAAGCATTCCAGCATGGCGGTTTTCCCTCACCCCTAAAAAAACAGAGAACAAAAAAACAACAGCGCGAACGCAATGAAGGCTACGAGTAGGGGGCCAATTTTCGCCACCACCGGGTGTTCACCAGTCGGCGACATTTTTTGGTTCAGCCTACAGAACCATCCCTGTTCGTATAAACATCGGCTATGTTAAAACAGCAGAGCGATAGCCTGCGACACCAAGGAACAGGTGGGGGGGGGGGGGGGGGGGGTCACTCGCGCGCGAGTGACACCAAGCCACTAACAAAAAAATTACCCCAAAGGGGGTAATCCTCCCCCCCCTACACCGTAGCGATGGTCACGGGGAGCTGAAGACCTCAAGAGGAATAGGGGGGGGGGTTAAAGGGGGGGGGGGGGTGGGGGGGGGGGCGTTCTCAGTTGTTGCTTGCCTTAGCCATTTGACCATTGACACCGACGCATCTCTTTCGAGAGGGAGCACCGTTCCTACCCCTGATAGAGACACATCCAACATTTGGGCGCTCATTACGCTCCTTGTCCATATAGAAGTTTACACAGAAACTGGGTTTGCTTATCCTCCTATCCCCGTCTCCTCTTCAGGGGGTGTAGGTGAAAGCCTAAACAAAACCAACCCACAAGAAATTAGGTTGTGGAAACAAAATATAAAAAAGAAGTGGGGTATTAACAGGAAGACCCATGTCTTGAAACCTCATTTTCCGCTCTGATGTTTTTTTTTGGGGGGGGGCGGCGGGGGCGGCGGGGGCGGGGGGTCGGGTTGACGTTTGGTTTTTGGCCTTGGATTGCGAGGTTCTACGGTTTCAATACTAAAACTACTTCTATGAATAGATCTTTTCCCACGACCCGCGCTACGACAGAGGTTGCACTTTTTCGGCTGACATGATTCCTGGAAACGACGGGGCCCCGTTGACCTAAAAATCGTCGGAAATGCGCCTTTTTTTATTTCCCCTTCAACACGAGTCTCGTTGTGTACCTAGGCCATTCAACCATTTATTTTTTCATCCGATGTACGTACAGGTAGTGCTCAGTTATAATTTTTCTCCCAAAATCAGTTTTTTGTGGGTTAAGAAGGACATGTCTTAAGCTCCCAAAATTGAGGAACTCCCGAAAAAAAGGGGAGCACCTCTATCGTAGCCAGCTCCTACAAGAAAAAAAAAAAAGTTGGTACATGTACATCGCAATACACCTTAGCTTATGGATAGGTCCTAGCCTTGGCGTATGGATAGATACCCGGGCGCATCCCAGAGGAGCGTGCACTACTGTTGTTTCTCGCAAGATAGAAGTCGAATGCTTGCAACAAGCTAAACCTGACCTGCTAAAGTTGTCGATGATGTGTTGCTGTAATTTGCTGAACTCGTTCTCACATATGGACGGATGTCTCCCAACCTCGAGAGCGGACAGACCCAGCTTCTTTCGGATACAGGCCGGCGTCGATACGTGCTATTGATGGTGGAGCAGGTACTTACCAGTAGTCTAAGCATTTTCGTGAACGTTCGGAGAGCGATGAGAAATGTTTTTCCATGATAATTCCCCTTCAGCCGCGAAGATCGACCAAAAACTATTTCGATCAAATCTCAAACGTGCGCAAGCGGCGTGTGATATATTTTCATTCGCGCGTGTCACCCCTTCGTGAAGGATGCGGGTGGGCGACTCCCCTACATACACAGGCAGGGTCAACCGTAAAGACACACTCAATTGACCAACTGCAGTATATATATATATTATTCTTTTCGACTAGCTCATCTTCACCTTGAGAGCGGCGAGGGGCTCCTCTGGGTACAGACCGCCGAGCTTTCCGGCGTATCGGAGCAGAGCGGTCGACTGGGTGTAGTCGGTGCCGTCCATCTAGTGGGAAAAGTCGATTTCGGCAGTCCAAGTCGGAGCCGAAGTTCAAGGCAAATGAAGTTGAAGTTGTCGTCGTTACCGCCGTTGTGGTTGAGGTGATTGACGTTGGATATCATGCGATGCGCGACAGACGGGAGGGTGTGGGGGGGGAAAAGGTGGGGAGGGGGTTGAGGCTGACAATGAATAAAAGCTTGACGGTAGGTGACAACCTACTGCTCCGTGAGGCAAGATATGACCTATTGCTCCGCGAGGGAGGAAAGATAACCTACTGCAGCTAGTGAAAACCTACTCTACTGAAGTTAGACGCTACGCTATCGAACCTGGACGTAGGTGACACTCCAGCCTGAGGTATGCTATAGCTGCAGCTTGAGGCAGGTGATAGTGAACCGCACCTTGAGGTAGGTGATAGGCTACGACTGCAGCATCAGACAATCTACGCAATGCTTCTTGAGGTATTGGTAACCTACTGGCTAATAATGCAACTCGGGGAACGTAATTACCCATTTAATAGCTCTGCTCGGCATGGAGCAGAGCGTACTGCACCCTGACGTCGGCGATTCCCCCACTGCTCCTGCTTGTCATCAACTACCACCAATAAAGCTTGAGTTGGGCGATAGACTACCGCAGCTTGACCAGGACAACAGCCTGCTGTCCAGCTCCGCAGTAGCCTACTGCGGCAACGTGAAGTCAGGCAATAACTTCAACACCTTCACCCCCTCTGAAAAATTGGCGATTAGAGCATCGGGGATTGCTGACTGGGGGAATGATAGAATTCGTGGAGCGTGCTACGGTGGAGGTAGCACTTACCACTTTTCGTGCCAAATTCGTCGGGATTTCGTCCGTTTTTTGCACGATTCTCGTCTTGTACCTAGTCCATGGGGTTTTTTCATCCGGTGTAGCAGCTTTACGTTTTCTCCAAACATCGGTGTTTGCTCTTAAGCTCTCAAATTGAGGAACCTAAGAAAAACAAGGTGTACCTGTATATCGTAAGAAGCACATGCATGCCAGTAAAAACGGGTACAATATACTAGTGACTCCAGCATGTTTTATTTCGGGCTTATTGCGTGAAGTCTAGAACTTCTGTGTATATATATATATGTTTCTATTTCTGGCTTATTATGTTGAGTCTCTGAGAGAACTTCTGTCGACATATGCGACGCAAGCTGTGTGGTTGTAGATGCCACGAAACACATGGGTAAAATTATCTTTTTCTGGATGACGATGAGGACGCCTTGACCTAAACACCGTTGAAACAGAAACTCTTACCAGGTACTTTTTTCGCAAACATGGGATGTGTATCGGTTTCATTCTTCGATCCGCTCAAGAAAGTAGCTTCTGGGCGAGGAAACAGATACCGCAGCCCAGTTGAGACTAGCCTCTAAACCGTAGGCCTATCGATTGGCAAGGGGAGCGTCGTTCCGCTCGTGCGTGAGCCTCGAGAGTGATCGCCGATTCCCCTTGCACCCGACCGATCCTACACGTCCATCCGTCGGTAGGACCCTCCCACGTCCATCCGTCGGTAGGACACCCCCCAGTATCGTAGTGTAAGTATTTTAATTCGTCGGTTTTGAACAAAACTGACAGATTTCGAAGAAATATATTGCTTTTTATGTTGCTTCTCATGCAATACGAGTATATGCATACGTGTTTTTGTTTGGACACCTTCGTTCACCATGTGGGATGCGTATCTCGGTTTCATTTTCAATCCGCTCAAAAAACGTAGCTTTTGGGCGAGGAAAAATATTATCCTTGACCCCCTTAGAGCCCCCGAACCCCTCCTCCCTGTGCTAAATCCAAGTATTTTTGTCCCCAACAACGGGTTTCCAGGTGTAAAGGGGTTAAGGGGAGGGACCCCAGCAATGAAAGAAAATGAAAATTGCGTCCCCCTTGCCGTGGCGTCCATTGAAAAAAACGCCGCAACTCTGAAGTCCAAGTAGATTGTTCGCCAAAAAAGGGTACAATAGTAATAACAACGCCTGCCATCATACGGCACAGATATCTTCAATTTTTGCGTTCAGGCTGAAATCTTTCCTGAATAGCGAGCACTCCTCAACCCTCTTGATGGGTCTTGATTGTATCTTGATTAAAGTGCAGCGATAAAACAATCTTGATTGAAGTACAGCGGTAAAACGATATTGATTAAAGTATGCCGATGAAACCATCTTGATTACAATACAGCACGGCGGTGAAACAAAAAGCAGAAACGCCTTCTTTGATCATGGTGTCGAAAATACACGCGGCACACGGCCGCAGGCAGCAGCAGCAGTGCAAGCTGTGCGCGTCTTTTGTCTCAAGTTCCTGCATTGAAGTTCCACGGTGGGAAAGATCGTCGTTGCCTAATAATGTGCAGGCCTGGGTTGCTTCCGTGCGCGACGGGTGCTGCAGATCTATATTCAGTTTTAATATTCGTCCACGTTTTTCCTTCCTACAGAACTCTATCAAAAAGGTCTAATGAAACCTAAGATCAGCGGGATAACAGCAAATTGTTATTCTGCAATATCTTTTGTTTGTTTCTATACGAAGTATCAATACACATAGGCCATGGGGTTTGTGCGTACGAATCGGTATATGTACATACAACAGTACCAATTGTCAGTCTACTCTTTTTTTTTTTTTTTTTTTTTGGAGGGGGAGGGGGGGGGGGGGGGGGGGGGGGAGAGGTATATAGAGCTCCTTCACGTACGTGGAGAGCACTAAAAAACAAAAACAAAAAACGAAAAACAAATGGTACCTAGGTATGGGGCTACGCTTTTATTTTAGTCGAAATCGGTTATTGGGCGAGAGAGCGAGCTCTAGAGATCACAAACACAGTTGAGCTTCCGAAAACGACGATGAGTGGCGCGCCTCTATCGTACCACGCGGCGTTTTCAAAGAGATCCAAGAACATACATGATACGTTTCCACTCGTCGACTTTTCTCACCTGGTACACGGGGAGGGCCTTGAACGAACAAGCCCCGAACTCGGGGAACGACAGGCGCTTGTCCTCGTAGTCGACACCCGCCAAGGCGAGAGCCACGCGGGTGGCCTCGCCGCGGCCGGGTAGTGCGAAGTAGTTCAGTACGGCAGGCATCTTAGTAGCGGTAGAGCCTTGGCGGTGGTCGAGTTGTCTGCGATGGAGAGAGCGTGAAAAGCACGAAACGGCCGAGCAACCGAGAGAGAGGGAGAGAAACCGTGAGCTTTGGGGTTGGGGAATGAGGTTATGAGCGTATATGCGTGTCGAAAAGTGGAGGCAGAGGCGTGCGCGAGGGGGGTCTGAAGTGGTTCAGTATGGCAGGGTGGTGGTGGTGGTGGTGGTGGTGGTGGTGGTGGTGGTGGTGGTGGTGGTGGTGGTGGTTGGTGGTGGTGGTGGTGGTGGTGGTGGAGGTTGGTGATGGTGGGATGGTGGAGGTGGTGTCAGTAGTGGTGGTGGTGGTTGGTGGTGGTGGTGGTGGTGGTGGTGGTGGTGACAGTAGTGGTAATGGTTCTTGGTATTTCTTAAATCTGCGGTAGCATGGGGGGGTAACAGGACCACGTATGTGTGGCGACAGCTACCCGGGCGGTTTCGCAATCGAGGGGAACGATAATCGAAACCAAGGGTTGGAGGTGGGGCTAGGGTAAAAGTTGGTGTCACGTTTAGAACAGGTTTTGGGGTCTCCGAAGCAGTTGGTTTAGTACCGCAGACATTGGGGTGGTGATAGGTAGGTAGTGGTAGTGGTGGTGGTGGCGGCGGCGGTGGTAGTGCTTTTAGTGTTGGTGCTTGGTGTCCTGATGTGCGGCGTAGTGGAGGGTAAACATCAACCCAAACCCTACGACGACGCGAGTGAAAAAAAGACACGCTAAACGAGTGGATATACTTCATACGTGCACGAAGCTTGAAACCGCGCCAAAGAAGGAGGGCTCCGGGGCCCGCACAAAAGAACCCGAGCCGTACAGTTTGTCCCAAAGAACCGTAAAATACAGAAAGGTATATGCTCAAGCGCCAGCGGAAAATGTACGCGCAGGCGCTGATGCCCCGTCCTGGACCGCAGTCTAGCCTGATGCCCCACCCCTCAACCCACTCTTGGGTTTTTTTTTTTTTTGGATGGCAGGGTATGGGTTTCGATAATCGGGAAGCGGTCACATGCCTGCTGCGGTCTAAAAAGTTGTTGTGCACCATTTTTTTTGTCGGGGTCCTCTCGCTTAACCCCTTATGGGTCTCCACGGGGAAAAAAATGAACAGCTTAAAACTGACGACTGCAGCTTCCTTCACACGAGGCAAACCAGGCTGGTGCTAGATCATTTTCCAACGAAGAGGAACATGTCGGTTGACGGTCTAGTTAGAACCCGCCGTCAAGGCGTCTTTTGAATTATCATGCTGGTGTTAGTCTGTGGAGTTCCTTGCTTGACGGCTGTCCGCCAGACAAGGCGCTAGAGCGACGTCAACCCCGCCATCTTTGCTTTCGTTTTCTTTCATTTTTTGGCTTCTTGTTTCATCTTTCTCACCACATCTTTTTTCTTTCCCTTTCATACTGCGAATAGTCTGGTGTGTGATGGCTTCAGCTGGTTTGCATGTTTTTTTTTGTTTTTTTTTCGCCCTCGTGTTCCGTTGCCTGAAGCAGCTGCAGTGTTGGGCCTAAAGTTTCATGACCAAATCATCTTGCTGTTAGAAGTAAAACCTAGAGGGCGCGCATCACGCTAGAGGACGCGTGCTACGATACGTAGACGCATCACGTTTCCTCTGAAATGGTATCTGAATGACGGTGTTGTGTTTTACCTTAACCCCAAAATTGTCCTCGGAAAACGCCATTTTTTTTTGCGTGATTCTCGTTGTGTACCTAGGCCGTACACGTGTTTTTTTCATCCGGAAGTGCTTGTCATTATTTTTTTCCAAATAAATCAGTTTTTTGCCTCAGAGATGTCTCAAGCTCCCACATTGAGGAAACCTCACAGAAAAAAAACTGGTGCACCCCTTTATGGTAGCACACACGCGTCGATTTTTTTTTTAGCAATTTTTTAGCAAAAAGCAACTGCTAAACAACGCTTTCGTCACCAACGTTCGGGGTTATCCTCAACCCAAAAACTCTTTTGTTTTTTCGAAAGACTGAAATTGCGAAAACCTAGCCCCTGGGGCATCCATGGGTTTGCTTGCTCATCCGTTCGCACTTTCAGTTTACCCGAAAAAAAGTTATTATTGGAGGTGTGAGTTTTTATCTTCCTTTTTTGTTTTCACACACTTCACTTTCCAGCTCCTGGACAAGCCGCGGTCACAGGTGCCGAATACCTAGCCCCTGGGGCATCCATGGGATTGCTCATCCGTTGGCACTTTCAGTTTACCCGAAAAAAAGTTCTTGGAGGTGTGAGTTTTTTTAATTATTTTTTGTTTTCACACACTTCTGCTTTCCAGCTCCTGGACAAGCCGCGGTCACAGGTGCCGTCTCTCCCCCCCCCCCCCCCCCCCCCCGGTTCTTGCCTCGTGCCAACTCTTTTTTATCGCGCATAGGGTTCAGCAATCCCACTGCTCGTCGACTTTTCATCTCGAATGTTGCTAACCCACGCTCTCTCGCGCTTTCCGCAGGTCAATTTTTGTGCTCAAGAAAAAGCCCCCACGAATTTGTACCTAGGAAAAGTATGCATTCGGGGGGGATTCGAACTCACGAAACTGACCTGTCCCAGGCTCGAATATAACCTGCTACGCCACACCGGGGCGACCGGCTCAGGTATTTAGAGCTAGCCCCCCCCCCGGGACGCGTGTGCTACGATAAGAGGTGTGCCTCTATTTTTCTGAGATTCCTCACTTACTTTCGAAGGTTTCCTTGGAAAAAAATAAACTGCTTGTATCCCGGATGAAAAATCCCATGTGGCCTAGGGTTAGGGAGTATACAACGAAACTTGTGCAAACGAAGACAAGTTTATTTTTTCGTATCTCGTGTAGTTTTGTGATGTTTTGTGTTCACACTATTAATATTAACACAATAAGAGCTGGTCTCCCTTATGAGGCATCAGCACGTACACTGCACCCCACTTTTTTTTTTTTTTTTTTTAGTCTCCACGGCGGATGGGGAAAAATACTGCACCCCATTATTATGGCTGTGCTGGGGAGATGTGGACGGGTGGAGATGACAGTTTAACACGTAAAGAGCATACACACGCGGCTTCGTGAACAAAAAGCAGCAGCAGCAGCAGAAAAAAATACTGCGCCCCATTATTATGGCTGTGCTGGGGAGTTGTGGATGGGTGAAGATAACAGTTTAACACGTAAAGAGCATACACACGCGGCTGTGTGAACAAAAGCAGCAGCAGCAGCAGCAGCAAGGGCATCAGCACGTACACTCTATTATAATTATGATTGGTGCCGGATGTACATGGATAGTCTATAGGTGGAAGTAACAGCGTGCAGTTTAGCGTGAAGAGCGTACACACGCGGCTGCTTGAACAAAAAGCAGCAGCAGCAGCAACGGCAGAAGCAGCAGCAGCAACGGCAGCAGCAGCACTGCTGACTATACTCTAGCTGGAAGTATTCGTAGCAGGAAGCATCGTCCATTGTTGCAGTCGAGTGGCCGAAATGCAATAATACCGAGAACAGCTAAGCACACCAGGGTGTGTGTCCCAGGTACGGTATGACTGCTCATATTTTCTTCAGGGGTCGTCTTTTTTTTGGAACGCGAGGGATTTTACGACCAACAATGGCACCCACTTGCACAGCAGCAGCAGTCAGCACTACTACCCTACTACGAGTATACGAGCAGCGTGTACTACTTCGTGCCCTTCGTAACGTGTGCCAGGAACGATTCTCACTTGACTAGTCTACATCCTCTCGAAAACCCCTCCAAATTGACCCATTAGTATTCCAAGTATTTTTGAGGCCCCATGGTGGCATTCTCCGTTCATTATCTGCGAGGAGTGACTCGACGAGAGATGTCATGTAGTCTAAAATACCGTGCTACGAGTACTGACTGACTGCACAGAAAGTACCGCACCAGCAGATATATATTGCCCGCGGGGCACGCCCGAACGCACAACCACAGCAGCACGCATAGACTATATCATGGCAAGGATAACTACCGCACAACAACAACAGCACACATCCACGTCGAGGACAATAACTGCGTATATGGTTCTCGTCGTGATCAACCGGTTGCTATGACGGCTCCTCTCTCTGAGGTGCTACGAACGGCTGTGGTCTACGCCCATCATGATTTGCTCCTGTCCTCCGCCCTCTCGCAATCTCTCGTACCACGTACACATAGCTTTGCTTTGTGCATTGCAGTTTGTATTGTACCCAGCACGGGTTGGTTCTATTCTATGGAGTGCCCCTCCTGTGCCCCGCCCTCTCGCAATCTCGTACCTGGCACCACGTACGTATCTTCGCTTTGCATTCATTTTGTCAGAACGGGTTGGTTCTAAGCTACGAATGATACCACGATTAAAACACCAACGTTTTGAGGTTCTGCATGGCATACATACCTGAGAGCTGGTGCTATCGCAGTACAGGAGAGGGTCGGAAGAGTATGTCGGTTTGTCGAGTGCCTGGAAGTGGTGGCCGTGACGGTGGGGGTGTTGGTGTTGGTGGCGGTGTTGGTGTGTTGTGACCAGGTGGGTGTGGGATGGACAGCAGTCCGCCGCAAGGTGTGTATCCACCAGCCAGAGTAAGTTGCCTGCCGAAGCGGGTAGAAAACGCGAGACTGTCAGCTTTTCCCAACGGAGCTAAAATCATGATAGCTTTTGTTGTTTTAAGCTTTGTGTGATATTTAGACTAGACTATAGTCTACCTGGTATAAAATTGAAGAATATGATAATTTGGTGCGATTTTGGTCCGTACGGCACAAAAAATTATTAAAAACACAAATAACAAATGACATATATAGACTAATAGTGTTGATGTTCCACACCCAGTGTGATATTCCATGGTGTCATCGGCCGGTGGCGCTGTTTTGGCCGGTAGTATACCCAATCCCCGCTGTATTCATTGGAAGGCGTTATGTTGTTATATTCCCTATGTCCCGCGGGCGGAGGGATCTGACTGGGTCGGTCGGTCTAGTCGGGACGAAAACAAGATGAAGCTGCGGAAAACGGGGCGTTTCGACCATTCTTTGTCTGACTGCTTACCTGTCTGCTGGCTTGACCCGGCGTAGGTGAGCCGGTCGCCCCGGTGGCGTATCAGGTTGTGCTCGAGCCTGGTATAGGTGGGTTTTGTGAGTTTGAATCCCCCCGAGTGCATGGTACTCGTACAAGTATAAATTCGTGGGGGCTTTTTCTTGTGCACAAATTGACTTGCGGAAAGCGCGAGAGCGTGGGTTAGCAACACTCTCCATGAAAAATCGACGAGCAGTGGGATTGCTGAACCCTATCTTATGCGCGCTAAAAAGTCAAGGCAAGAACCGCATCGGGGGAAGAAGGGACGACACCTGTGACCACGGCTTATTATCCTGAAGCTGGAAAGTAGATGTGTGTGAAGAAAAACAAAAAAAAAATTGTTGTTGCTCTCACATTAACTCGCATTTTTTATATCAAGTCCATGGTCACAGGACAGGCTCCAGTCACTCTGGTCAGAGCTGAGGGAACACCCCAAGGAAAAACACGAACAAACCAAAGGTGGCACACGCATAGTCTATATCACAGCTGCTGGCTGACGCAATTCATGCCTCCACCAGAAACGAATAAAAGTGAAAATCGGCAGTCAGCCTACGATGTACCATATCCATACTGGTGCATTTGCAGCATACGTCTTCACTACTCGCGCCTGGAAAAACCGACTATTAGACCAAGTCTAGATCTATATATACCACTTGACACCCAAGAAAGACTACCACGTATATACTATAGTCTAATGATTAGTCTATGCGAGTTAATGTGAGAACAACTAAACGTTATACCTGGCTGGCTGCTTCTGGCGCTGTGCCTTATCGAGGGCCAGATCTTCGCGGCAGTATTAGGTCCTGGATCCTGGAATCCGCGAGTTTTTTGCACTACTACAACAACAGCAGTTAGTTACTGATGTGTGCATGTTCATCATATTTCAAACGGATATTTTACTACCCATGTACTGCTGCTGTTGCTGCTGCTGCTGCTGCTGCTTGCTTCTGCAGTAAATCCACCACACAACCTGTATTTGCCGATGCCTCGTAGAGGGACGAGCTCTGTGGTCACAAATAGCTGTGGTCACAAAAAGTGCGAGGCAGACATTGCAAAACTGGCACTACGCAAGAAACAAACAGCTGTGCACTAGACTCTATATAGTCTACTGTGTAGTAGTAGCAGTAGTAGTAGTGGTAGTAGCAGTAGTAGTAGTGGTAGTAGTAGTAGTGGTAGTAGTAGTAGTAGTAGTAGTAGTAGTAGTAGTATTAGTAGTAGTAGTAGCAGTAGTAGTAGTAGCAGTAGTAGTAGTAGTAGTAGTGGTAGCAGTAGTAGTAGTGGTAGTAGTAGTAGCAGTAGTAGTAGTGGTAGCACTTAGTAGTATAAATAGTAGCAACAGTAGTAGTAGCAGTAGTAGTGTAGCTCAGTACTATCAATAGTAGCAGTAGTAGCAGTAGCAGCAGGTTGCAGTAGACTATAGTAGCAGCAGTTGCAGTAGTAGTAATGAGGCGTACGTCTCGTTTTACTCATGCTTGGTGGGTAGATCAGGGGGCAGACGTGCGCAGCCGCACACAGCTATAGAAGAGCTGTGCTGCTGCAGTCCCCCCCCCGTTGGTGTATGTAATACATACCGTTTAGTGTGTCATAGGCGTACAATACGGATGAGCTCTCACGTAACAAGTTGGCCGCGCGGATCTTTGGGGCGGTGGGCTGTGTAAGGTTATTGGGTGGGGACACAGAGTGCCCCCTGCACGTCTGCCAGTTGAGCAGGCCATCGGACAGTTCTCACTTTCTTTGCCGAAGCTTTATTCGATTCCACCAGAGCCCCGGATGGCTTCTGAGATCGGAGGCACGTGCCTCCGATTTAATTCCTAACTTTGCCGAATATAAAACGCCAGCCTTATCACACGAAACCCGTCCAAATTATCTCAAATTCGGAAATTTACAGGCCTTTCGAGGCCGTATCTTAACACTAGCCCACCCTGCTGAGCCGCATGTACGCAGAAATATGGGAGATTCGGGGAAACTTCGTTTCTACGAACTAGATCATATATATGATGAGTCGAAGATGCGGCTCTTTAAAACCCACTCCCAAACGGTCTGGCTATGGAGCCAGGAACACGCGAAGAAAAGCACTTGAAGGAAACGCAGGCCCTTCAACAAGGCAAAAGCCACCCGTCAAAAACCTGCCGCGTACAGCCGGTGTGGCGGGTGGGGGGGGCAGAAAAGGCTCTAGAACCTGCCGTATTGTTAAGGACTTAGTGGGGTATTAGTCCGTTTGACCACTTGCACAGGTTAACCAATAGCTTACCCAAACTAAGCCTTATAACACTCTCCCCCCCTGAAACGGCGGGATAGCAGGTCGGCCGGATACACGGGCGGACCTGTCAATTATCCAAGCCGTTTCATTCCCTGGGGATACCAGGAAGAGTATTTTTCAAGTTCGCCATGGGGAAATCTGAAAAAGTTTATTATGATGGTGGATGTGGGGATCGAACCCACGACCCAAAAACCCATGGTCTGTCGACGACGCCATTTGTTAAGGACTTTAGTGGATACTGATAGAGGTCCGCCGTATATCTGGCCGACCTGCTATCCCGCCGTTTCAGGGGGGGAGAGTGTTATAAGGCTTAGTTCGGGTAAGCTATTGGTTAACCTTTTGCAAGTGGTCAAACGGACTAATACCCCACTAAATACCTTAACAAATGGCGTCGTCGACAGACCATGGGTTTTTGGGTCGTGGGTTCGATCCCCACATCCACCATAACAAACTTTTTCAGATTTTCCCATGGCGAACTTGAAAAAAACTCTCCCCGGTATACCCAGGAAATGAAACGGCTTGGATATATTGACAGGCCCGCCCGTATATCCGGCCGACCTGCTATCCCGCCGTTTCAGGGGGGGAGAGTGTTATAAGGCTTAGTTTGGGTAAGCTATTGGTTAACCTTTTGCAAGTGGTCAAACGGACTAATACCCCACTAACCTTAACAAATGGCGTCGTCGACAGACCATGGGTTTTTTGGGTCGTGGGTTCGATCCCCACCATCCACAATAATAAACTTTTCAGATTTTCCCATGTCGAACTTGAAAAATACTCTTCCTGGTATCCCCAGGGAATGAAACGGCTTGGATATTGACAGAGGTCCGCCGTATATCCGGCCGACCTGCTATCCCGCCGTTTCAGGGGGGGAGAGTGTTATAAGGCTTAGATTGGGTAAGCTATTGGTTAACCTTTTGTTGGTTAACCTTTTGCAAAAGGTTAACCAATAGCTTACCCAATCTAAGCCTTATAACACTCTCCCCCCCTGAAACGGCGGGATAGCAGGTCGGCCGGATATACGGCGGACCTCTGTCAATATCCAAGCCGGCTCATTTCCTGGGGATACCAGGGAGAGTATTTTTCAAGTTCGACATGGGGAAAATCTGAAAAGTTTATTATTGTGGATGGTGGGGATCGAACCCACGACCCAAAAACCCATGGTCCTGCCGACGACGCCATTTGTTAAGGTTAGTGGGGTATTAGTCCGTTTGACCACTTGCACAGGTTAACCAATAGCTTACCCAAACTAAGCCTTATAACAGTATACCGCCGGTGTGGCGGGGGGGGACAGGAAAGGCTTTATGGCGAAGAGACCACAGAAACGTTACTATGACGATGCAAGCCGTCGTCGATATGGAGGGAAACACAGGCGCCAGCACAAGGGAGAAATCATGCGAAAAACCTCCCCCGGGCCATCGGCATGGCGGGGGATTAGACGAAGAAGCGACAAATACCCAGGATGGAAGATGGCCGCACTTACAGCCCCGCGAGGGGAGAAGGCGTTTAGCCGAAAAAACAAAGTAGAACAAATGCAACACACAAAATAATAAAATATGACACACAGACCCATACATAGCCCTGTACCACATTACGCGCGAATAGGGTGCCCTGGTCGCCCCCAAGGTCCCGGCGAAGGAGGGCGTCGGCAGGGCGAAATTGAACAACGACGAAAATTCGACAGCCCTGTGCCTCAGATAGCGGCGTTTTACCCGAACCGTGGCGTGGCACTGAAGCAGGGGGTTCGGCAGGACAAGAAAAAAAAACATGAAAGAACCGCCCCAAAACCCGATGAAGACTCTCAGGACACTAAGAACGACCCAAAGACAAGACCCAAACCTCATCACCCCCAAAAATGGAGAACTATCGAGGAGCGGTGGCGGCTTGAAAGTCAACTGGCCACAGCCGCGCTTCGAGATTCGTCCACGTTACGTTGGATTCCCCGAAGAAACGCGCTGACAATGTGAACTCTTGCAGGCACCAAGAGCCTCGTACGGCTCCCGTCAAGGTCGTGTAGAGTCACGGGGGAAAGAGGACGTTTAATCGGTCCCGGGTCGTCCAGAAAGCGGACCAGGTATACCCTGTCCTCGGTAGTGCTCGCGCTGATTTTTCCAAGCCACCATAACCCATCGTCTCCCTTGTACCAAAAGTGGGCTCCCTTAGGAAGTACTGTGTCATGGTGGCGACGGAGCCAATCGGCTCGGGGAGCACAGGCGTAGCCCGACGCTAAGAAACGTTCCCTGTTGTTGCGGGAGAGCTCGCGCTGTGCCGCCCCGATCCGCATTTGGCGGTAGAGGCGGTTGGCTTGGCGGTGCTGGTCCGGTGTTCCGGCCCAATAACGCAAGATGTGGGAGCGGGAGAGGTGGAGGGTCCATTTTTCTTGTATGAAACCAAGGTCTAACAATCGACGACGTCGGGGAGGGTGTCGTTGTCGAGGGACACGTATTTCAAGAGATACGACTCGGATCTTGTTTTGAAACCGGCGATTTCGTTAAAGAAAAATTGGGGGAGCCACCGTAAAACGATACCCGGACTGAGTATTTAACAACGTGGTTGAGCGTGTGCATACAATAAGCAATCATTCCGGGCCTGCGTCCTCTGTGCTACCTACTTGCATTTTTTCCTCTCGTGTTCGTTGCAGGTGGTATTGCATGAATGAACCACCTTGCTGTATTGGCAATAAAATATAATAATGCGTTATCTCTGTCTCGTGGTATGTGAGATCTCAGCGCTCGTCGCTCTAGGAGGCATTGGCACGCGTCAAGGCACTCGGAGTGGGGGATGCGTGGTTGGTCGGTGTTGGGAAGAGTGTCTCTCATGGGGTCCGGTGTCTTTGGTTGTTCTCTCCTCATGGCTCGCTGGCTAGGCTCAACGCTTGTACATTGTAATTCTCTAAATAGGACGCGCTAAAAGACAAACAGAGAGAAGGAGGCGCAAGACAGGGTATACAGTGACCGAAATCCGCAAGAGTATTAAACGCTTCTACGCAATTGACATCACGCGATTAGCTTTCCAGCCATCCATGACGTAGCTTTCATCGCCCCCCCCCAACGTCCCTCTTTCTTCACCACCCGCGCGATCGCCCAGACCTCGCACCACGCGTAAAGCAACCCCCCTACATATATGCATAATACGCGCGATCGGAGTAATACACACAAGCTGGCAAAGATGAGTTTCGACCAAATGTTCGATCTCACAGGTGGAGTGTATTTTTATATTATGTGTGACCTAGACCTCTTGAAAACCTTACCCCCCTCCCCCCCCATTGTTTTTTTTTCTCGCTCCCTCTTGCCCAAACGCCCCATCTAGCATCGAAATCTGTCTGAGTATTAAACACTTCCACGCACTTGATATCACCTCATTAACTTCCTAGCTGCAATTCAACTCCCCCCACCTCCCCCCCCCAACGCCCCCTCCTTCCCCACCACACCTGCACTATCGCCTAGACCTAGCACCACGCGTATAGCAAACCCCTACATCTATGCGACCTGATGTTTAAAAAAAAACTTTCTTCGGCCCCCACCCCCCCCTCCCCCCGCCACTCCAACCCCCTCGAACGGTCCGCCCTCTCCTCACTGGTTTTAAGACTTACAGGATAGGATTTACAGTTTCGACGCACAGATTGAGCTACCCCCCCCCCCCGCCCCCCCCCCCCCCCCCGCTCCCTCTTGATCAAAGCCAGGCCCCCACGTCCTTAAAAAGTCCGCCCTCCCCTCACCGGTTTTTCGACGTACAGGATTCACTTGATAAACTGATGCATTTCCTTCCACAGCTAGCTGTCAAATTTTGTCCCCCTCAAAAGCGGGTTTTATAGTGTCTGCGCACAGACTGACTAACATCACCCTGTTGACCCTGATAGCTACGCTGTAGTTGCAAGGGGAGTCGCCGACCTATATCCTTAACGAGGACACACAACCCGTAATACGCGTGATCGGAGTATCACACACAGCTGGCAAAGATGAGTTTCGACAAAATCTTCGATCTCACAGCTGGAGTGTATTGTGATTTTCATAATTTAGTGAGACGAGGGGCTTCGTGCTTTTGTCCCGTCATCGCCACTTACATTCCTGCCCATCGATGATGGCCTTGACGTGACCGTGACATCAAATATATCATCTGGTTGCACCTCAATCATGACATGGGTTCACGTCGAATCTATAAACTGTCTTTCTGCGGAGAGCACTCCAGTATGCTAGGCCACCCTGAATAGATAGATGCAGATCACATAGCAATTAAAGGATCTCAACAAAACATCCATAAATTAAATCGATAAACAGGACCGAAGATGCGGCTAAATTCGAAACAAACGAAAATGAAGCCATGCACCCCCCCACACCTCGAAATAAGGAGGCCAAAATGCCTCATTGCAAAGCATACCAAACTCCTGTGATATATATGGAGCCCGCGACCGTAATAGGGCTCGAGAAAGGGTGTGGTACCTACGGTATGTACCAGTAGCATTCGGCCTACGAAAACACGAAGGGCGAGGCCACTGAGCACAAGGATTTGAAGGGAGCCAAGAGCAAGGTATAGATGCGGAAACAATTAATTTATGTCATGAAAAGGGGAAGAAAGGAGCAACACGTGTCGGGCTGTGAAGGAGAAGCTAATTTGGGGCCTGGAGCGCGGGGCCGAAGGGGCGGGCGGTCGGGGTTTTTGCCGACGGAGAGAGAGCACTCCATTACACACGGACACTGACTGGTTGTTGTGCTGGATGCAGACGCGTGGAAATATCAGTTCAACGTCAAGTACCCACACCTTTTTAACAGCAGTATTAGTGGTTAGTAGCAGCTAGGATATCCTACTTCGGCACGCACTATAATAACTCTTCTTACTTGGTGTGTAGTGGATACAGCACTCTATATTATAAAAAATGAAAATACACTCCAGCTGTGAGATCGAAGATTTCGTCGAAACTCATCTTTGCAAGCTGTGTGTGATACTCCGATCGCGCGTATTACGAGTTGTGTGTCCTCATTAAGGATATAGGTCGGCGACTCCCCTTACAACTACAGTGTAGCTATCAGGGTCAACAGGATGATTTTAGTCAGTCTGTGCGCGGAAACTATAAAACCCGCTTCTGAGGGGGACAAAATCTGACAGCTGTGAAGGGAAATGTAACCTTTGATCAAGTTAATCTTGTAACAGCAGCAACATTAATTCGCAAGCTTACCACACAACAAGTCACTAGTCTACTATATGCTAGAAGGAGTGGGAATGAGGAGCGTAAGCAGACGCCTCCAACTAACTGGTCAAGCTCATAACTGCACATAGATCAAGCTACTGCGTTGGTGGTCCTTGCACTAGACTCGTGAGCACTTTACGGCATAGATAGGCGCGCGCGTCTTTTTTTTTTCTGGAGTGGCTCATAATAATCTGTTTCTAGGATATTTATTCCCCACCCCCAAAAACCGTTTTTGAGCAAAACGATTGAAAGGTGCAACTCCCGCTATACCCCCTAAACAAAAACTGAAAAAAACAAAATATGCTGACACTCCGAAGATTGTGGGTTAAGTTGAACACTTTCGTTCAGAAGTCCGGTTCAGCCAAAAAGCGCGGCGCACCTCCATCATCGTAGACCAACGTGTCATTATTGTCATGCGCACCGGTGCCGCGTGCTCTTTTTGTTTTGTTTTGTTTTCATTCTCCAGCGGATGGTGGCGGGGGGGAAAATAAAACCTTGTATCAAGCTCACCACACTTCCACGTATTTTCATACACACGTGTCGTGTCACGTTTGACATCGGTTTAACTCAAAGTTGCATTCGCAAACCACAGCGTTGGCTGGGGCGTGTTCGATCTATACCTCGCTCAAAACCTGACATTTTTTGAATTTTAACAATCCCATGAACTAGCTAGAGGTAAACCACACGAAACCTCCAGACAGAGATAAAAAAGTAAATACACAATGAAAAATCCGACCCGTGCTACGCTGGCGAGGTAGCAGCTTTTGGCTAAAATAATACCTGGTATGATTTTTGAACTAACGGAGCTCCTTCTTAACAAAATCGCCGAAAAACAATTTTACCTTTTTAGTTTTTAGTAGCGTTTATATTTTTAATATTTATTTGGTATGCCTGGCCCATGAATATGTTCATCGGGTCGAGCTTTCAGTCTTTTTTTTTTTTTTTTCGAAAACAATCACTTCCTCATTGGTGAAGGCATGGAGATCTACAGGCGAGTAGGGGGCTCAGAAACAAAGCGGTGTGTACAAGCACCCTCTATCGAACGTACGTAGCGTGTGTCCTCCCGCCGACATATATATGTGCGGATGAAACACTTTGGAATTAAACTAGGAAGATATTTTCGGAGTTGGACAAATATCCCGTCAGATACCAGGTATGTATGTCGTTTTCAGAATTCATTTCCAAAAAAAGCCAAAACTTGGAAAATCTCTTCGTATCGTGGGGGTGGTTCTTTGGCCAAAGCATGCGCTCTACACGTATATTGTAGCATATGTGCGCGTCGAATACAGTCTATCTATGCTAGCCGTGGAGCGACTATAATTATTGCACAATAGATCGAGGCTGCGGTGTATGGGGAGGTTCACCTCTTTTTGTTCACTACACCGCGGGTTTTGAGCGGCTCGCACGCGAGTGACTCTGTATATATATCTCACTTTGACAAGAACACTGTATGTAGTGTATGTAGGACACGATTTTTCCAAGTTGCTCTGACAACGTCAGCTGTGCGAGTTCGGCCAGTTTGGGGTCGATACTCATCTTCGCAACCTGGCGTCAATACACCCAGGTCGCCCGTTTTTCGTAGTAAGAGTTGGCATCTTGAGCCAATGGGCGCAGCGTAGGTGACAATTCCCTTGCGGATTCATACCACCCCATACAAAAGCAGCACGAAAGCTTCACGCGGCCGCAACAACGGAGCAGGGCCGTCGCTCGCGGGAGTGACCCCGACCTGGCCCCAATGCGCAATAAGAGAGCCCAAAGCTCACTCCGCTGGACCTTTGGTGTCTAGGTCAACATTGTGAGAGAGGGGTACACGCTGCTCCTAGCGAAGCGGACGCACACGACGCGGTAACCTAGCAGGTGCTGCGCATTATATTTCTGACGATCCTCAGCAACATGCTACGGGGGAGGGAAGAGAAAGACCCCCCCCCCCCCCCTATCGTGTAAATTTCGTGTTGTACCAGTCAGTCCCCAGCTCACTTTGGAAATCCTGGACCCGGATTTTAGTGCGCTATCTGACGCCACCTGGTGATGTTTTCCTCCAGCATTTTATCTTTGAGTGTTCGATTTATCGTGTCGTCTTCACCTGATGCTCACACAGGACAATAATTAACGGCAAGACACTGAGAGTAATGCATGAAAGACAGCCCTGGGCCCGTACTACGATAGAGGTATCACGCACAGGTCTTTCGCCTGCCTGAATGATGGCGCTCCTTAATTAACTCAAAATCGTCGGAAATACGACTTTTTTCCCCCATCATTCTCGTCGTATACCTAGGCCGTGGGATTTTTCGTCCGGTCAGCAGTTTTGTTTTTCTCCATATATCGGTTTTTGGTGGAGACGGTCTTAAGCTCCCAAATTGAGGAAACCTCAGAAAAAAAAAGTGCACCTATCTCTATCGTAGAACGCGTCCCACAGGCTGCTATTTTTTACGGTGGAACTTAAAAGCCAGCGTTTTGAAGGTGGGTCAGCGTGCTACGACAGCGAGGTGCACCACTTTTTTTTTCTGGGGTTCCTCAGTTTGGGAGCTTGAAACCCTCTCCACCAAAAAGCTGATTTGTAGCACAAAAAACTGCTGACGCAAGCACCGGATAAAAAATACCATGGCCTAGGTACCCTCGACGAGATTCGTGTAAGAAAATGGCCTATTTCTGAACATTTTTTTCGGGTTAAGGATCTCCGTCATTCAGAAAAAAAATCAGACGAAAAGTGCAACCTCTATTATAGATATCGTAGCCTTAGCCTTGGTCGTCAATGGTGCAAGCGATGCATGCCACGATGATGGAGGTACATTCCACTTTTGGCCCGAAACGGTTTCTGAATGACGGAGCTCCCTAACTCGAAATCGTCGGAAAAAAGCCAGATTTTCTTTTGCATTATTTTCGTTGTGTAACAACTAGATAGACCGTGAGTTTTTTTTTTTTTTTTTTCATGCGGTAGCAGCTTTATTTCCTCAAAATCAGTTTTTTTTCACGGAGGGGTGCTACCCTCGCCCAAATTGCGAGGAACCTCAAGAAAAAAAGTGGTGCACTCCTCTATCGTACCACGCGTCAAGCCCCAGCGCTGTTGAGAGGTCGATGTCGTAGGTGTTCGAGTCAAGCCAACGCTTCAAGCCCCAGCGCTGTTGAGAGGTCGATGTCGTAGGTGTTCGAGTCAAGCCAAAATTGACTCTTTGTTACAAGTTGACAGGGGCCGAACGCGTGCGACATCGCGAGTTAGGGCCACCATGCACGGTGCAAATCGACTATTATTATTAAATGACGCGTTCTACGATACTACCATAGAGGTAGCTAAGCACTTCTTCTTGGTGTTATAAGGCTTAGGTTGGGTGTAAGCTATTGGTTAGCCTTTTGCAAGTAAGTGGTGAAACGGACTAATACCCCACTAATACCTTAACGTTGGCTGAAACATCTTCCGATTGACGGGGCTCCACTTCACCCAGAAAATCTTAGGAAATGGACCATTTTTACGCAATAATATAATGGTGAAAGATGTTTTTGGTAACAAGACCTTTTTGCGCCTGTTCATTAAGCAGCAGCAGCACCTTCAGCTTATTACCTCAAAAGTGATGTTTGGGTGGTCGAGGTGTAAAGCTCTTCAAGTAAGTGCAGAGTCGGCACATACATGCTACGTACGGTAGAAGAGGTATATACTCATTTTTTGGCTTTTTTTGTGTCTGAATGACGGAGCTTCTTAACCCAAAATCGTCAGAAATAATAGGCGATTTCTTTCTGCTTGATTCTCGTTGTGCACCTAGGCCATAGGATTCTTCATTCGGCAGCAACTTTTTTATATTTCTCCAAAGCAGTTTTTCGGGAGAAATTGAAAACCATCAGAAAAACAAAAAGTGGTGTGCACCTCTATCGTAGCACGCGTCAAGCCTCAAAAAAAAAAAGATGCACTCTCTGTCGTAGACCCAGATGTAATAGCCAAATAAGCTGGAAAGCGGGAATGCCGAACTATATTCGCGACGGAAACACGGGCGGGCACGTGTACCGGGGGGGGGGGGGGAGAGGGGTAAAAGACACCTACCTGGGACCACAGCTTGTCCAGAAGTTCGGTGACGGCAAACCCCCCGATGACACGAGTTAAGCTGTCAAGCAAAAATAAATGACGATGCAAAAATATCGGTTTGCTGGGTCTTAACAAAGAAGCTGGATCCTCGCGTCTAAGGGTAAACGCGTTGCTTTGTCACGGTATAACGCGCCTAAGCACACATGGCGCGCACCACATGGGTGGACAGAACCCGGGACCACGGTTTCGTCCACGCAGCAGTAGGACATTGGCTCACGGCAGGCCTTCGGGGCACCTTGTGGGAAGCCGAAGCAAGATGCAAAACCCACAGAACGTCGGCAAACTCCAAAACGGCAGGATCTCTGGTAAGCACCTTTTTCGAACACGCATAACACCACGCCAAGCTCACAGAACGTTGGCCTATTCACACATTTTGTGGTGTTCCAAAAGATGCTTGAGCACCTACCTGGTGGCCTGTTGCCCACCTTCTACTACAGATAGGACCATACATACATAGCAATCACGACCTACGACACACACAAAAACCGAAATACCACTGGTGGTATAGTCTATAGTCTAGTATCCTGTTTGTTCTGGCCATATTTGGTCCTGTGGGATCGTGATCGACATGCCCCCCCAGCATTGATACTGCTGTACAGTGGAAGTCTGATGCCGCATATCTCATACCAGTGTTCGTTCTGCACGTTTTGTTACCACACCGGAATTGTCATACATCTATCTCTGGGGAGGACGGTCAACAAGAGTAAGCAGACCCACGCAAGTTGACTACAGATACCTCTGCTGCGGGCAAAGGTGGCTGCAGGTCTACGTGGCATATGGCAGAGAGGTTGGTGTGCTGGCTTTCGAAGACGGGCGGGCATGCACATCTACCAGGTGTGTATAGCAAGGCGGGCGTGTATCCATAGGGGGTGCGTGCCTACAGGCACGTTGTCCGTGGCGATATGTTCTGGTTTATTTCGCTGGTTGCGGGGCATTTAAACTATTCCGAGCATCCCAATTATTCCGCCGCATTCCCGCGTCGCGGATGCGCTGGATTCTCGGCTGATCTTGGATGTGGGTATTTCTCTAGATGTGATTGGATAAACTTGACAGTCCCGTCTTCCTTCGCTCCCCGGAACGAAGGGCCTTTCCCAAACCCGCGTTCGCGCGCTCTCGCGCGCGACACCTCACAACTCCACGACCACCACAACCACCAACCCTACTACCACCACCACCAACATCAACATCAGCACCAACACCAACACCTCTACACCACCAACACGACCACCAACACCACCAACACCAACATCACCAACACCAGCTACCACCACCACTGCCATCACCATGTCTCCCGTCTTGAACTACTTTGGATTTCCCGGTCGCGGGGAGGCTACCCGAGTGGCTCTCGCAGTTGCAGGAGTGAGCTACGAGGACAAGCGCTTGTCGCCCGCTGAGTTCGCGATCTCCTCATTCATGGCCGTCCCCGTATACCAGGTAAGGAACACAATATAATTTACGTACACAGTAGTACCGGCTGCAATTGTATTTCGTCGGTGGTTGCTGGCGTTCACCGTACACCCCAACCCTTAACAGTCTACTACAAAGAAGTACCCTCGTCCCCAAACCTGCCTTCAAGACCCTCCCCCGTGCAGCAGGCAAGGTAGAAGGCGAGAATACGCACCAACCACACTATCTATATGTACCCCTAATGTACTGTGAGCGCCCACGTGCTGTAGCATGTCACACACTGCATATATGTCAAGCTAGTTCTAAGGTGAGTCGGCGGCCTACCTCGAAATATGTTCACACAACCCGTACTACGCGCGATCAGCAGAGTATCCCCACAGAACTTGCAAGTATGAGTTTCGACGAACTCTTCGATCTCACAGCTGTGGTGTATGTTAAATTTCTTATGAATATACTATAGCAGGGTAAGGTGAAGCGTGATACACCTCCTCGCCACCGCATGCACCCGCCAAGAAGCCTAGGAGGGGGCGGTACCCTGCCATAATAGTCTCGCTTAGGATCTCCCTTTCCTTCTACCGGCTCAGAGCGACTCGAGCGAGACTGGCCACATCTAGTCTGTTTGTCTTTTCCCAGTCTTTTTTTTTTTTTTTCATCCTCCGGCGGATGGGGAAAATTAAAGCTTTAGCTCACCACACTTCCACGTATTTTCATACGCGTCGTGTGTTGATTTAACTCAGTTGCTTTCGCAGCCCAACGCTAGCTGGCGCACCCTTCGGGTCCCATTGTAGGTATAGCGTAATCCCCATCAGTGGTCTTCGTTACAACCCCGGCAGCGCAAGCTGCCGTTGTATACGGATGCGTGTGTGTGTCGACCCGGCCTTGCTTTTCTTGGCGACACATGCACTTGCCATTTAAGGCGAGCATTGATGGGAACACTCGTCGTGATCTACCAAGGCTACGTACAGTTCTATATTAATAGTAGCACCCCCTTTTTCCACGACCGGATTTGAGCCACCATTAATAGCACGACTGACTCTGCTGTACCTCGATGATGAAAACCCTGGTCTAGGCGATGGTTTTTGCACACAGCGCTCGTGTAGTTTTTTACAATTCTAGGATGGCGGTGTCATACCGGGCGAATAAAGAAACACTCTGACCAAAATTTCAAGACTGCGCAATAGGAAAAGGGTGGTCACTCACGCGAATAATCCCCCCCGAGCCACCACCAAAACAGCCCCCAAGAGTGACCCCCCCCCCGTACCGTCACCTCGGTAACTTTCGAGCGCCAACGAGAAACGTTTGCTATAAAAATCCGATTTCCGCGCGTGCGGTGCAGAGCGCGACTCATCGCACGAGTGGGAAACTCGCGGTATAGTTTAAATGCGGGTATCAAAACCGGTGCCACATCTTCCTCTATTATTGCTATGTGTTACGTATTTTCGCGATGTATGATCTCGTTTTTGGGAGAAATATTTTCTTTGTTTGGGGTCCTCAAGCGCTCTCACGGCCGCCGCCTGGTACCAGGCGAGGAAGAGGAGGGTGGGAATATCATACAGTGCCCTTCGTATATCCTTGACCACTGCTCGGATTGGTGTATAGAGGTACTCCTCATCATAATGATTCTACGATCGCCCCCCCCCCGAACACCAGCAGTATTCTTCAACGAACATTTCATGGCTGCTCGACAAATGCTATTAAAAGAAGGTCTCCATATATATGATCTTGTGTGTGCAAATGTCTGTCGAACGATGACATCGGGGGGGTGCTTGGGGACACACCGTATTTCAGACGCGTGATACGATACTATAGAGTTAGCACTTTCTGCATTTATTTTGGTTTTGTGAACGACGGACCTCCTTGACCCAAAACCGTCGGAAACAAGCCATGTTTTTTTTTCATCATTCTCGTTGTGTACCTAGGCTTCATGAGGTTTTTCCTCCGGTCTAGGAGCAGTTATATTTTTCTTCAAATTTGTTCTTGGTCCCGAATCTCGAGGTCTTAAGCCTCCGAATTGAAGAACCCCAGGAAAAAAGTGGTGCACCTCCATCGCAGCATTCGACTTCAGCAAACACGACCGACCGGGAGCTGGTTTCGAACCCCCGGCGATACCGTTAACGAAAAGTTGGGGGCGGGGCTACCCCTAACGTAGAACGGCCGACGCATGCTACCATAAAGACCTTAAGGTATACCTCTTTTTGGCGGAAATGATTTCTGTATGACAGGGCTCCTTAACCTATTAATAACATCGTCGGGAGTAAGCCTACTACTCGTTTTGCTCGATTCTCGTGGTGTACCTCGACAGGCCACATGGGATTTTGTGATCCGGTCTATTAATAGAAATTTTGTTTTTCTCCAAATCAGTTACTGGAGAGGTCTATTCAGCTCCCGATTTGAAGAACCTCAGAGTAAAAACGTGGCGCACCTCGACATCGTAGCACGCGCCAGCCTCTAAATTCAGAGGACCTCTAGATCTCATCATCTCACCGAAAACCCCGATATTTGATACTACAAGAAAAAGTGCTACCCATGGTCTAGAGGCAATATAAAAAAATGTTATCGCGAAACGAGAATGACATCTCGCGATGATCTGGGGCTATAAGGAGCCCCGCGTCACCCAGAATTTTTTTTTGTGCCCAAAAGTACTAAGAATACCTTTATCTCGTAGGACGTGGTTGTATGCGCTACATCTCCCTACCCCACTGTACACCTGCGATGTAATTTTCCTCTATGACAGGACTGCCAAGACCCTCCCCGTGCACCAGGTAAAGAAAAGCTGTAGACTATAGTCTAGTACCAACCAATTTCTACTGTAGCAGCAGGCTTCCCGGACGACTGCACACTAATATGCACACACCTGGTAGATCCTTGCTTTTGTCTCACAGCTTCCGGGATGTCCCACCGTGTACGCTATCTGGAAAGAGAGACACAATCAATCACCTCCGTAACGATAGCTGCGCGCACTTTTCGCTATGGCCGTTCTTTCTCATTAGTAGTGTGTCCTCGAGAGGAACATCCGATTAGAGCGTATCTGTCTCGTACTTGCCCCCAGTGCACCACCAGGAACAAGAAAAAAGAGCAGGGGGATTCCAACAGCTACGAGTACCTCATCTCGACGACTGCATGCACCCACACCCCATACCCACGCTTGAACGACGTCAAACGCTTCGAATTGCGGTCCCGTAGTACCCATGGTCTTAAGACTACACAGCACACATATGCATGAAACGACTTTCTTCACGCCAACCCCACCCCTCCCCTTTCCTCTCTTTCCCCTTTCCCCCCTACTTCGTGACGGTCCCGCTTTCCCATTGTATCATCAACACAAACTGCAACCACACCAACTTCAACTTCAACTTGAGCAACAGATGGGCGGCAACGACTACACCCAGTCCACCGCTCTGCTCCGTTACGCGGGAAAGCTCGGCGGCATGTACCCGGAGGACCCGCTCGAAGGTCTCCAGGTGGGCATGTCTCCATGTTTGTTGAGGAATTGGAGTGTCTCGATAGGAAAATATGCCAATACACGTTCCGACGACACACACGCTACGAGAAAGACGAGCCCGTTTTTTTTCTCTTAAGCTCAGACTCACTTGAGGAGCTCTCTTTTTTTTGCACTATGGACAGCTGTGAGATCGAAGATTTCGTCGAAACTCGCATCTTTGCAGCAACAAGCTATATGTGATATACTCCGATCGCGGGTAGTAACGGGTGGTGAGTGTGTCCTCATTAAAGATATAGGTCGGTGCCTCGCCTTAGACCTTGCTTGTAAAAGGGTCGGCAGGGTGATGGCAATCAATTTGTGCACGAAAACTACAAAACTGTAGACATTCCCAAAGCTTATCTTGGGTAAAAACTGGAAGTAAAACCCGATATGATAATAAGAAAAACAACATGGCCTAGACTATATCTAGGTACGCAAAAACAATAATCATTTCAGTAAAACTGACTACTAGCACGCCAACGACTTTGACTTAAGAAAGACCCCCGTCGTTCTCAGAAAAAAAGACCCTCAATAAAATATCTTTGCCACAAGGAGCGACTGACGCATGCCACGGTGTAGAGGTAGCACATTTATTTCCTCTGAAATGGTCTCTGAATGACGGGGAAATACGCCATATTGTTTTTGACACGATTCTCGTTGTGTACCTAGACCATGGGATTTTTCATGCGGTGGTAGCAGCTTTGTTTTTCTCCAAATCAGGTTTTGCCTGAGATATGTCTTAAGCTCCCAAATTGATAAAAAACTCTCCGGAAAAAACATTCTGCAACATTCTATCGTAGCACGGGTCGACTACCTCTATAACCGCAGGTGTCGCGTTTCCCGAAGTACTTGTATTTGAACTGAAAATGCCCAACACGATCAGAAAAAAACCATGGCCTATACAGTAGGTGTTGCGGTATTGCCCTGGAGGCATAATTAGAAGGCGTAATATGTATATACTGAAATTATGTAGAAAGGGTTTTCACATGCCTTTTGAAGGCATGTGTGCGTGTGGTGGCCTGTGTCTGTAACAGCCCCTAGTCCTATACCAGGTATTGCATGGCGTCGACTGCAGGACGAACAGCCTCCAGGCATGCAATGTATAGGCGTACTCAAACATTAGTATTTCAACAGAAGAACAACACACCCAGAGGACATGCGTACGGAGTAGCTCTTACCGGTCACGTCGTTTTCTTCCTGGAACGCTGCGCCTTAACAAGGGAGGAACTAGACCAAGAAGAGGCTACGATGGGGGGGGGGATAACTTTGAGGGCCTCCACTTTCAGCGGTGAAGAGCCAGGAGGGGCGAGAATAGCTAGATACCCTAGCTCTGATCACCTCGTGCTTTTCTCGATGATCGATGTACACGTTGACCGCGATATATGTGTCTTCCGCTGGCTACCCACTCATGCTATAATACCGGGAGGCCATGGACTCGGTCTTCTCATTGCGCTTAATTTTTTTTTAAATGTAGATGTTCGGGTAGCAGCACATGCAAGGAGCCTCAGACAAAAAAAAGGGGGGCGCCCTTTACCGTCCCGTACCTAAACTAGCACATGTGTCCCCTTTGTTAACTCTTTCAGTCCATCACTCCCGCCGTGGGGACAAGACACCTGGATGGAGTTGCTCTAGATTATGAGGCGTTCTGAGCCATCCCACCGGTACAGTGTAGGGGGTGCAGCATCACATCAGTCCCTGAGGTCCTCCCATGAGGAGCTCAGTTTCTCACGCTCGACAAATGATTTCAAGAGCACTCGTTCGCACAACCCGATCAGGCTTGTATGCCTCTTAGTACGAAACATAATGTACTCGTGATCAGTTTCACTAACCGAGGGTTCCCTCACATGAGGAGCTCAATCCGCCCTGGGACCTTTTGGCGCAAAAACTGCAACCCCTACTTGGATGGAGTTACTGTGGGAGACTATGACGCGTCCTACGATCATATCTCGTAGAGGTACGTAGCTTTTTTCGAGTGTGATGACACATGGTTTCTGAATGGCCGGCTCTTCAACCCGAAATCGACGGAAGAAGCAGGTTACTTTTTACCCAATAAGGGTGATGGTTTTGGCACCTACCTAGGCCTTGCGTCTGTTCATCAAGCTGCGCTTTCAGCTTGCTCAAGAATCAGAGTTTGTGGGGAAGGTGTAGCTAAACAACAAGCTCTTAAAGTCAAAGTCAAACTACTCAAGAATCAGGTCTCGGGTCAAGGTATAAACAAGTTTTTTGGGGTCAGACTCCCCCTTGCAGAAAAAAAGGTGCACACTCTGTGGTCAATCAGAACATAATTTTTCAGATGATAAGTGCCACCACCTCTCCGTCGCACAACGCGTCATTCTTACTTGAAAAATGCGGTACCTTGTTTCGGAGTGCCTTCATACCTCTCACGTCATGACGTATGCTACGATAGAGGTGCTGCACCCCCCCTTTTTTATTCTGAAGTTCCCCACATTAGCACATTAGGAGCTTAAGATCTCTCCCCGAAACGGATCGAGTGAAAAAAACGAAAAAAAACTAGTTGAACCGGATAAAAAATTTCATGAGCCCTATTAATAGACGTACACAACTCAACAAAAAAAATGCGAAAGAACAAGAAAACCTGATTCCGACGGTGTTAGTGTAAGGAACTCCCCGTCATTCAGAAACCGTTTCAGCCAAAGAAGTGAGAACTACCTCCTCCATCGTATCACGCGTCTCGTTCAGCTCCAGCTGTTGCTCTTGTTGCTCCAACGTTTGACGCCTGGAAACGCCTGCGACATGGTACATACAGGGGGGCACCTTGCTTTTGTCCGAGGCTCCTGCCTTGAGCTGCCTTGAGCTCGATACCTCTCCCAAAATCAAACTTGGTCTCCCTCTGCCCGGTGAACAATCGCTCATGGATCTTAGGTACTTAACTAGGTGAAAACGTATTCCAATCTAAACAATGTTGGATTTTTCCATAGATTTTTGGGTTAAGGAGAGCGCTCGTGTCGTTTCGGAAACCGAATCCTCAGCCACGATGTGCCCCAGACCTCTATCGTGTAGCCGGTGTCCTCTCCTCACCAAAGTTCGACGCTTGCGCGGCGGTGGAGATGAGGTAAAACCCTTTTTGCCTATAACGTCTCCTGGATGCCGCGGCTTCTTTAGAGCTTTAAACCCATTTTCAAGACTCCAAGCGTTTTGTCCCTACATGTCGGGACTGCGGTGTGAAAAGCGTTAAGAACGCCCGCCCCTCTACAGCCGCGAAATATCACCCTATACGAACTCCAAGTACAATTGTAAAAATGGGTTTCAAGCGGTAAATGCGTTTCTCTCAAATCGTCGGAAATTCCGTCGTATGTCTCACCGTTGTATGCCTAGGGTTGTTTCGCGAGTCGGGTGACGGTTTTGGTCACCTCCGAATATTTCTCGCGTGTGGCGCCTATGCTACATAGCTCTCGTCGAGTGATGATTCCTCGATACCGTGTATTAATAGCATGCGTTGTTCCTCTCGTCCCAACGCCCGTTGTGCCTGACATATACTCGTTTTTCGCTCGTTTAGGTGGACGAGATCGTTATGATGTTGGAGGACGTATTCCTTAACCTGCTCCCCCTCCTGTCGGAGAGCGATGAAAACAAGAAGGTGGGCTCGATTGCGGTAATGGTAGCGGTAACAGGAGCAGTAAAGGGAGCGGTAGCAGGAGCGGCAACGTGAGCGGTAATGGTGACGGTAACGGTAAGGGAAGCGGTAGCGGTAGCGGTAACGGGAACGTTAATTGGAGCGGTAACGGGAGCGGTTACGGTAACGGTAGCGGTAACGATAGCGGTAACGGTAGAGGTAGCGGTAGCGGTAGCGGTAGCGGTAGCGGTAGCGGTAGCGGTAGCGGTAACGGTAGCGGTAACGGAAATGTTAACAATAATGGTATTGGTAACGGTCACGGTCACGTTCCCACTGAGCACTCATTGTCATTCGCCCCGTTCCTCCACTCTTTCCCAGAACGAAAACCGTATATCGCGTAAATGTTTTGTGACAATATGGTTTGCTATTCGTTGTCACGATGCGTACGCGTCCGATATTTTGCCCAAGGGTGTTCTATGAATGTCATAAGACGTATACACACGTCGGGGAGGGAGAGGGAGGAAAAAAAGCAACATAAGAAGACATTGCGTGAAACAGGCGGGCCGAGCCAGCACTGGCAGACAAGATCAAGAGTGCATTAAAAGGAAAATACCATTTTACAGAAACAATGGTGGGTCTCCTCGACGGTGAAGTTTTATGCTCCACGTTGTTGGATGGCTGAGGGATCTAGGCTAGATCACTAAGCTATCCGACAACGTGCCAAGCGCAAACCTTCACCGTCGAGACGACCCTAAATTTTTTCGGTAAAATGTTCATTTTCCTATTAACGCACTCTTGATTCTGTCTGCCTCAGCTGATTCGGCTCGCCTGTTTCATGCGAGGCCATTTTCTGATCCCTTTTCCCTCTCTCCCCGATGTCTGTATACGTCTAATGGCATCGAACGTCCCCGGGAGAAATATCGGACGTTTGCGTGCACATCATGACACAACACATGCAGCAACAAAAATACTACCACGAAAATTTCAGCTTGAATATTGTGTTTTATGCCAAATATATTTTCAACCTCGACCTCGACCGCACATTCTATAATCCAACTTCAAGCTCAAGCTCAAATTCAACTTCAACTTAAAGTTAAATTTCAACTTCAGCTTCAACTTCACATTCGACTTGAACAACTTTGACACAACGACAACAACAGACGGAGATGTGCAACACTCTAACAACCGGCAAGGCGAAGAGGCTGCTGGAGAACGTCGCTAGCAGGAAGGCCAAGAACTCTTCCTCGCCATTTTTTGTCGGAGACTCCCTCACCATCGCTGACATCCAGGTGAGCCAATCACCTTGTTGCAGGGTTTCAGTCGTCTTACACAGTCTTTCTTTATGCTACGTGGAAGCGGGGTTCGTATCCTGAATGTACTCTTCTACATCTCCGACCATATTACGCTCTTCCCAGGTATGCACCGGAAGGGGGAAGTCTAAATTAAAGGGGCGTGTTTCGTGTTTTTCTTAAGCTGATGTTCCTGACAACAACCAGAGACTTGTAGTAGCATAATAAACGTTCAGGATGCTTTTATTGCTGGGAGGTAACTGATTCTTCGATAGCCTCCCCCTCAAACCAGCGGTTTCTTTAACGTACGTTCCGTGGCTGTTCGACACGTGGAAGAATGCTCAACTTCCCAGAATCGCCCCTAGGACTTCATTCTTGCCTTTTGCGGTGTTCGTTTTTTCCTAATATATACGTTGGGGGCGTGGGATTTGTTCGTTGGGTTCGCCTTGATTTTTCTCTGATCTGTTTTTGCGTGAGATGTAGAGCTCCCCGCAAGTGAAATAAATTCAGGAACAGAACGGTGCACACGTTTTGACGGAGGCCGCGGCAGGGTGGTCACGTTTATGTTTTGGCAGTGGAGCTCGGGGTTACTCGCGCGAGTCAACCCCCGTGTTCCCTTGCGGCCTTACGCAGTCGTAACAAACTTCGTTTTAATTTTGCGATATAGATATATATATATATATATATCCGAGTAAGTTGAAAGCTGCGAAATCAAAAACACCCAGTCTCTTGGTCGGCGAAGCCAGAGTCGCTCGTGCAAGAAGTGGCTTATACTAAAGACGCATGCTACGTACGATAGAGGTATCTAGCACTTTTCGAGTCTGAAACGGTTTCTGAATGTTGGGGCTCGCCTTAACCCAAAATCGTCGGCAATAGGCGCTTTTCGTAGTGATTCTCGTTGTTCGTCGGAAATAGGCCAATATTTTTGCATGATTCTCTCGTGGTGTACCAGGTCTAGCTAGCTAGAGGCCATGTGATTCTTCATCCGGTGTAGCAGCAGTTATATTTTTATGCCAAATCAAATCTGTTTTCTGGGAGAGGTCTTAACCTCTCAGATTGAGGAGAACCTAAGAAAAAAAGCGGCGCGCACCTCCATCATCGTAGCACACGACCAAACCCAGGAGTGAGAAATGAGGTACCCCCCCCCCCCCCCTACCGTGTCTTTTGGTGCAGGAAGCACGCTACATCATTAGAGGTAGCATTTTTTGGCTTTTTTGTTTTCTGGATGACAGGGCTCCTTGACCCAAAATCGTCTTGGAAATGGGTTTTATTCTTAGCACGAAATTATCGTTGCGTACTTGGGCCATTATGGGATGTTTTATCCGGTAAGGACGTTATCTTTCTCCAGATCAGTTTTGGGGAGAAGTGTTGACCTCCCAAATTTAAAGAGTACCATGTTGAAAAAAAAATGGTGTACCCATACCGTAGTACGTGTCGCAGGTTTCTGCCGTAGCATCCATCATCGAAGATGATAGAGCTTCTCAAAAAATATTTAGAACCTGAGAAACGTCTGGTGCCCCTTCCCCCTGTGTAGCGTGGCTTACTGCGCCACCGACGCGTGCTGCGGTAGATAGAGCTAGCACTTTTTCGACGCTACAAAGCGTTTCCTGAATGACGCGCGACGACGACGGAGCTCCTTAACCTGATTAGTAAGATCGTCGGAAAATCTCGTCATTTTTTCAATCGAAACATTAATGGTTTGGTCGTTTTTGTTCTTCTGATCCGCCGCAAAAAATACCTCATCAGGGCGGCCATCTGGGATCTGCTCGTCGGGTATATATATACAAGAGTACTTGGCGCTTTTGTTGTTCGTTTGTTTGTTTGGCAGCTCAAGTTTGGGTGGAGGGGGGTGCGTGTGGAGCGTGTGGAGTCATCGCACGTGGTAGGAGTTGCACTTTTTTTAGCCAGAAAGGTTTAATCTGGCCGGTTGAGCTAGTCGAGTGCGGGGAACTACATCCCTGTTGGGTGTCATCCCACGGCAGCGGGTGCATTTTTGAGCCATGCGGTCAACGCTATTGGCCGGTTGAGCTCGTCAAGCGAGGAGCTACCTTTCAGGCAATAATAGAGTATAACTTGTTTTTCTCAGGACCACAGTAAGGCATAGAAGCTTGGTCGGGTGGCGTGTGGGCGAATGCCTTCGAAGTCCTGTTTCGGTTGTGAGATCTTGACAGATATTTTCATCATGCTACGAGCCCAGAATATTTCTTAGAATCTGCTGCATCCGGACACCGTGGGATGGCTCTCGTGGGCTAATAAGTTTACACGTTTTTTTTTTTGGTGCTCCTCTTGAAAGTGAGGAGCCCCCCACAACCATACATAGCGTTTGGGCACTTGCTGTCGTACCTTGCGCCCCCCGGGGAGCGCCTTATGTTGTTCTCGCTATCCTCTCTCTCACGCCGTGTACATTGATCGGTTCCATGGCTCTGCTATGGCTGTTGATTTTCGTTCTTCCCGGCCAGCTCAGTTGCTGCGGCGGTAGCCACCGTCCAAACCGGAAGCATGCCCTGTGGCTCACTCCACGCGCGGGCTGTTATCTTGAACGTAAAAAAGTACTCTTCGAAGTATGTCACGTTAGTATGCATGTTGCGTCTTCCTCTACCTCAACGCGAGCTTCTTTTTTGACCGTCACCCCCCGCGCCCCTCTGCGTCCCCTCGTCTGTGTGCCGCCACCTCGGATCCTAACCGTCTTCGTTGTTGTTCTCGACAGCTTCACGCAGTGGTGGCCACCGTCCAGACCGGATATCTATTCCCCATCCCCAAGACGATGGTGGGAGATATCTGCCCCAACCTCCAGGCCATCGACAACGCCGTCATGGAACACCCCAAGGTCGGTCGCTCGGCCCCTTGACGTATTACATGTGGATGGAGTTTAAAATCCACCAGACGAAAGCGTCTTACAGTCCATCCATTCGCCCGTATAATATCCATTCACTTATCTAGAGCCAGAAACACCAAATTGTCTACCTAATGTCAAGGAATTAGTGGGGTATTAGTCGGTTTGACTACTTGCAAAAGGTTCAACAATAGCTTACCCAAACTAAGCCTTATAACACTCTCCCCCCCTGAAACGGCGGGATAGCAGGTCGGCCGGATATACGGCGGGCCTGTCAATATCCAAGCCGTTTCATTTCCTGGGCATGCTGGGGAGAGTATTGGTCAAGTTCGACAGGTGGAAGTCTGAAAAAGTTTTCTATGGTGGATGTGGGGCTCGAACCCACGACCCAAAAAACCCATGGTCTGTCGACGACGCCATTTGTTAAGGAATCAGTGGGTAATTAGTCCGTTTGACCACTTGCAAAAAAAGGTTAACCAATAGCTTACCCAAACTAAGCCTTATTATAACACTGAACAGTCCACGAGGAGAACAGATAGACGCTTCGGTGCAGATATGCAGCATTTGTTTTCCTGCAGCAACAACGTTCCTTAAACATGCAGAGCTCCGTGATTTTTTTTCCAAAAAAATGATTGTGCGAGAGAAACTGAAACAAAACTCAACAACCTGATGCACAAAACTCACATTCGCATGGTCTAGGAATGCTATATAAGCGCACAATATTTCTAGAAACAAGCATATGGCCGCTTTTTCCCACGAGTTTGGACGATTTGGGGTTAAAAAGCCCAGGAACCGTCTCCTGCCGTAGGGGTTGCAGTTGTTGGATTCACCAATAACGTACCTGTAAGATTTAGTTCTGCCTCAAGTGAGGAACTACCAGTTAATCATGAAAATCAAGTTCTTTCACGAGCTCGTATATATATATATATTTTTTTGCGACTAAGGCATAGAGGCTTGGTCATGTGCGCGACCGAATGAGACGCGTGCTACGATAGAGGTGCACCTCTCTTTTTTCTGAGGTCCCTCAATGTGGGAGCTTATAACCTCTCCCAATAAACTGATCTGGAGAAAAAATTAGCTGCTACCGGATGGAAAATCCTATGGCCTATTAATAGGTACACAACGAGGATCATGATTAATTGTTTTTGGCTAGTTCCGACGAAATTGGGTTGAGGAGCCGCGTCATTCAGAAAACGTTTCACACGAAAAGTGATGCCTCTATCGCAAGAAGAGGTGTTGAGCTCCTTATATCAGGAGACATCAGAAACTTCTTAGAATCTGCTGCACCCTTGACCCATGCTACGGTAGAGGAAGCACTTTTTTCTGAATCTGTTTCTGAAGTGTGGCGCTCCTTAACCCCAAATCGTCGGAAGCAGGCAAGTTTTCATCGTGGTTTTCGTTGTGTACCTAGGCCATGAGACGTTTCGTCCGGTGTCAGTTTTTTTTTTGCACCAAATCAGTTATTTGGGAGAGTTCTTAAGCTCCCAAATGGAGGAACCTCAGAGTTAACGTCGGTGCGCTCTATTGTAGCGCGCGTCCCCTATTATAGAGTGGGAAGGCTCCCGCTGGAGTCATTCACAGAACAAAGCAAGCCAGAACGCGCACTACTTTTATCGCAATGTGTAGTACGCGTTCAAAGTTTCAGACGCCGGCCGTCCGACGACGTGCACCCATAAAAAAAAGTGGAGACCGTGCCATTACGAATACACAAAGAAAGGCGCTGTTGAAATGTTACAGCGTACATACAGCATCGGGAGCGTCATTCAATGTCATTACAGTCGCGCCAAAACGATTCCACCGGCACACCAATATTCCACCTGCACTATTCAGTTTATCGGCACAATCGTTGGGATTGTATGTGTATTTATTTACTATGGGGAGTTGCTATAGATAATTTGAGTCATGCCTAACAATTCCACCGGCACTACAGAACGCGGTGGCATTATTCAGCTAGCAAGCTATAGCATTCGGAGCCCCCCCGCTGAAAATTTGAATCCTCAGGGTGCGCTTTTGTTGGAAATAAATCGTGTACCAGACTATCCATGAGACCTCAGTCCTCTGGAGCATTCTCTGCGGTAGGGGTGTGCACAGCAGATTCTTAAAACTTCCTGAGCTCAAACTATCGTCAGAAGCTAGCTCGATATCTCACCACCACCGGAAAGACAAATAAATTTCGAAGACGCGCTTTCGCGCAACCCGACCGACGCTTACTACGTCCTCTCTACATGTACAGTCCTGAATGAATGTGACTCACGAGTCGTGATAAAATGATCGTATATTCCAACCGATAGCTCCACGCTTTGAAAAGCTCAAAAAAACGGTCAGGAACATATATATATATATATATTGAAAAATGTTTTGTCCGAAAAGGTGCAAACCCTCCATTTTGTTTTTTGCAGAACACAACCTTGGGGCGCGCTCCCCTAAAAGCCAAACTCGCCGTCGATACGCCGCCCTTTGTTGTGCTGCAGAAAGTTCGTCGGAACGCATTTTCCGTTTGCTGCATTCCTCTGATTTCTTCCCTGGGGTGTGTGGGTGAGAAGTCCTTGAAGTGACCAAAGTGGCCATAGACTATGGGGTCTGCTTATTATCGGGCGGTTGCATTTTCAGTTCGCTCGAACTCTCGAATTTTTGTCAAAGATGCTCAGCACACTCCTCCAACGAGGAGTCTTGGAGAAAACATGGTGAATCTGGACAGTTACTAGCACGTGCCCTCAATTACTCCCTCCCCCCCCCATGCAAGGCAACCCACGAGGCAGTAACAGAGTGCTACTACTCCCATTGCTGTCTCTGGAAGTGGCCATGCTGGGAAAAAATCCAATGTAATATGTCAATGGAGCTGTCATCCATATGCAAGTCCGCCTCACTAAGCCAAGCGATTCTTAGTAGGATACAGCCCACACCGTTCATGTACGACTTGCCGAACACCTCACGCGGCTTTTCGCAGCTTCGTGCACGCAATGTCCGGCTCTGGTTGGTGAACATTCGACATATATGCTCCGTCCCGGCGTGGTAGGGATGAGAGGGTATATGGCCATACGATTACGGCCCATGCATGAACATCGAGTATACCCCCCTTTTGCCTGACCATCGATACCCTCACTGCACGGCTGTCTGTTGTTGTTACGCAGGTGAAGGCCTACTACGCTTCCAAGGTGTAAACCGCACAACGACGGGGGGCGGAGGGGGCGGCGCCCGTTCTATTTAGTAGGGAGAAGGGAAGGGGGCAGGGGCGGGCTGGGAGGCGGTTCTGCTACGAACGATATAGCACTCTTTGTCCAATTTTGTTTTCTGAGCTCGACGAGGATTCTTATTCCAAAATTGTCGAGATCGTGTCAGGCGTGGTTTTGTAGATAAATAAGGCTTCGTACAACCGGGGCCACGGGTTTGTGTTAACAGGATTAAATATTGTGTTTGCTCGAAACGAAGCTCTTGGGTGAGGTATGGAGCTCGTCAAGTGATGAGCTCCAGACAACATACGGTGCACATGTACAACGTAGCGTATCTCGGGGGAGTTGCCCCACCTGGGAATATCCGTCAGCGAATTGTGACCACAGGTCTACCCTCGCGGCCCTGAATTTTCCTGAACGGGAGCACGTGCAATGTTTCCACCGACCAAAGGCAGACATCGCGTGCACTAGGCGTGGATTGCCGTGGGTTGAGGGTGAGGGAAGTGGGGGGCATTTTGCTGTCCGGAGAGTTCCCGAGAGAGGAAGTAGTCTTGGTTTAACGCTGCAACGTCCAGGATAGGGCGGCGACTAGCAAATACGTGGTGCCATAAGGGGTACTACTTTGTAGCCGAGAATTTACCGTATTGAACGCGGCGCTCTTGCCACCAGATCTCCCCGATGTGTCAACGGAACTCCGTTCGTGTTGTCCAGTGTTGGTGCGCGCAGTAGATTATGTATTCTTTGGCTAGCCGAGAATGTACCTTGAGGACGCTTGACGCGGCGGTCTTGTCAATTCGATGTCCCCGATTTATGTCGACAGAATAATGTTCGAAATCTTTTTTACGATGTTTTCGGATAGACACGTCGGCCACATGGCAATTCGCCCGGCGGGTTAGCACCTTCCTTCCTGTCTTGAAATTCGCGATCTAGGCACTTCAGGAGTCATCCCAGGCTATGGTACCGGGGGTCACATTAGGGATCTTTCATCGAGAGTGCCTAGGGGTCCTCATCGCCAGTGGCCCCTTGTTCCTTTCTCCAACAAGTCAGAGCGTTCTGTGCCGTTTAAATTTCGCGATTGTGTATGAATCAGCATTATTTGGAATGGTAAATCTTCGCGAGCTGCGTGAACAAAATCGCGTACAGTGTTTTTGTCAGCGGAGCACAGGGGTCACTCGTGCGAGTAGCTCAAAACCAGTAACGAAAATGGGCCTACGGTAGCCTTTTGGGCTACGGATGCGGGAGAAGTGTCTTGAGCTCGTAGCATGAGAACCTCAAGGTCTCGCCCGAAGCACGACTTCGAAGACATTCGTTCGCTCGCGCAACCCGAGGCCAACATTTCTATGCGCTTGTCCTAACGGAAACATACGCGCAGGAAAATATGATATGTACTCTCAGCGACAGTTCCATACTTTGAGGAGTCCAGCTGCTGGTGATAAAAAATGTTTCGCCCGAACACAGCAACCCCTATGAAAAAGGATGCAATGATGCTTGTCGCGAGCCACTGTATCCCTTGGGATGATATATGAGCTGCAGTTCTAGGTGGCACCGGAGTGTCTTCAGGAGAAGATAACTTGCGACGAAGAGAAGAGAAGACGGTTTCGGAAAAGGTCCTCGCTTCCTCGGAAAAAAAGTGAAAACCAAAGGAGAAGAAGGAAACAACAGAAGAAGAGGAAGGACGAAGTAGGGAAGTAGAAGGAGAAAAGAAGGTGAAGGAAGGAGTGATCGAGGCAGGGCTGACTGACAGTCACCTGATTGATACAGAACAGTTCCCATGCTGCGGGCAGGTGCGCTCTCTACGGGTTGCCGTGCTGGCCCCGGGAGTTCGTTCAAGAGTAAGTTCCTTGTAGAATTGCCTGCGATGTTTCCTGGTGCTTACACGAATGGTGGTAAGCTAGTTTTAAACCCCTTGAATGTATACAATGCAACGGCAAGAGGCAACCAACCGAGTTTCCCCGCATGTATATGGTCTCTCCGCAACTAGGAAACGATGCTTCGCGTGTACTCAGGTTGAATGTATACAATGCAACGGCAAGAGGCAACCAACCGAGTTTCCCCGCATGTATATGGTCTCTCCGCAACTAGGAAACGATGCTTCGCGTGTACTCAGGATAGTGACTACGAATGAACTAGGTATTACTATTATTGCAATCATCTTGGGTTAGCAATGGACTGCAAATTCCAATGATCCGGAATGCATGCAACGGGAGGATACTCAGAAACAAATACCCGCTGTTCTGACGCGTTCTACGATAGAGATAGCACTTTTGGTCTGAAACGGTTTCTGAACGATGGGGCTCCTTAACCCCAAATCGTCGGAAATCGGCCATTTTTTTGCATGACTCTCGTTGTGTACCTAGGTAGGCCGTGGGATTTTTCATGCCGGGTAGCAGTTTTGATTTTTCTCCAAATGAAGGTTTGGGAGAGGTCTCTCAAACTACCAAATTAAGGAACTTCGGAGAAAGGTGGTTGCACCTCTATCGCAGCGCGCGTCCTCTGCTTCAACAAACTAGACCAAACCGGTACCATACTTTACTGCTGCCTTTAAACCAACGATCAGTTTTTGAGAGGTTATTTCGTCCATGATGATAGCGCTCTTCCAAATAATTGTTGTTGGTGTGTTAATTGATTGTGCGTGATAGGTGATGTTGGTGTGTTAATTGATTGTGTGTGATAGGTGATGTAGTACAACAGTTCCATCTTATATCTGGTTCTGACTCCTCAATTTTACTAAAAGCAGGCAATAAGGTGTAGTAGTACGCAGCCTGCAAAGACTAGTATCGACCCAAAATTCGTCGAGCTCACAGCGCTGAGAATTCGGTAGAACAATTTTCCCTCAAAATAGGGTCTTAAATGTGCCATAATACCACGCTGTGTGGGCACAGCTGTGACACCACCCCCATATATTGTTGCACGCGTCGTTCCTCGGACCGATACATTTCGCTAACACAACAAGTAATCCATAGGTTTGTGTATGCATGCATATTATTACCCGAACAGGAAGATATCACGACTCATCCCACGGTATATTATAGAGACGCACAGCGGAGGTATCTCAGCTCCTGACAGGAGGAGTGAGCTAGACATCTTTACCAAGAAGCACGACTTCGGAGGCATTCGTTCGCGCGATCCGGGACCAAACCTTCCTATGCGCGCTAGGTAGAACGGTAATGTGCGCCGGGAAAAATGATCAGAGCAGCAATATCCAGCTGTGAGATCGAAGCAAATTTGCTCGAAACTCATTTATTTGCAGACTGTGCGTAATACTCCGATCGCGCGTATTAGTCTAGTGGGTGTGTGTCCTCATTATTAAGGATATATAGGTAGACGACTCCCCTTGGAACTACAGTGTAGCTTGTACCAGGGTCAACAGGGTGGTGGTAGTTGTGAAGCTATAGCTGGGGACACAGAGTGCCCCCTGCAGGTCTGCCAATTGAGCAGGTCCCCGTACGTAGAGTACTCAGTTTCGTTCCTTTCGTACGTAGAGACGTAGCTTCATTCGATTCCACCGGAGCCCCGGATGCCTTCTGAGATCGGAGGCACGTGCCTCCGATCTATTTCCTAACTTTCCCGAACATAAAACGCCAATCTTATCATACGAAACCCATCCAAATGATCTCAAACTCGGATAATTACCGGACTTTCGAGGCCGTATCTTAACATAGTCAGTCGGTGCGCGAAACTACGAAACTCGTTCCCAGGGACAAAATACACCTGACGATAAAATTACAATTCGGAGAAAATAAAAAGTGCAACCCGATGGTCAAATCCATGGCCAAGATATGTAAAAAAAACACTCACAATACAAAACAAAAATTATGACATGATTCCGACGAATCGGGGATAACGCCTTAACAACTCTGGAAACCCTCTCACGGGACAAATTCACTTGAAGCAAATATGGGGAGGGATTTGGGGGGTTTTAAAGGGGTTGAAGATCGTCCCGGTCATTCAGAAAATACGGTTATACCTCTATATCGTACAACATGCTCTCCTTCGCGGAGAAAAAAAATGCACTATCCGAGAATCGAACTCGGGTCGCGTGAATGGCAATCACGCATTCTACCACTGAACCAATAGTGCACGTGCTCTAATACACAGTAGTATCCACGCAATGTTAATCACATGGCATGCCCGCTATGAGATCGTCCCGTGGGACGTTCCACGGGATCTCCCCCATGAGATGTCCCATGAGATGCCCCAGGAAAAGTCTTGTTGTCGTGGGAATCCATGACGGTATGTCATGGAACATCCGACGGAACACAAGTGTGACCCCACGGGATCCTCCATGTGGTATTCCGTATCAGGTGTCCTCATGGGTATACATACATCCACACCCCACATTCCTCTTCCCTTGGGATCCCATGTATTTACATATTTATTTCCCGACGGAAGAGCCATCCCACGATTGGGTTGCAGCAGAAAGTCCCTGAGCTCCTCACATGAGGAACTCAATATCTCACCCCCAAAATCACTTCGAATGCGTTCGTTCGCAATACCCGATAAAGCTTCTATGCCTTAGTCCAAAATATGATGTACTCGTGAAATTACTTCATTGACCGGCAGTGCCTCACATGAGGAACTCAATCGCCCACGGACGTTTTGGCGCAAAAACTGCAACCCCTACCGTGGGATGACTCGGAAATCCCATGTAAATTTCCATGAGACATGGCCCAATAAAGAACGTCCTTAAAAGGCGAACCCCTCGTGAGCTTCCGTGAGACGTCGCCCACGGTTACTGTGCTACATTCCGTCCACTATGTTTCTCATGGGATCGTATTGACTATGTCCTAGACCCTGCCAGGGGAGGGCACTATGCAGCATTCCACGGATCCCATTGGAAGTCCGAGAGTGTATCCCAATCGAAGACCTATGAAATCCACACTGGAAAACCATAGACACCCCCCTACGAAGGACTTTTTTGAATCCCGCAAGAAGCCCCATGGAATTTCTCGGGCGACGTCCTGTATATCGTGACAAGCAGAACTTCCAGGCAGGGGAAGCCATGGGAGCCACGATGAATCTCGTAGAAAAGGTCCTGGGAAAGTCCCATGGGAAAAACAGTTCCCATAGGATGTCCCATAGGAAAATCATGGAATGGACGCTGCATTCCACGGGAAATCCCATCTGGGAGGTCGTTGAAAAGTGTGATGTATCCTATGAAAAGGAAACAAAATGTCTCCATGGGAAGCCTGATGTTGAAAACAGAGCATTCCATGTGGGAATTCCCGCGGGAAGTGTCATCGAACGTTTCAGTGGAAGTCCCACGGAATTTTTCCATGGGGTACATTCATGGGAAAATTCCCTATGAACCCCGCCTTTCAATGGATGGGGAGTCTTTCGCGGTGTGGCGGTCTCATGGAATCCCTCCATTTCCGAAAGATTCGTGAATAGAACTAATTCGGGCAAATAAAAAAAAAGTGCACTATCCGAGAATCGAACTCGGGTCGCGTGAATGGCAATCACGCATTCTACCACTGAACCAATAGTGCGTCACGTGATGTTAATCGTCACAGCACATTTTTTGATACGTAACGGATGTTTCGGCAACGGCAGCGCTCCACCAACGATGCTGTCAAAAATGCGACAAACAGCTCTACAGCAGTAGTAGTAGTTTTTAAAGCTTTATTTGATGAGGTAGAGAGCGCATATAACCACCGTGCTGTTTTCAAGAAAAATAGGCCACAGCAGGCTTGGTCATTGATGATGGCACACGTTGTTCCTGGGTGGACTGATGTTCAGTGTTTTTTCAACAACACTCATGTGAGCTGTAGAGTGGACCCCTGAAACCTTCCCACGTTAGTTAGGCAGGGTGGCAACAGAATTGTCGGAAACCTCCTAGTCTAGTAGTGCGAGGGGCTGATAATCTCTCAATACCACCCGAAATATGACCTTCTAAGACGTTCGTTCGCAACAACCAGAGAGGCGTGCTACGACAGAGGCGCACCACGTCTTTTCTAATACAACCACCCCTCAATTTGCGCGCTTAAGATCTCTGCCAAAAACGTATTTGGAGAAAAACAAAACAGCTATCGGATAAAAGAAACCATGGCCTAGAAAAACGACGAAAATCATTAAAAAAAAGGCTATTTTTCCGACGATTTTGAGTTAAGAACCCCCTGATAATGTGACCTCCGCTAAAACGTAGGCTGGGATGCCTCATGAAGTGCCTATCGCGCATTTCAAGACAGAAAGGAAGGTGCTAACCCGCCGGGCGAATTGCCATGTGGCCGACGTATATTATATCCAAGACCATCGTAAAAGGGATTTCGAACTCTATTCTGACGACATATATTGGGGACATCGAGTTGACAAGACCACCGCGTCAAGCGTCCTCAAGGTACATTCTCGGCTAGCCAAGAAATACATAATCTACTGCGTGCACCAACACTGGAAATCACGAACGGAGTTCCGTTGACACATCGGAGAGATCTGGTGGCAAGAGGGCCGCGTTCAGTGAGGTATATTCTCGGCTACAAAGTAGTACCCCTTATGGCACAACGTATTTTCTAGTCGCCGCCCTATCCTGGATGTTGCAGCATTAAACCAAGACTACTTCCTCTCTCCGCGGGTACTCGTCGGGCAGCAAAATACCCCCCCCTTCCCCACCCTTCTCCCCCCCCCCACTTCCCTTCCCCCTTCCCCCCACGGCACTTGCGCTTAGTGCACGCGATGTCTGCCTCTGGTCGGGGGAAACATTGCACGCGCTCCCGTTCAGGGAAAATCAGGGCCGCGGGGGTAGACATGTGGTCACAATACGCCGACAGCTATTCACAAGTGGAGCAACTCCCCCGAGATACGCTACGTTGTACATGTGCACCGTATGTTGTCTGGAGTTCATCACTTGACGAGCTCCATACCTCACCCAAGAGCTTCTTTTTCGAGCAAACGCAGTTAATCCTTTGAACACAAACCCGTGGCCCCGGTTGTACGAATCCCTTTTTGTCTACGAAACCACGCCTGGCACGATCCCGACAATTTCGGAATAAGAAACCTCGTCGATCTCAGAAAACAAAGTTGGACAAAGAGTGCTATCTCTTTTGTAGCAGCATCCCCCCCCACCCCCCCACCCCCTCCCAGCCCGCCCCTGCCCCCCTTCCTTCTCTCTACTAAGTAGAACAGGCGCCGCCCCCCCCCTCCCCGTTGTTGTGCGGTTTACACCTTGGAAGCGTAGTAGGCCTTCACCTGAAACAGCAACAGACAGCCGTGCAGTGAGGGTATCGATGGTCAGGCAAAAGGGGGATATACTCGATGTTCATCCATGGGCGGTAGTCGTATGTCCGTATACTCTCTCATCCCTACCACGCCGGGACGGAGCATATATATCCGATTTTCACCGACCAGAGGCGGACATTGCGTGCACGAAGCTGCGAAGCGCCGCGTGGGGTGTTCGGCGAGTCGCACATTAAGGGTGTGGGCTGAATCGTATTAAAAGCTGCTCGGCTTGGTGAGGCGGACTTGCATATGGATGACACCTTTGATGAAAGTGTTTTAATTGTGTTTCCTGGCATGGGCACTTCCAGGGATCGCAATGGGAGTGGTAGCACTCTGTTGCTACCGCGTGGTTTGCCTTACATAGGGAGGGGGTGATAGAGGTCGTCCAACGGTATAGGATCACCCTGTTTTTTCCGAGACTCCTCACTTAAAGAGTTTGCGAAGCCCCAGGATTGCCAAAATGTCGAGATTTCGAGCGAACTGAAACTGCAACCTCCATATAAAAAGCAGATCCTATTTGTCCGCTTTGGGCACTTCAAGGACTTCTCACCCCACACACACCCCAGGGAAAAAATCAGGGGAGTACAGTAAACGGAAAATGCGTTCCGACGACTTGCTGCAGCATCAACGATAACATTCTGACGACTTTGGCTTAACGGCGTTACGCGACTGGAAACCCTTGTTTGTACCATTTACCAATTTACTTGAATTTTGTATAGGGAGGGGTTTGGGGGCTTTACAGGGCTTAAGGGAGCGCGCCCTAAATTCGTGCGTTCTGAAAAACAAGTGGCCAAAGAACGTGCTCTATGCCTGGAACCGTGTCGTCAAGCGGTGGAGGTTTTGCATCTTTTTCGGCCAAACGTTCCTGACCCGGGGGGTTGAGCTTCTCAAAGCGAGGAGTTATCGTTTGGAACGTATGATAAATTTATCACGACGAGTCAGATTGTTTCAGGACTAGATGTAGGACGGAGAAGCTCGTTGGTCGGGTTGAGCGAACGAATGCCTTCCAAATCATGTTTGGGGTGGTGAGGTATTGAGCTAGATGCTCACGATAGTTTAGCTGAGAAAACGCTTAGAATCTGCAGTGCACACCCCTACCGCAGAGAATGCCCGAGAGGACTGAGGTCTGATAGTTGGTCTGGATGCGATGCTGACACTGCGAGCTCAGTGTTCGTACGAGTAGTTTCCAACAAAAGCCCACCCTGAGGATTCGATTTTTCAGCGGGGGGGCTCCGAATACTATGGGGTGCTAGTTGAATACAATGCCACCGCGTTCTACAGTACCGGTGCAATCGTTGGGCGGCATTCAAATTATCTGCAGCAACTTCCTATCGTAAATAAATAAACATAACCGTAACAAATGTGCCGGTATCTTGAATAGCGTGCCGGTATATTGGTGTGCCGGTGGAATCGTTTCTGGCGAGAATAAATACATTGAATGACTCTCCCTATAGTATAAGTACACACAGTAAAATTTCAATAGCGATTTGATGTACATACTCGTAATGGTTCGGTCCCTACTACTTCCTATAGATACACCGTGTCGGATGTCCCGCGACTGAGACTTTTGAACACGTGCTACTCATCACCAAAGAAGTAGAGCGCGTTCTGGATTTACTTTGTTGTGTGGATGACCGGGTGGTGTAGGGGAACAGCAGAAAGTTCCAGGATTTCCTTCTAACATGGGGGGCTAAGTCAATATCTCACGTCAAAGATGGAATCACCTTCGAAGGCATTCGTTCGCGCACAACCCGACCAAGCCTCTATGCCTTATAGTCCTATAATAATATGTGCTCGTGAAATAACTTGACTGCAGTATACAACCGCTAGTTCCTCACTTGAGGAGCTCAATCAGACAGGTGCATATTATATAATCCAACAACTGCAACCCCTACAGCGGGAGAGGGTTCCTGGGCTCCTTAACCCAAAATCGTCGAAAATCGTCGGAAATAAGGGCCATACGTACTTCTGTTTCTCGAAATATTGTGCGGTTATATAGCATCCCTAGACCATGCGAGTGTGAGTTTTGTGCATCAGGTTGTTGAGTTGTTTTTCATTTTCACTCGCAAAACCATTTTAAATGGTGAAGCATGGAGCGCATACATGTTTGAGGAACCTTGTTGCAGAAAAACAAATGCTGGACATACCCGCGTGCCGTAGCATCTATCTGTTCTCCTCGTGGACTGTTTAGGTAGAAAATTTGGTGTTTCTTGCTAGAGGAATGGATTGATATGTATATAGGCGAATGAGTGGACTGTAAGACGCTTTCGTCTTGCGGATTCTAAACTCCATCCACATGTAATACGTTACGGGGTGGAGCGACCGACCTTGGGGTGTTCCATGACGGCGTTGTCGATGGCCTGGAGGTTGGGGCAGATATCTCCCACCATCGTCTTGGGGATGGGGAATAGATATCCGGTCTGGACGGTGGCCACCACTGCGTGAAGCTGTCGAGAACAACACAACGAAGACGGTTAGGATCCGAGGTGGTGGTACACAGACGGAGGGACGCAGAGGGGCGCGGAGGGTGACAAGTCAAAAAAGAAGCTCGCGGTGGTAACCGCTGCAGCAATGGAGCTGGCCGAGAACAACAAACATCATCAACCAGAGCCACTGAACCGATCGATGTACACAGCGTAAGACGGCCCCCAGGGGAGGCAAGGTACGGCCGAGGTGCACGAAATATGTGGTTATGGAGCTCCCTACCTTCAAGAGAAGCTGAAACAAAAAAAACAAAATCCACGCAAAATCATGAGCCCAAGATACATGCCACGGTATCGGGGTGCAACAGAAAAATAAAATAACCTGAGCTCCTAACACGATGAGGATATATCACTATGTCAACATATCACCACCGAAACAGGACTTCGAAGGCATTCGCCCACACGCCACCCGACCAAGCTTCTATGCCTTACTGTGGTTTTGAAAAAAAAAAATTATACTCTGTTATTGACTGACTGTGTGGTTTTGAAAAAAAAAAAGTTATACTCTGTTATTGACTGACAGGTACCTCCTCGCTTGACGAGCTCAACCGGCCAATAGCGTTGACCGCACGGCCCAAAAACTGCAACCCGCTGCCGCCGTGGGATGACACCCAACAGGGATGTAGTTCCCCGCACTCGACTAGCTCAACCGGCAAGATTAAACCTTAGTTCTGGCTGAAAAAAAAAGTGCAACTCCTACCACGTGCGATGACTCCACACGCTCCACACGCACTTCCCTCCACCCAAACCTGAGCTGCCAAACAAACAAACGAACAACAAAAGCGCTAAGTACTCTTGTATAGGTATAGCCGACGAGCAGATCCCAGATGGCCGCCCTGATGAGCTATTTTTTGCGACGGATCAGAAGAACAAAAACGACCAAACAATTAATGTTTCAATTAAAAAAATAACGAGATTTTCCGACGATCCTACAAATCAGGTTAAGGAGCTCCGTCGTCGTCGCGCGTCATTCAGAAAACGCTTTGTAGCGTCGAAAAAGTGCTAGCTCTATCTACCGCAGCACGCGTCGGTGGCGCAGTAAGGCACGCTACACAGGGGGAAGGGGCACCAGACGTTTTTTAGGTTCTATTTTTTGAGGAGCTATATCTTCGATTATGGATGCTACGGCAGAAACCTGCGACACGTACTACGGTATGGGTACACCATTTTTTTTTCAACGTGGTACTCTTTAAATTTGGGAGGTCAACACTTCTCCCCAAAACTGATCTGGAGAAAGATAACGTCCTTACCGGATAAAACATCCCATAATGGCCCAAGTACGCAACGATAATTTCGTGCTAAGAATAAAACCCATTTCCAAGACAATTTTGGGTTAAGGAGCCCTGTCATCCAGAAAACAAAAAAGCCAAAAAATGCTACCTCTAATGATGTAGCGTGCTTCCTGCACCAAAAGACACGGTAGGGGGGGGGGGGGGTACCTCATTTCTCACTCCTGGGTTTGGTCGTGTGCTACGATGATGGAGGTGCGCGCCGCTTTTTTTTCTTAGGTTCTCCTCAATCTGAGAGGTTAAGACCTCTCCCAGAAAACAGATTTGATTTGGAATAAAAATATAACTGCTGCTACACCGGATGAAGAATCACATGGCCTCTAGCTAGCTAGACCTGGTACACCACGAGAGAATCATGCAAAAAAAATAGTCTATTTCCGACGAACAACGAGAATCACTACGAAAAGCGCCTATTGCCGACGATTTTGGGTTAAGGAGCCCCAACATTCAGAAACCGTTTCAGACTCGAACAGTGCTAGATACATCTATCGTAGCATGCGCCTGTAGTATAAGCCACTTGCACGAGCGACTCCGGCTTCGCCGACCAAGAGACTGGGTGTTTTTGATTTCGCAGCTTTCAACTTCTGACCCAGGCTACGGTAGGGGGGTCCTCTTTTGGGCCTTTTATTTCAGTGGCTAGGGTTCACTCGCGCGAGTAACCCCTTTGTTCCTATGCAATCTTACGTTTTCTTTATGTTTTACATTGACGAAATCAATCCGCAATGCAAAGGTGATCTAAGCTGCGGCAAACCAAGTTCCTAAACCATCTTCATCCGTAGGGTACAGAGCTACTCGTGCGAGTGGCTCAAACACACCAGTGAAAATTGGGGTACCCCCCCTACCGTAGCCTTGGTCTTCTCGGATATATATATATATCTATATCGCAAAACTAAAACGAAGTTTGTTACGACTGCGTAAGGCCGCAAGGGAACACGGGGGTTGACTCGCGCGAGTAACCCCGAGCTCCACTGCCAAAAATTGAACGTGAGCACCCTGCCGCGGCCTCCGTCAAAACGTGTGCACCGTTCTGTTCCTGAATTTATTTCACTTGCCGGGAGCTCTACATCTCACGCAAAAACAGATCAGAGAAAAATCAAGGCGAACCCAACGAACGAATCCCACGTCCCCAACGTATATACTAGGAAAAAAAAAACACCGCAAAAGGCAAGAATGAAGTCCTAGGGGCGATTCTGGGAAGTTGAGCATTCTTCCACGTGTCGAACAGCCACGGAACGTACGTTAAAGAAACCGCTGGTTTGAGGGGGAGGCTATCGAAGAATCAGTTACCTCCCAGCAATAAAAGCATCCTGAACGTTTATTATGCTACTACAAGTCTCTGGTCGTTGTCAGGAACATCAGCGTAAGAAAAACACGAAACACGCCCCATTAATTTAGACTTCCCCCTTCCGGTGCATACCTGGGAAGAGCGTAATATGGTCGGAGATGTAGAAGAGTACATTCAAGATACGAACCCCGCTTCCACGTAGCATAAAGAAAGACTGTGTATGACGACTGAAACCCTGCAACAAGGTGATTGGCTCACCTGGATGTCAGCGATGGTGAGGGAGTCGCCGACAAAAAATGGCGAGGAAGAGTTCTTGGCCTTCCTGCTAGCGACGTTCTCCAGCAGCCTCTTCGCCTTGCCGGTTATTAAAGTCTTGCACATCTCCGTCTGTTGTTGTCGTTGTGTCAAAGTTGTTCAAGTCGAATGTGAAGTTAAAGCTGAAGTTGAAATTTAACTTTAAGTTGAAGTTGAATTTGAGCTTGAGCTTGAAGTTGGATTTTAGAATGTGCGGTCGAGGTCGAGGTTGAAAATATATTTGGCATAAAACACAATATTCAAGCTGAAATTTTCGTGGTAGTATTTTTGTTGCTGCATGTGTTGTGTCATGATGTGCACGCAAACGTCCGATATTTCTCCCGGGGACGTTCGATGCCATTAGACGTATACAGACATCGGGGAGAGAGGGAAAAGGGATCAGAAAATGGCCTCGCGTGAAACAGGCGAACCGAGTCAGCTGAGGCAGACAGGATCAAGAGTGCGTTAATAGGAAAATGAACATTTTACCGAACCACTTGAGGGTCGCCTCGATGGTGAAGGTTTACGCTCGGCACGTTGTCGGATAGCTTAGTGATCTAGCCTAGATCCCTCAGCCATCCAACAACGTGGAGCATAAAACTTCACCGTCGAGGAGACCCACCATTGTTTCTGTAAAATGGTATTTTCCTTTTAATGCACTCTTGATCTTGTCTGCCAGTGCTGGCTCGGCCCGCCTGTTTCACGCAATGTCTTCTTATGTTGCTTTTTTTCCTCCTTCTCCCTCCCCGACGTGTGTAGACGTCTTAAGACATCCATAGAACACCCTCGAGGAAAAATATCGGATGCGTCCGCATCGTGACAACAAAAAGAAAAAAATATTGTCACGAACATTTCAACCGAGATATGGTTTTCGTTCTGGGGAATAGCGGAGAAACGGGGAAAATGATAATGAGTGCTCAGTGGGAACATGACCGTGACCGTTACCATTACCATTATCGTTAACATTTCCGTTACCGCTACCGCTACCGCTACCGCTACCGCTACCGCTACCGCTACCGCTACAGCTACCGCTATAGCTACCGCTACCGCTACCTCTACCGTTACCGTTCCCGTTACCGTTACCGCTACCGCTACCGCTACCGCTACCGCTACCGCTACCGCTACCGCTACCGCTACCGCTACCGCTACCGCTACCGCTACCGCTACCGCTACCGCTACCGCTACAGCTACGGCTACCGCTACCGCTACGGTTACCGCTACCGCTACCGCTACCGCTACCGCTACCGCTACCGCTACCGCTACCGCTATCGCTACCGCTACCGTTACCGCTACCGTTACCGCTACCGTTACCGTAACCGCTCCTGTTACCACTCCCCTTACCGTTACCGTCACCATTACCGCTCCCGTTACCGCTCCCGCTACCGCTCCCGTTACCGCTACCATTTCCGCAATCGAGCCCACCTTCTTGTTTTCATCGCTCTCCGACAGGATGGGGAGCAGGTTAAGGAATACGTCCTCCAACATCATAACGATCTCGTCCACCTAAACGAACGAAAAACGAGTATATACCAGGCACAACCGGCGTTGGGACGAGAGGAACAACGCATGCTATTAATACACGGTATCGAGCAATCATCACTCGACGAGAGCTATGTAGCATAGACGTCACCCGCGAAAAATATTCAGATGTGACCAAAACCGTCACGCGACTCGCCGAACAACCCTATGGCCCAGGCATACAGCGGTGAGAAATACGACATAATTTCCGAATATTTCGCCTTTACGACTGTTAACTCTTATTTTTTGCGATGTACTTGGAGTTTGCATTGGGTGATATTTCGCGGCTGTGAAGGGTGAGGCGTTCTTAACCCTTTTAGCGCCGCAGTCCCGGCATGTGGGGACAAAACGCTTGGAATCTTGGAAATGGGTTTAAAGCTCTAAAGAAGCCGCGGCATCCAGAAGACGTTATAGGCTAAAAGCGTTTTACCTCATCTCCACCGTCGGACACGCGTCGAAGGTTGTAAAGGACACCTGCTACGCGCGATAGGGGTCTGGAGCACTTCTTGGCTGAAGCGTTGGTTTCCGAAATACACGGCGCTCTCCTTAACCCAAAAACCGACCGAAAATCCAACATTGTTTCGATTGGTGGATACGTTTTCGTTATGTACGACCTAAGATCCGTGATATTGTTCACCGGGCAGACCAGGTCTGATATTGTGAGAGGTATCGAGCTCAAGGCAGGAGCCTCGGACGAAAACAAGGTGCCCCCGTGTACCATTTCGCAGGCGTTTCCAGTCGGCAAACGTTGGAGCAAAAAGAGCAACTACAGCTGGAGCTGAACGAGACGCGTGCTACGGTAGAGGCGGTAGTCTCACCTTTTCGCTGAAACTCGGTTTCTCAACATCGGGGAGCTCCTTAACCTGACACCGTCGGAACCAGGGTTCTCCTTTTTTTTTTGCAATTTTTGTTGAGTTATGTATGTCTATTAATAGGGCCCATGGGATTTTTCATCCGGTTTAAGTAGCTACTTTTTGTTTTTTTCTCCCGATCCGTTTTGGGGAGAGGTCTTACGCTCCTGACGTGCTAATGTGGGGAGCTTCAGAAAAAAAGGGGTGCATTTTCACCTCTATGGCGGCATGCGTCATGACGTGAGGTTTGAAGGCACTCTGAAGCAAGGTACCGCATTTTTCAAGTGAGAATGATGCGTTGTGCTATAGAGAGGTGGTGGTACTTTTCGGCTGAAAAAAAACGTTCTGAATGACGATAGAGGGTGCACCTTTTTTTTTGCAAGGGGGAGTCTGACTCAAAAGGGCTTGTTTACACCTTAACCCCATAAACCTGATTCTATAAGAGTCTTACTTTGACTTCAAGGGCTTGTTGTTTAGTTACACCTTCCCCACGAACTCTGATTCTACTGAGCAAGTTGAAATCTCAGATCGATGAACGGACGCAAGGCCTAGGTGCCAAAACCATCACCATTGTTGGGTAAAAAGTAACCTGCTTCTTCCGTCGATTTTGGGTTGAAGAGCCGGCCATTCAGAAACCATGTGTCACCACACTCGAAAAAAGCTACGTACCTCTATGAGATATGATCGTGGGACGCGTCATAATCTCCCACATCAACTCCATCCAAGTAGGGGTTGCAGGTTTTGCGCCAAAAAGTCCCAGGGCGATTGAGCTCATCATGTGAGGGAACCCTCGGTTAGTGAAACTGATCACGAGTACATTATGTTTCGTACTAAGAGGCATACAAGCTTGATCGGGTTGTGCGAAAGAGTGCTCTTAAAATCAGTTTTTGGGCGTGAGATACTGAGCTCCTCATGGGAGGACCTCAGGGACTGATGTGATGCTGCGCCCCCTACACTGTACCCGTGGGGTGGCTCAGAACGCCTCATAGTCTACAGCAACTCCGTTCAGGTGTCTTGTCTCCACGGTGGAATTGATGGACTGAAAGGGTTAACAAAGGGGACATTAATATAGTACGGGACGGTAAAGGGCTCCCCACGTTTTTCGTCTGAGCCTCCTCGCATGTATCGCTACCCGAAAGCCTACTTTTTAAAAAATGAAGTGCATTGCGAAGACCGAGTCCATGGCCTCCGGGTATTATAGCATGGGTGGGTAGCCAGCGGAAGACACATATATCACGGTCAACGCGTACATCGATCATCGGGAAAAACACGAGGTAATCAGAACTAGGGTATCTAGATATTCTCGCCCCTCCTGGCTCTTCACCGCTGAAAGTGGAGGCCCTCAAAGTTATACCCCCCCCCATCGTAGCCTGTTCTTGGTCTAGTTCCTCCCTTGTTAAGGCGCAGCGTTCCAGGAAGAAAACGACGTGACCGGTAAGAGCTACTCCGTACGCATGTCCTCTGGGTGTGTTGTTCTTCTGTTGAAATACTAATGTTTGAGTACGCCTATACATTGCATGCCTGGAGGCTGTTCGTCCTGCAGTCGACGCCATGCAATACCTGGTATAGGACTAGGGGCTGTTACAGACACAGGCCACCACACGCACACATGCCTTCAAAAGGCATGTGAAAACCCTTTCTACATAATTTCAGTATATACATATTACGCCTTCTAATTATGCTTCCAGGGCAATACCGCAACACCTACTGTAGAGGCCATGGTTTTGTTCAGATCGTGTTGAGCATTTTCAGTTAAAATACAAGTACTTCGGAAACTCGACACCTGCGATTATAGAGGTGATCGACGCGTGCTACGATAGAGTGTTGCAGATTTTTTTTTTGTGAAAGGTTTCTATCAATTTGGGAGCTCAACACGTTTCCCAAAACCTGATTTGGAGAAAAACAAACCTGCTTCCACCGGACTAGCACCGGATGAAAAATCTCATGGCCTAGGTACACAACGAGAATCGTATCAAGAATAATGTGGCGTATTTCCCCGTTATTCAGAGACCATTTTGAAGGAAATGTGCTACCTCTACAACGTGGCATGCGTCAGTCGCTCCTTGTGGCAAAGTTGTTTTATTGAGTTTTTTTTCCGAGAACGACGTAGGGCCTTCTTGAGTCAAAATCGTTTGGGTCCTAGTCTGTTTTGGCGAAATGATTATTGTTTTGGCGTACCTAGATATAGTCTAGGCCATGTTGTATTTTTCTTATTCTCACATCGAATTTTACTTCCAGTTTTTACCCAAGATAAGCTTTAGGGATGTCTACAGTTTTGTAGTTTTCGTGCACAGATTGATTGCCGTCACACTGCCGACCCTTGTATAAGCAAGGTCTAAGGCGAGGCACCGACCAATACCTTCAATGAGGACACACTCACCACCCGTAACTACCCGCGATCGGAGTATATCACATACAGCTTGTTGCTGCAAAGATGCGAGTTTCGACGAAATCTTCGATCTCACAGCTGTCCAGAGAGCAAAAATATGAGAGCCCCTCAAGTGAGTCTGGGCTTCAGAGAAAAAAAAATGGGTTCACCTTTCTTGTAGCGTGTGTCATGGGAACGGGCATTGGCATATTTTCCTATCGAGACACTCCGATTTCTCAACAAGCATGGAGATATTCCCACCTGTAGAGCTTTGAGCGGGTCCTCCGGGTACATGCCGCCGAGCTTTCCCGCGTAACGGAGCAGAGCGGTGGACTGGGTGTAGTCGTTGCCGCCCACCTGTTGCTCAAGTTGAAGTTGAAGTTGGTGTGGTTGCAGTTAGTGTTGATGTTGAAGTCGCCGATACAATGGGAAAGCGGGACCGTCACGAGGTAGGGGGGAAAGGGGAAAGAGAGGAAAGGGGAGGGAGGGGGTTGGGGTGAAGTCGTTTCATACATATGTGTAGTTGTGTAGTCACAAGACCACGGGTACTATGGGACCGCAATTCGAAGCGTTTGACGTCGTTCAAGTGTGGGTATGGAATGTGAGTGCATGCAGTCGTCGAGATGAGGTACTCGTAGCTTTCGGAATCCCCCTGCTCTTTTTTCTTGTTTCTGGTGGTGCACTGGGGGTAAGTACAAGACAGATACGCTAATCGGATGTTCCTCTCGCGAACACATTGATGAGAAACAACGGTCATGGCGAAAAGTGCGCGCATGCCATCGTTACGGAGGTGATTGATTGTGCCTCTCTTCCTTTCCAGATAGCGTACACGGTGGGACATCCCGGACGCTATGAGACAGACACGGTGTGAATCGATAAGTCGAAAGCAAGGATCTACCGGGTGTGTGCATAGTAGTGTGCAGTCGTCCGGGAAGCCTGCTGCTACAGTAGAAATTGTTTGGTACTATACAGCTTTTCTTTACCTGGTGCACCACGGGGAGGGTCTTGGCAGTCCCGCCGTAGAGGAAAAGTACATCGCAGGTGTACAGTGGGGTGGGGAGATGTGGCGCATACAACCACGTGCTACGAGATAAAGGTATTCTTGGTACGTTTGGGCACTAAAAACATTTCTGGGTGAAGGTATTTTTTTTATAACTCCAAATCGCCCAAATCGTCCCAATGATGTTCTTGTTTCGCGCGATAACTTTGTTTCGGTATTACCTCTATGCCATAGGTAGCACTTCCACTCGTCGTATCACATATCTGGTTTTTGGTGAGATGGTGAGATACAGAGCTCCTCTAATATGGAGGGGCTGGCGCGTGCTACGATAGAGGTGTGCACACAACGTTTTTTTTCCGGGGCTCCTCCATTTTAGGAGCTTAATACATGTCGTAACCCAAAAATGATTCTTCTTCTGGAGAAAACAAATAACTTGGCTTGTACCGGATGACAAAATCCCATGTCGCCGAGGTCGAGGTACACCACGAGAATCGTCCAAAACGAGTAGTAGGCTTACTCCCGACGATTTTACTAATAGGTTAAGGAGCCCCGTCATACAGAAACCGATTTCCGATAAAAATAGGTATACTTTAATGTCTTTATGGTAGCATGCGTCGGCCGTTCTGCGGTGGGGGTAGCCCCGCCCCCAACTTTTCGTTAACGAAATCGCCGGGGGTTCGAAACCAGCTCCCGGTAGGTCGTGTTTCCTGAAATCGAATGCTACGATAGAGGTGCACCACTTTTTTTCTGAAGTTCTTCAATTCGGAGGCTTAAGACCTCGAGGCTCCCAAAAAAAGATTTGAAGAAAAATATAACGGCTCCTAGACCGGAGGAAAAACCTCATGGAGAACCTAGGTGCACAACGAGAATGATGCAAAAAAAACATGGCTTGTTTCCGACGATTTTGGGTCAAGGAAGTCCGTCGTTCAGAAAACCAAAATGCAGAAAGTGCTACCACTATATCGTAGCACGCGTCTGAAATACGGTGTGTCCCTATCACCACTCCCCGATGTCACCGTTCAAAAGACCTTTGCACACACAAGATCATATATAAGGACACCTTTTTATAGTAGCATATGTCGAGCAGCCATGAAATGTTCGTTGAAGAATATCGCTGGTTTTCGGGGGGAGGGCGATCGTAGAATCGGTATGATGAGGAGTGCCTCTATATACACCAATCAGAGCAGTGGTCAAGGGTATACGGGGAGCACTGTACGGTATTCCCGCCCTACTCTTCCTCGCCTGCTACCAGGAGGCGGTAGTGAGAGCGCTAGGGGACCCCAAACGGTGAAGATATTTCTCCTATAAACGAGATCATACATCGCGAAAACACACGCAATACACGGCAATAGGGAAAGATGTGACACCGGTTTTGATACCACTATATTTGATCTATACCGAGTTTCCCACCCGCGCGATGAGCGGCGCTCTGCACCGCACGCGAAAATCGGAATTTTATAACAAACGTTTCTTGTTGGCGCTCGAATGTTGCCAATGTGACGGTATGGGGGGGGCGTCACTCTTGGGGGCTGTTTTAACGGTGGCTCGGGGGCGATCACTCGCGCAGTCATAAAAATGGTGTCGTGTGTTTTTTTATTCCCTCGGTGTGACACCGCCATCCTTAAATGGTCAAAAACTGCGAGCGCTGTGTGCCAAAACCATGGCTTACCAGGGTTTTCGTGAGCGAGGTACAGCAGAGTCAGTCGTGCTGCAAGTATTAACAGTTAGTTGCTCAAAACCCCGGTCGTGGAAAAGGGTGCGCTACTATTACTTGAACTGTAGCCTTGGTAGATGACGACGAGTGTTCCCAAGAATGCTGGCTACAAATAAATGGCAAGTAAGTGCATGTGTCGCCAAGGAACGCTGGGAAAAGACGAACATGCGTGGTCATTCTCGCTCGAGTCGCTCTGCGCCGGTAGAAGGAAAGGGAGATCCTAAGCGAGTCTATTATGACAGGGTACCGCCCCCTCCTAGGCTTCATGGCGGGTGCATGCGGTGGCGAGGAGGTGTACCACGCTTCTCTTTACCCTGCTATAGCATTTTTATAACAAATTTAAAATACACTTCTACAGCTGTGAGATCGAAGAGTTCGTCGAAACTGATACTTGCAAGTTGTGTGGGGACACTCTGCTGATCGCGCGTAGTACGGATTGTGTGAATATATGATGAAAGTAGGTCGCCGACTTGCCTTAGAACTAGTCTGATAGATCTATATATGCAGTGTGTGACATGCTACTACAGCACGTGGGCGCACACAGTGCCTCAGGGGTATATAGTGTGGTAGGCGTGTATTCTCGCCTTTTACCTTGCCTGCTGCACGGCCGCGGGTCTTGAAGGAAGGTTTGGGAAGAGGGTACTGACTTGTAGTCGCAGACTAGACTGCCAAAGATTGGGGTGCACGATGAATGCAAGCAACCGCCAACAAGATGCAATTGCAGCCGGTACTACTGCTGTGTACGTACATTATATTGTGTTCCTTACCTGGTATACGGGGACGGCCATGAATGAGGAGGCCCCGAACTCAGCGGGCGACAAGCGCTTGTCCTCGTAGCCCACTCCTGCAACGGCGAGAGCCACTCGGGTAGCCTCCCCGCGACCGGGAAATCCAAAGTAGTTCAAGACGGGAGACATGGTGATGGCAGTGGTGGTGGTAGCTGGTGTTGGTGATGTTGGTGTTGATTATGTTGGTGGTCGTGTTGGGGTGGTGTAGAGGTGTTGGCGTTGGTGCTGGTGTTGTTGATGTTGGTGATGGTGGTAGTGTTGGTGGTTGTGGTGGTGGTGGAGTTGTGAGGTGTCGTGCGCGAGAGCGTTCGAACGCGGGTTTGGGAAAGGCCCTTCGATCCGGGGGGCGAAGCGAGACGGGACTGTCAACTTTATCCAATCACATCTAGAGAAATATCCACATCCAAGATTAGCCGAGAATCCAGCGCATCCGCGACGCGGGAATGCGGCGGAATAATTGGGATACTCGGAATAGTTTCAAAGCCCCGCAACCAGCGAAGGAAACCAGACCACATCGCAACGGACAACGTACCTGTAGGCACGCACCCCCTATGGATACATGCCCGCCTTACTTTACACACCTGGTAGATGTGCATGCCCACCCGTCTTCGAAAGCCAGCACACCAACCGCTCTGTCATACGTCACGTAGACCTGCAGCCTCCTTTGCCCACAGCAGAGGTATCTGTATGTAGTCAATTTGCGTCGGTGTACCTATTCTTTTATAACGAATTTTCAAGGACGTCAGCCGTGAGTTCGACGAATTTCAGGTCAATAGTCTACTCATCTTTCCAAGCTGCGTTGTTGGTACGAGTTCGCAGTATACTCTATGGGTGAGTTTTATTGGGAGGTGTCCTATTTTTTGTCTACTATAATGGTAAGTGTTGGTATTTATACTTTATTCAGGTGGGGAATTTCGAGCTAGGTAAAACATCACATCAATTTTATAATTTTTTTACTGTAGTATTCTTGTTCATCATTCTCCGCAGTGACAGATAGATGTATGACAAGCCCGCTGAGGTAACAAAACGTGCGCACGGCACAAGTACTGGTATGAGGTATGCGGTATCAGAGTTCCACTGTACAGCAGTAAAACAAATATAGATCCGTTTCCATACTCTATGTACCATACGGTTTAAGGGCGATAACGTCGAGGGGGCGGTTACATGAGACACGAGATCGAGGGACAACAGTATTCAAGCATTAGACTAGTGAGAGAGGCAGCCTTCGATCGGCGGAAGATCGCCGCAGGTGGGGCGATAATTCACGCAGGAAGCGGTCGTTCACCTGCAGACATAACGCAAGCATTGCTACACGGGTGGGCGGGACTCCCCCCATTTCGTGGACGTACTATTAGTCTAGTCTATACATACAGTATTATTGCTGGGGGGGCATGTCAATCACAGTCCCATACAGGACCAAATGTTGCCAGAAAAAGCTGGATACTACATGCCAGTGGTAGGTCATGTGTGCGCACCGCAGGTCGTGATTACTATGGTCCTCTGAAATAGAAGGCGTGCAAAAGGCACCAGGTAGGTGAGCACTCAAGCATCTTTTGGAACGTGTAATACCACAGAATGTGTGGATGTGCCAACGTCATGTGAGCTTGGCGTGGTGTCATGCGTAATCGAAAAGGTGCTTACCAAAGAGCCTGCCGTTTTGGAGTTTGCCGACGTGCTGTGGGTTTTGCACCTTGCTCCGGCTTCCCACAAGGTGCCCCGAAGGCCTGCCGTGTGCCAATGTCCTACTGCTGGGTGGACGAAACCGCTGTCCCGGGTTCTGTCCACCCATGTGGTGCGCGCCATGTGTGCTTAGGCGCGTGATACCGTGACAAAGCAACGCGTTTACCCTTAGACGCGAGGATCCAGCTTCTTTGCGTTAAGACCCAGCACACCATTTTTTTTGTATCGTCATTTTTGCTTGACAGCTCAACTCGCGTGCCATTGTGGGCTTTTTTTGCCGTCACCGAGCTTCTGACATGGACAAGCTGTGGTCACAAGTGTCTTTGACCCCCCCCCCCCCCCCCCCCCCCCCGGTACACGTGCCCTTGTTTCCGTCGCAAATATGGTTCAGCATTCCCGCTTTCCAGCTCATTTGGCTATTACATCTGGCTCTACGACAGAGAGTGCATCTTTTTTTTCTGAGGATTCTGCAGTTGAAGAGCTTTACACCGCGTCCAAAAGTCACTTGTAGAGTAAAAAGCTAAAAGCGCTCTTGATGAACAGACGAAAGGTCAAGTTACCAAAAACGTCACCATGCGTTTTGCATAAAAATGTCCCATTTTCGACGATCCTCTGGGTAAAGGAGCCCCGTCATTTTCGGAACATATTTCAAGAAAGAAGTGCTTGGCTGCCTCTATGATAGTATCGTAGAATGCGTCACTCAATGTCGCGCACACGTTCGGCCTGTCAACTTGTAAGAATGAGTCCATCTTGCCGGGACTCCAACCTACGACATCGACGTTTCAACGGTGACGGGGTTCACCATTGACGACCACGGTTAAGGCTACGATACCGGTGTAGTACTTTTCGTGTGTGAAACTATTTCTGGACGACGGGGCTCCGCTCTCTTGAGGCATTTGTGGGGTATTAGTCCGTTTGACCACTTGCAAAAGGTTAGTCGGTAGAATGACGAGATGTAATTCGCTAGCAGCCCTGATTCTACGATAGCCCCCCCCCCAAAACCAGCGATTGTGTTCGACGAACGTTTTGTGGCTGCTCGACACAAGGAAATATACAATGTTTGGAAAAAAAAAGATCCGTATATTTTCTGGTGTGCAAAGGCTTACCGATCAATGACGTCGGCCGCCGTATTTGAGGCGATCCAGATACGACCGGGAGCTGTTTTTACACCGTCGATTTCGACAAAAGAAAGTTAAGGGGGCTACCGTAGAACGACTGGCTACATGCCTAGAAGCCGAAACATGGCATCCGGCAAACCTGCGCCGGTTTGATTGTCGCGGGGCTACCATCACCTCGGCAGAGCTGCTGTATACTGTATAACTCTTTGTCCCGACGGTAAAACGCTGACCGAAAGGGCCTGCCTTCGCGATCGACAAGGACGGCGAGGCCTCTTGGTGTCAAAATGCAACTGTTCAGCAGTATTGGAGACCATGAATGAGAAAGCCATTCCGACGATATTTCTGGTAGGGTCATTCGGAAAAAAAAACTACAACAATGACCAAAACGCTACCCTCTGAGTCGTTCTACGGTAGCCCGCGCCCCCCAACTTCAATTTGACGAAATCGCCGGTTTTGAAACCATCCCCACGACCTATATGATGTTCTGAAAACAGGTGCCCGCTGCCACCCCGACGTCATCGTTCGATCGTTCTTTGCCATCTAGAAATTTTGTCGTTCCTCGTGTCGAGCAGCGCCATGGCACATTCGTTCGATGAAGAAAAATCGAGATGGTTCTGGGGAGAGAGAGGGGTTATATCGTCGAATCAGTATTCTATGTCGTGACATGACACGGCCATGCAAGGCGGTTGATCCTCGGGCAAAAGGGTACATGCTTCATCCTATTTCCGACTTTTGGAAGACGTCCAAGCTCCTCGAGCGAGAACTTTCAGAAGGTGCATGATTCTCAGGGGGGACACGTCCTTCGATAGAGAGGGGGTTGTGCACTTTTTGGCTGAAAATATTTTCGAGAACAAGACCGAGCTGGTTAACCCTAAATCTTCTTATTATGCGAATATATATATGTATATATTCACGCTTATCTCTACTACTCCAACCAGTGTGGGACTAAAGGGGCGATTGTAATGCAACGGTTTCCGTGGATACCATCTACGACCTGCTCTCGCCGCCGCACCCCAATAACAACAAATATGGCGCGCGAAGCGGGCCGTTTTTTTTCCGCTTGCATACATACCAGGTATGTTTCTTGTACACCCTACGTGGTAAGTAAGGTTGTTGGACGCGTGCTACGGTAGAGGTAGCTATTATAGCAGTTTTAGTCTGAAATATGGTCTCCGAGTGAGTGACGGGGCTCCTTAACCCAAAGTAGTCGGAAATGCGACATTTCTTTTGGTGTGATTCTCATCGTGTACTCACGCCATAGGACTATCAATCCGGCAGCGGTTTTATTTCTCTCCAAATAAATCAGTTTTTGGGAGAGGTCGAGCTCAGAAAATGAGGAAACCTCCGAAAAAAACTGGTGCACCTTCTATCGCGGCACGCATTGGGTGGTCGTTGTGAATCCCCAGTTTTGCTCAAGCTGGGTAAGGCTGCCATTTTTTGGACTATCTACATTTTTTTTTCTGAGCTCCACAGGTGACGAACTACCAGTCAGTCATTAGCCAAGTAATTTCACGTGTGTATGTTTGTTTTTAGAAGGTGTTGAGGAATTATTGGGGTATTAGTCCGTTTGACCACTTGCAAAAGGTTAACCAATAGTTTACCCAAACTAAGCCTTAGAGCACTCTCCTCCCTTGAAACGGCGGGATAGCAGGTTGGCCGGAAATACGGGCGGGGAGAGTGTTATAAGGCTTAGTTTGGGTAAACTGTTCGTTAACCGTTTGTGCAATTAATAGTGGTCAAACGGATTAATACCCCACTAAGTCCTTAACAGAGGGCTATTAACCTATTAATTGGACTCAGGCATGGAAGCTTTGGTCGGGTTGGCCGAACGAACGCCTTCAAAGTCATTTCTTGGGTTGAGAACTTGATTGAGCTCACGTTTGAGCTCACCAAATGTAAGGGGAGCTCCAAGGAACTTTCCCCTGCACCCCTGCTACACCGTGGAATGACTCGATCGGCGCGCGTAGGGAAACGCCTCGAGAGCAAAGAGCCACAGGACGAAAAAAAAAAAGGACTGCACACCTGTCGTCGTACTGCGCTTCCCCTACTGCGTTTGCTGCGGTATGGACAGCACAAGAGACCATTTTCCCCACGGTCTTTCCCCTGCTGTTTTGGTTTGCTCGTTAACTTGTATTTTTTTCATCTAATCGTTGTCTGCCGTCAAGCAATGATGGCCAGCAAAATCACGCCCATACCCCAAAGCCCAACATCCTCTCTGTCCCCCCCGAACAATAATGAAGAAATAAACCGAAAAAATGAAACAAAAACGGTTGAATCCCCTTCCAACCCCCCGCCCAGATATTGCTCATACAGTCAAACAAAACTTCCCAAAAAACAATGTTCACGCCCTTGTAGAACCGGATGACCAGAGAGGACAGGAAAAAACAATTCGACAACACACCATTGCTTGTAGGGTTGACTTATCTAAATATGCACTCAAAACATCCCGGACAGTTTCCCAAACCACAGCAGCAGCAGCAGCGGCCCACAGCTAGACCGCGGTTTTCTTAAGCGAGCGACAACCGCAGTGTTCAACAGAGAATGCGCACGAGCCATCTCACTACTGCTGTCCGGCGTTCCTGCCTTTAACCGTGAAGAGCCAAGGAGTTAGTATCAGCTGGGCGAGAGGAAAAACATTGACGCTTAGTGCCCTCGCCTGGCCACTCATGCTACTCTCTTGTCTTTCGTCTGTTGATCAATCTCCTCACCCTCCCCCTCATCCACTCGCCCCCCTCACGTGTAGAATGAGCACCGTTGCCCGCCCCCCCCCCCCCCGCTGTGCCCTTGCATTGAATCTACCATACCTTCGATGTTTTAACTCATCCGACGATCAATCCCCCCCCCCCCCATTAATCCGCCTCCTCTTTAATATTTGGAGCGAGCACAGTCGCCCCGCCTCTCCTCTCGGCGTGTCGTTGCATCGAACGTATCATATGTCAATCTCCTTTGGTTAGATCATCCAATGATTAACCTCCCTTTACCCCCCCCCCCCCCCCCCTCTATTCTGACTCCTCCATATCGGTTGAAACCGGCGGCGTTGCCCCGCCCTTCTCTTTTGCTGTTTGGTGACTTAAGCCTTGGAAGCGTAGTACGCCTTCACCTGCGGCAGTAGTCACACCGAGGTAGGAGTTGAAGGGGGCCGAAGAGAGAGGGCGTGTGAGAAGGGTGGGGTTGGGGGAGGGCGGGTTGAAGACGGAGGCAGGAGGATGGGGGGGGGGAGGGGGGGGGGGCTTTTCGTCTTGTTTCTATGCGGCCACAACTTACTGAAGATGTAGTGCTTGCCTATTGCGTACACGATTATAGCACCGGAAGGGAGGGGTTGTAGAGAGGGAAGGCGTGACAGACGAGTGATTGCATGGCTTACTGCGTCCGTTGCTGGAAGCAGAATGTGTAACGGATTCAAGCACAAGGAGAGACTTGCTGTGGAGAGTGGGGTGGGAGGGAAGGTATCAATGGGACCGAGGGAGGACGGGGAGGGGGGGGTGGGGGGTCGTCTACTGGTGGTGATCACGCAACAGTGGTTCAACCGCTGTGGTCGCTGAAAGCAATATGAAGTTTCCATTACTGGTTACAATAGGGCAGGGGTATAAATGCACTGCTGTTCATTGTAAAATACCAAAGACATCGGCAACGAGGCGTTTTCCCGGCCCAGCTACAACAAACCGCTTGGGACGAAAGCTGAAAATAGAAAAAAAAAAAATCCGCATACTCACTGGCCTAGGTACCCGACTAGAATCATGGAAAAACAAATGGCCTATATGTGGTTCCGGCGATTTTGGGTTCAGGAGCCCCGCCATTCAGAAAGCATTTCCTCACACGAAACGTGCCACCTCTATCGTAGCACGCGTCTAAAAACAAACACCTGTTACGATAGTTGTTTTACACCAGTTTCGGTCCGAGGCTCATAACCACTCGTGGAGAGGTCCATTTTTTCCCACTTTGTTTGGGCGAACAAATAAAGTTTGCAACCCGATTGGGCCAGACCCATGTCCCAGATACACAAAATATTCATATCGCGAGAACCGGACGTACACCCTGGTGATTTTGCGCTAAGGATCCCCACGATCCAGAAATGGAACAAACTTATAAGTGGTGCATTTATCGTAGCAAACGTCAAAAGTTCGATTCTGCAGGCGGGCGTGGTTACCTTGGGGTGCTCCATGACGGCGTCGTCGATGGCCTTGAGGGAAGGGGCGATGTCCTCCACCATGGTGGTCGGGATACCGGTCAGGAAACCGGCCTGCACGGTGGCCACCACGGCGTGGAGCTACCAGAAATTGCACATGAAACAGACGGAGGAAAGGATAGGGCGGTAGGAGGACGAGCGGTAAGACGGATGCATAAAAATGAAGTAGTGATAGGCACACGTGGTACATCTAGAGGGAGAGGTACTGAGCCCAAGGGTATCTCCCGAATCGTTGGCATGGGCTAAACAGAGCACCCACCCATATATTTACATGAGCCCTGCCTCATTAATCTGGAAAACCGGCAAGGCATCATGATCTGGTATCGATGAAACCATATTTCTTTACATGAGTTTCCTCTTTCCAGTGGCTGTAGGCCCCACCCAAAACCTGAGTACCATCCGAAAGACCCGCAAGTCAGAGTCGTAATAATTGCTACAAAAATGGCGTAGCCACGATTGGTGCAACCACCCTCGGAAGGGAAGCAGTGCCCCTCTAGTGCCCCTTTTCCGTACCGCATGTGTCATCGGATGCTACCCCTTTTCCTAGCGCGGCGAGTTCAAGGCAGTGGAACTTACCGTGATGTCGGCGATGGTAAGGGAGTCTCCGACGCAGAAAACGGAGCGAGTGTTGGCGGCCGCCTTGCGAGCGACGTCTCCCAGCAGCTCCTTCAACTTGCCGGCCATCAAAGCCTTGCAGTTTTCCACCTGTTGTGGTTGATGGTAGAAGTGCAATTGGGACGTTTGAGTTGAAGTTCTAAGTCAAGTTCATGTTCAGGTTATTGTTGAAACGTTTACTCGGAATTCCGTTGTTGTGGTTGTTGAAGTTGGCCATATTTTGATGATATCGATGTCGATGTCATTCCGAGGTCAAAGCGTGCAAGACGTCGTGTGCAACATCGTAGAAGGAGACATGGGCGAAGAGTGGGAGGGGTGGGGAGTGCGATGTGTTCCAAACACGTCTAACCAAGTAAGGTCCGACAAGTCTGCTCGTTGATGAAGGAGATTCGATCAACAGTTGGAGTTCCCGCGGCCATCGTTGCTTAAACCTCTTATTACCGCCATGTCTTTCATCGCCAGACGGTTACCGCTTCCGTTTCAGTATTGAAAGCTACCGTCACCGCTATCATTACCGCTTCTGGTGCTTTATGACTTGTGCCACCCGTTGCCGCTACTACTACAGCTCTCCACACCGGACCCGGCGGTACAGTTCCTCTTGCCATTACAGTGACCGCTAACGTTGGTGTTACCCCGTGTTAATCGTGTAACCGTCACCGATACTACAGTAATACCGTTTCCATTTCCGCTACCATTTGCTGTGTTCCTCATCAACGTCACCGCCAAAGGCGCATACTTCACCTTCTTCGCCTCGTCCTTCTCTCCCATCGTGCCGAACAAATTGATGAACACATCTTCCAAGATCATCACGATCTCGTCCACCTGGTGAAAGCAGCAACAAACAATAGATGGTCGACCGAGCGTTTAATTAAAAGAAGGACATAGCAAGGGCAATGTATATGAAGTGCGTCGATGCTAAACCATATCATATACATCAAAGGAGCTGTTGACGTCAAAGCGATGAAGCAGGGGCAACATCTCGGGTAGGTCGGCGTTGTGCCGGGCACATACAACGAACCGGGGAAGAATTCATAGCGTGGAACGATCGGATACGCCGGGTTTCTACTTAGGGTTCACCCGGGGCTAGTCGTCTTCTTTCCGTTCACGCACACCACTGATCGACATGGTCCGCGGTCAACAACGATTTCAATTCCACATGCAATATTAACCACTTGCTTGTCGTCATAGAATACAATCTCGTAAAACTGATTCATGCTATAGTGTCGGAGAGTAAATATGTACCGATGTACCATAATGTACGTATTCAATTATTACATTTGGAATATTGATATTCCGATCATTCCCTATCTTGCCCGCACGCCATGTTACCCCCCCCCCCCTCCCACCTTGAGAGCTTCGATGGGGTCCTCCGGGTAAGTGCCGCCGAGCTTGCCGGCGTAGCGGAGCAGAGCGGTCGACTGGGTGTAGTCGGTGCCGTCCATCTGTTCATAGTGAAAATGACGCAACATCAAGTTGACACGAACAATCGTCGTCGCCGTTGGAAGGTGGCAGGCGGTTGTAGATGCAGGGGAGAAGGGAGGGGGAGGGGGGGGGCTCGGCATGAGATGGGAGGCGACAGGGGCTAGTGGATGGGGGGGGGGGGAGGAAGAGGGAAGGGCCGGCAGGAAGCGGCGGATATCAAACAGGTCCAAAAGTGGTGGGCAGCGAAACACGATGCGAGACGCGAACAGGGTGCATATCGTCACAAGTTCCAGGCACTTTCGTATCCGCAAGGAACGGATGTGAACAACGCTGATTTCATCGCGAGTCAATTGCCAGCCGGAGCTTTCTCAACAAGGGCGAACGCAGGAAGCTTTCGGTAATCGGCACGGTTGGTTACGGAAGAAACGAACCAGACAAGATTTACGGTGTTCAGCGATTACTGAGTCCGCTGGATACTGGAAAAACATGTTCTTCGTACGCTATCAATGCATTACTATCAACACGGAATCCTTCTAATTAGCTTCCAATAGTGCATAAAATCTAGATGGGCGAACTGTTCTATTTTTCTACCAGGTATCTTCGAAGACATAAAGTCGTTTTTTAGTACAACGTGAAGCAAGCTTGGATTTGCAGTTGCATGCGCTACAGCAGTAAAGTTTCCTAGACTCGTACCACTAGGAAATTATTTCGTACGTCCCACCGGCTATTGGCATGGGGTGTGTGAGAGTAGCAGAGCACTACGCGCGTTTGGGCACGATTTCAGGGCGCGGCGGTGCATGCATAGGAACAAAGAAGAAAGTGAGGTCGCGCGCGCGTCAAAAAAACGCTGAACAGCACCAAAGCGGCATTTTGTTTTGGTGAACGGCAGATTATATTGGCTCAGGCCAACAATTTCGACCGCGGCAATGATGCGCCGTTGCAAGGCGCATCAGCAACGACAACATCAAACACCACCACCACCACCACCACCACCAACAACAACAACAACAACAACAACAACAACAACAGCAACAGCAACAGCAACAACAACAGCAACAGCAACAGCAACAGCAACAACAACAACAGCAACAACAACAACAACAGCAGCAACAGCAACAACAGCAGCAACAGCAGCAACAGCAACAACAGCAACAGCAGCAGAACAACAGCAACAACAACAGCAACAACAACAACAACAACAACAACAACAACAACAACAACAACAACAACAACAACAACAACAACAACAACAACAAAAACAACAACAACAACAACAACAACAACAACAACAACAACAACAACAACAACAACAACAACAACAACAACAACAACAACAACAACAACAACAGCTGATTGATGATGGTGATGCAATTCAACTTACGACGTGGGCAACATGCTTTAGCTTTGGAGGTAGTCTTTCGATATTGACAACGAGCCAGTGGGAGATTTTAGTCTATTTTTTTCCCGCATATCAGGTACAAATTAAACGGTGTATTCTAATTTCCAATATATACGTGGTACACGTGTGTGGTACACGTTTGTTTGTGGTGTCATATTAGTGACCGAGTAGGATATGGTTGGCAATATAGTGTCGAGTGTCGAGCGTAGAGGGTGCTATAATAGTCCATACTATTTAACGACTATATGAATGAGTCAATTGCATGTAACCAACCTGGTGTGGCGGGGCATGGCCGTCAAAACATTTTAGTATACACGTGTCGGTCTCTTTGACATCCGCGAGCACATACCAGATCTTTCTACGTGTACGATGAATGAGTCTCAATAAGCCGAATCCACTGCCACACACACCAGTTCGTATACAGACAAGCACGACAACAACACGACTGGCATGCAAGAGAAACGCACGCTTCGTTGGACCCTCTCGCAGGGCGAATATCTCACACGAATAAAATCACCTGTTTACGGCATCGGCCACATAGCTAGTCACGAACTGCGCCAGAGGGTAAGATGTGCGGCGGTACTAGAACCCAAGGGTATCACTCCTCGGGCGCAACATTTTGTGATATGTTATGGATGCGTCCATTATTGCTGGACGCCTGCTTGTTTTTATGAAGTGGCTCGAATGTGTCGCATTCGCCCGTTATTTTGGTCGCTTGCTCTAAATACGCCGTCCCCCAAGGATAATATTCTTTACCACGAATGGCTAGAGGTCCGAGAACAGTTAAAACTGAAGTTATAGTCTAGACTATACCGTACCAGGTATAGACTAGACTACAGCAGTAGCGTAGAACGTACGAGTCTCTCCCAGACAATTAAGTCGTAGCCCGGGACAGGTGTTTTTCTGTGTGCTGCTGTACGCAGCCTGTTGAATCAGTGCTTCGGTATTGCTGTACGTCGAAAACTCGTATGAGGTGCATCATCGTCGTCGTTTGGTGCCAGGTTCGGCGAGACCAGCGGTGTACTAGTTTAGTCTACAGCAGGACGGCAGTGCAGACGTCTATCAGAAAGCGCGTGCATGCAGCCCAATGTCAAGTGGAGGGTGAAGGGCCTTGCACTTATACTGCACAGCTCGTTGTTTTTGTCCCTCACCTCGTACACGGGAACGGTCTTGAAGCGGCAAGCCGGCAAGTCTTCGAAGGCCATGCGCTTGTCCACGAAGTCCACACCAGCCACGGCGAGGGCCACGCGGGTAGCCTCTCCGCGGGCGGGGATTCCGAAGTAGTGCAGTACGGGAGACATGGTGTTGGTGTTGGTGTTAGTGTTGGTGGTGGTGTTGGTGGTGTTGGTGGTAGTGATGATGGTGATGGTGGTGGTGGTGGTAGTTGTGATGGTGGTGGTTGTAGTTGTGGTGGTGGTGGTGGTGGTGGTGCTGCTGTCGATGCTTTTGCTTGGCAAGCTGATTCTGTCCCTTTGTTCCGCGGTGGGGAGATCCACACGGGACTGTCAGCGTTCCCAGCAACATCTTGATAGTCCGTTTTCCCGTTTACCCGATATGAAGTAACAACCCCTATCCCCGCTATTCTGCTAGTCTGTATCTGGGATATTTGGAAGAGTCTTAAACAACCCCGATCCCCGCGTAGTTTTTTATACTTAACCTTAGTATGTAGGTTGGTCTATTCAGGCTATTCAGTAAGCGCGATCGGCCATTGCGGACATTTTGAATGCTGACAGTTGGGAAGTAGGATTTTGAATGTCCCGCACAACCACAACTGATCAACTGATTCGATTTCCTCTTCCTTTCCTTTCCGCCGACTTTCCACATGAGGCCCCCCGATGGATAAGGATCCTACGAACGGTAGACGTTCCACTGGAATTATAGATCTAGAGGCTGCTGCATGATAGATGTTCCCCTCGGGTAGACATCTCTCCGACGTTTGTTGTGTCTCCCTCGTCTAGATGAGGGTGTCTAGATGGCCCTCGCCGGAAAGAGATCGCCGACTGTTCGGCTGTATTTAATCGGCGATGATAACTCGGTTCGTCGGGGAGACTCGCGCCGCATGCATGCTTCATGTGCCCTCCCGGTATCTGCTACTCCACTGTAGATTCACGTTTGTTTCAACTCTGCTGGTACAACAGTAGAGTAGGTTGGTAGGTGTTCCTCATCGTGGAGGGTGTACGAGCAGAGCCCAAGTCGGGCGACAGAGGGAGGGCCATCGCTGGAAAACCAGCTAGATTTCAGTTGGCCGTCGAGCAAAGCTTTCGACTTAATATCGTACGTTTTGATCATCATGTATTCCTGGTAGCAGGTACTGTAGTACTGCTGTAGAACAACTAACTATAGTCTACATAGATGCAACTGCTGTGTAGATAGATTCTCGTTTGCTGGTATTAATAGATTTTTTTCTCAGATATATATTTTCTACCCTCTGGCACGCTCGTCCGTAAAAAGTATGTTGTTCCTATTTATTCGTGGAAGATGCGCGAGTGTGATGGCATGGCCCTCCGTCGTGGGACAGAGATCGTCGCTGATATTGTTCAGCGATATTTCCGTTTGTTGTCGACCACACACGGAAGTCTTGCGTATCGACTGATGCGGTATGTTCATACGGTATGTTACCCTGCTGGAACAGTAAGTGCTAGATGCGACTGCTCTCTTGTTCCTAGATGTTTTTTCTCCAGCAGATGTGTTCCTCTTTGCTGATACTCTTCCAGATGTTCCTCGCCGAAGCAGAGTAGGAGGAGTATGGTCCGCGTAGTGTCGGACTGGCAGAGGTCATCGCTGATCAGAAAAAACAAGATTTCAGTTTTCTCGAGCAGACTCGCGGCTCACGCGCTATTTTCCTTTCAGATTTTGGTCAGTATATATATGCTCGTGTCGTGATCTCTCTCTCCTCTACAGCAGTGGCGTGGCTCCTCTGCAGCTCAGTGGCGAGGTATGTTTTCCGCCGGGTACACGTTGTTCCTCATTATATGGGTTGGGGGTGTACCAGTAGACCTGCTGTGTGGCCCTTGCAAGGCTTGTGTCGAAGACAGGGCGATGGTCGCCCAGAAACGAGAACACTGGTGAGAACACTGGTGAGAACACTCGCGATATGATATCAATGCATTTATTTCCTCTACCAGGAGAATTCGATGCTGCTTACGGGGTTCTTCGACATCTGGCATGTTGTACAAGGGGGGTATTATATGAGATACTACTGGTACTCCTGAAGTATGCCCCACCGCCGCCCGGTACCGCGCAGAAAAAAAATACCTGGCCACCGCCCACCCACCACCCACCGACCAACCACTCTCTACCGTAGTAGTCCAGCAGTACATAAGGCTGTAAACCCGGAGAACGGACACACGAAACGGGGGGAGAGTTTTCTAATTCATTTTTTTTACCTCCAGACGTGTTGGGGAGGGAGCGAGGCGCCATGCACCTAGCACCCACCAGTACCCGGAATTTTCTAGAATGGCATGCGTTATCAGTAGACTATATATTATATAGGATTAATATGTATGTCGAGGCTACACGTGCGACAGTACTGCCAAGGAAACGGGGTACACTATAAGCTAATCAGTGTCTCAATTTGGTGTGTCAATGGTATCCCACAGCAACAAATTGCTTCATGCGGCATATATATATACAATGAACAGCACAGTATCATTGCTATGCAGCAACAGCCATATCGCAACACGCAGAGAAACACAAGCAAGCAGAAAGTCATACCATGTACATACAAATCCGCACTGCATCATACAGCTGCGTAGGGCAGTAAAATATCAATAGACTATATCACGTTCAGGTACCGTTGTGAACACAGTGCTTAACGCTAGAGTAGATGGGGAAAAATCACGGTACTCACAAAACAAAAATCTGGAATTATTCGGGAACCCAACCGGCGACCTTGCGGAGGCTCAAAGAGTGCAACCTATCTTCTAATCGTCCGTTCGTTGCCGTCCCCACCCAAGGCGCCTAAACGAAAAGCGACCAAAAGGCAGTCGAACAAAACAAGAGACGTCTCGATTGCTCAGGGTACGGCACCGCAGCCATCATTATATATTTACACCCAAAAACAAAAAGAAGAATGCCACAAAAATGACACTCACACAATCCCGGATTCGTGACGAGGACGACCATCTCAGACGGGGCGTCAACCCATCAAACTCTGGTTTACCTACTCAGCGGACAGGTTCTTAACCTGGTTTAACCGATTTACTCAGGTGCGGTGCAAAATCGTCCACGGGGATAAAATAATCTCGACACCCGTGTGCCATCATCATGTGTGCTGGGAAAAGAAGAGATGGGATGTCGAAAATAGAGTATAAATTACAAAAAATGATAATACACTTACACTCCAGCTGTGAGGTCGAGGATTTTCTCGAAACTCATCTTTGCAAGCTGTGTTTGATACTCCGATCGCGCGAATTACGGGTTGTGTGTCCTCTTTAAGGATATAGGTCGGCGACTCCCCTTGCAACTACAGTGTAGCTATCAGGGTCAACAGGGTGATGTTAGTCAGTCTGTGCGCGGAAACTATAAAACCCGCTTCTCTGAGGGGGACAAAATCTGACAGCTGTGGAAGGAAATGCATCCGTTTATCAAGTGAATGCTGTAAGTTAAATAACCGATGAGGGGAGGGCGGAGTTTTGAAGGACGTGGGGGCCTGGTTTTGATCAAAAGGGAGCGGGGTTGGAGGGGGGGGGGGGGGGGGACGGGCGGGCAATTTGTGCGTGAAAGCTACAAATCCTTCAAGGGGATAAATCTGACGGTTTTGGAAAAAAATAAGCACCAGTTTATCACGGGGGGGGTGGTTGGGGCGGGGGGGGGGCGTGCGGGGCAGCTCAATCTGTGCGTGAAAACTATGCATTCTTTAAGTGGGTGAATGTGTCGCTTTTGGAAAGAATGCATCAGTTTATCATGTATATCCTGTAGTTCGTACACCCAGTGAGAAGAGGGCGGAGTGTTCGAGGGGGTGGGGGTGGAATGGGGTGGGGGGGGTGGGGAGGTGGTGGGGGGGGTAGGGGGGGGAGGGACGGGCTTTGTTGGCATAGATGTAGGGGTTTGTTGTACGTGTGGTGCTAGGTCTAGGCGATGGTGCGGGTGTTTGTGAATGAGGTGGCGTTCGGGGCGGGGGCGGGAGGGGGGGGGGGGGGGGGGGGGGGGGGGGGAAGCAGCGGCATGAATGGCTCTAGAAAGATAATGAGGTGATATCCAGTGCGTGAAGTGTTTATTAATCTGGCGGATTTCGATATTAGGTGGGGCGTTTGATCAAGGGAGAGCGAGAAGGCGGGGGGCGGGCGGGGGGGAAGGATTTTTTTGGAGGTTTAGGTCACATATTAACAATAATCAAATACACTCCGGCTGTGAGATCAAAGATAGGTAGGGGCTTGTTATACGCGTGGTGCTTGGTCTAAGCGATAGTGCGGGTAGTGGGAAAAGAGGGGGCGTTGGAGGGTGGGGTTGAGGGGGGTGGGGGGAAAGAATGAAAACTACGTCATGAATGGTCAGAAAGATAATGACGTCATATCAAATGCGCGGAGGTTTTGTTACTCTGGCCGATCGCGATTGTAAGTGGGGCGTTTGAACAAACTAGGCGGAAAAAAAGAAAATTATACATACATATCAATCAATCTACGGACAAAGAAGGCTTGCCGCCTTTGACGTATTTGGTACTATGACCCCAGTGTGGCGTTCACATGTACCAATTAGTTGTACCCGTTCGGGAAACTGTTGTTTCTCCCCCGCACCTCAAAAGATACCACCGCCGAACATACCAATACTATATAGTAAAGTTAAATCAGACTCGTCCGCAAGCACAAACCAACAGTTTTGCGGCCCATGCACAGCGACGGAACAGATTGCAGGTGCGTTCTAATGTGCCATCGTGCGAGCATGCAGCACACGGCACTACAAGCTATGTGCGCGGGTGTTACAGGAACGTGCATGGGAATTCCACTACTGTATAATCGTCGTCCCCTAAACACCCCACTAAGACATGCTTCGATCGGGGACTGATTGTACGATATCCCCCAAACCGGCGATATTCTTTAACGAACGATTGATAGCTGCTCGACAGGAGGAGGACTGTTATGAAAAGAACGTCCTCACATGTAGGTTTTCGTTCGCACAATACTATCAAACGATGACATCGGGATGGCAAGGGGCACCGCACTTTCAGGAGATTTTAAGGCTGGGAGCTAGTTTTAAAACCCCTGAGTTCGTTAATGGAGAACTGGGGGGGGGGGTGCCGTAGAACGACTCTATCAACTAGTCTAGCAGCGGGGGTTGGTTGGTGTGAAGAATGCTGCAATGGTTTTTTTTTGTCGTCAGTCTTCCCTGTGAAGCCTTGGAAGGTTTTGATCGACTATATCCAGATGCCCGGTGTAGGGTACCTCATGGGGAGATGGCTCTCGGCACCTGACGGGCCGTCATCAGGCGGAGAAACGACGATAGAGGTAAAAAAATATAATTGCATGAACAATCGTACTCCCAAGGTACATTAGAAGAAGCGACACACACACGCACGTGTCACGCACACGCACTGGAAGATGACTGAGCCTGACATGGGGCTCAACTCGAACATACGAAGATTGGGACCGCCAACGAGCATATAAACAGCTCTAAGTACTCTTCTACAATCTCCGTATTACATAGAGATTATGTGCAGTCACACACAGCAGACATCAGACATCAGGCATTGGTACGAGCAAACAGTCAATCCTGCAGGGGGTGTTAAATGAAAATGCGATCATATTGATCGAGCCTCGGGTGCCCATGGATTGGGATAGCATCAACGACGCATGCCACGATATAGAGGTGGCGTTAATCGCCTACAATGCTTTCTGAAGAGGATGGAGCTCCCCAACGCACATGAGCCCCAAGTCGTCGGAATGGCATGCATACATTTGTATATTCTTGTTTCACGAGGGTAACACATTGTTTTGTGTGTCTGGGTAGCACTTTCCGTTCGCTTATTAAAGTTGATAACTTTTTCGCTGAGGGTATACTATGAATAGTATAAAGCTTATCAAGGGAGGAGCCCGACAAATATTTATGGTGGCAAACCCTTCTACCTTCACATAGTGTATCACACCTTACGTTCAAAATGGTAGGGTAATGGAAAAAAAAAACAAAAAAAAACGGAACGCTGTGGTAATCATCGCGCAGGACGATTTAGGAGGAAAAATAGAAAGAAACTCTCGTCTTTTCTCTTTTCATTTTTGGATCACTTGTTTCTAGAGACCCCCCCCCGTCTCCTGCGCACTTGAAAATCGTCTTGCAATCACGGCACTCTGGTTAACTTTCCAGATATTTCTTACCCTCTTTTGTTGCGAGGTGTCGAATAGACACTATCAGAGCGCCCTCGGATTGATGTGCGTATCTACACGTGCGCATGGATAGACGTTTTGGGAAAATTTGACGAACGAAACAAAATAATCACCCCACACAGGGAGACGACGCGAGCACGGTCTAGGCCGCTATTTGCGACGGTGGGAGGAGCGTGCGAGGCGAGGCAATGCAGCAACCAGCGCACCGAGAGAGGTGGACCCAATGTCGAGCTAGACCGCTTATTTGATTCTACGATAGCCTCTTCCCCAAACCAGGGATTTTCTTTAGCACAGACGTTTCGTGGCTGCCCGACATTGAGGAAGGATGCTCTACGAAGAAAATGTCCTCGTACATTATATTGTGCGCAAAGGACCGTCGAACTATGACGTCGGGGTGGCAAGCGGCACCGTATGTAAGGAGATGCGGCCGGGAGTTTGTCGCAAAACCATCGACTTCGTGGAAGAAACGTTGGGGGGGGCTACTACCGTAGAACGACTCGTCTACAGCTCAAAACCCGTTCTTAGTCGGATCGTTCGGTTGCTCTCGTGCAAGGGACACCATATATTTACATGTACCTATCATGTGATATTTTTTTAGAACGCGTTTTTTGTAGAAACAATTAAAGTAAGGAGGTGGGGGTTGGGGCGGGGGAATAAGACTGAGCGAGGGGAGGGGGAGAAGGTTCGGAGGGGGGGGGGGGGGTGCGGAAACGGTTGGGAGTGAAAGAACGGGGTAGAGGGTAAAGAAGAGGGGGCAAATAAGTGGACGGGAGCAGAAGCTTTTACCTGCATGCTAGATGCAGATGCCCAAAATTTCCAAGACAAATCATGAGGTGGATGGGACCGAACCATACCTGGTGTTGTTTTCGAATGTTTGGTAGTGTTAGTTATTTTTGTGTCCGTACAATATGAATACCACCAGTGTTAAAAATGGTGCTCTTTATACACACTGGCATGAACTAAATTAGGATCGCATGGACGTGTGATGGTGGCACCAGAGCTACTACTATAGGCAACTAGATGCTGGCTGAGACCCACGTTCTTTTCTCCGCAAGGTACTACTTATATTTGTCTTGGGAGCAAGTGACTCGGATCTCTCCTCCATATTTGGTTTTGAAAAATAGGTCTAGTTGCCGCAGCATACGTCAACCAATCACACGGTAGTAGTTGGTGCATGTCGTGAACCTGAAAATTAAAGGGCATAGAGGAAGCCACTCTTTGACCGAGTGGCTCTGACGCGCTGGAAATGGTGCTCGAGGCCGAGTTTATGAGCCTTGCACCACACATTTGCTTTTTTTTTAACGCTGCCGTAAGGCCTTCCAACTGTGTAGGCGGGGGGGGGGGGGGCGTTTGAAAAAACGCGCTACGCTGAGCCATCCTACTGTATAGGAGTGCATTGCAGCAGATTTTAAGAATTTCCTGATCTCTCCTAGCATGAGGATATCTGTCGATACCTCACCATCACGAGAAACATGGCGACGAGAAAAGGCATTCGTTCGGGCGCAACTCGACCGAGTAATTCTATGTCTCAGCCCTAGAACAAAGGTGATCGTAAGAAAAGACAGTTCTTCACTTTAAGATCTCAACAGGCACATATATATATATATATATATATATGTATATATATTTTTTTGGCTCAAAACATCCAACCCCCTACCCGAGGGATAACTCCGCCAATGAGGATGCCTCTTTTCACCGAAACATTTCCGATTGACGGGGAGGAGTCATCGACCCAACCACTACCCAGTATGGTTGAGTTTATATATGTCCTGTGATCGAACGTCCACCTAACCATCGGTATAACCAACTGAACAATCTTCGTGCCGCGTCTCCTCTGTATCAGGTGTGTGAGGAATTTTATTCGTCGTTCTCGAGCAAGCGGTTTCGTTGGCATAACATACTACCAGGCTTGATGTAAAGGAAAGGAACACCACTCAGCGATCATCTACTACACGCTAGGGCATGTTTTCATGAGCGCCACTAACAAGAGCACCAGATACGGACGCGGCATGTAAAAGACCACAACATTTTCGACGACAGTGAGGGCGTATAATGTACACTCAATAATAACAATGTGAAAAAGAAGTACAGGCACATATGTTAACACTGCGGTAGACCACACTACCAACCTATTACGCAGGGTATTTCGTGCCTCCGACCGTTTGCATGATCGCCTTACAACCTCTACCAAACGCAGTAGCATGCCTAACGAAGTATAGTTAACCTCGCGTTCAAGAGTGGTGACATCGCATGCCCACGTCACCTCGCTTGGTGTATTTGTAAGATGTATCTCTGTCTTAGAGTTGGCGACCTCAGAGCCCCACATCGGCACGGCAAGAATCATAGGCGTACAATCGGTTATGTGAGGCAATGATGATGTGAAGAAAGGAGGTACAGACAGATATGTTAAAATTGCGGTAAACCACACTACTACCAACTTATTACGTAGGGGATCCCGTACATACCGTCTGCATGATCGCCTCTCAACCTATGCCACAAGCGAAGTATGACTAACAAAGTAACGCCATTCAGCGTGTGCACACTAAGCGTTCCTTTCAAAACACTGACCATTCGCATTTCGCACCTTTCGTCCTCAACGGCGGTGAAATCGAATGACCACATCACCTCGCATGTGGTATTTTGCAATATTTATCTCTTTGTTATGATTATCGATGTCAGAAAATAATGGTAACTATGATTGTACCTCTCGGTTGAAATATTCTATCTTTCGATGCATGCACAATACCAATTTATTATGAAGCTTTTAACACATTGTATACTACACCTAAAAACTGGGTTGGATACTGCATGTGACATCAAACCTTCTACAATGATATTCATTATCAGGCGGTATCAGGCGGGTGATATAAAGGGGTGTCTTTTTGCTACAACCGTCAGATTCGTCCCCTTTAAGGGTTTATATTTTCCGCGCACATATTGAAATCCCCCCCCCCCCCCCCTGATCCCTCTTGTTCAAACGCCCCACCTGCAATAAAACCTACCAGAGTAGTAAACACTACGTCGTACCAGCCAGCTGATATCATCTCATTATCCTTATAGCCATCTATGCCGTAGCTCCAGCTCATCTACGCCCTCCTCCCCCCCCCGCCCCCCCCCGCCCCCCCCCGCCCCCCCCCCGCCCCCCCCCGCCCTCCCCCGCCCTCGCCCGCCCCCCCCGCCGTTTTGTTCCATGCCCAGTTCGTTCAAACGCCCCACTAACAATCGAAATCGGCCATAGTAATAAACACTTGTACGCAATTAGTATAACGTCATCATCTTTCTAGCCATCCATGACGTAGCTTTCATTCTTCCCCCCTCTCCCCCTGCAACGCCCCCTCCTTCCCCACACCCCGCACGATCGCCTAGCGTGTATAGCAAGCCCCTCTACATATATGATTAATATGCGCGATTGGAGTATCACGCACTTAACGTTGCGAAGATCAGTGTCAACCAAATCCTTGATCTCATAGGAGTGTATTTTAATATTATATGTGACCTAAACCTCTTGAAACCCCCCCCCCCCTTTTTTTTTGCACGCTCTCTTTTGTTCAAACGCCTCACCTAATATCGAAATTCGCCACAGTAATAAATAGTTCCCCGCCCTGGATATCACCTCATTTTCTTTTTAAAGCCGTCGATGCCGCTGCCGCAATTCCCACCCCCCCCCGCCTCCGACGCTATCTCCTTCCCCACCACCCGCACCATCGCCTAGACCTAGCACCTCGCGTATAGCAAACCCCTATATCGATACGACCTAATCCCGCCCCCCCCCCCCCCCCACACACACACATCCCCCCCCCTCCCCTCCCCCCACAAGAAGGATTTATAGATTCCACCCACAAATTGACCTGCCCCACCTGTCCTTCCCTCCCTCCCCCCCTCCCTCCCCCCCTTTTGATCAAAATCGGGCCCCTACGTCCATAAAAACTCCGCCCTCCCCTCACCGGTTATTCGATTTACAGGATTCACTTGACAAACTGATGCATTTCCTTGCACAGCTGTCAGATTTTGTCCCCCTCAGAAACGGGTTTTATAGTTTCCGCGCACAGACCGCCTAACATCGCCCTGTTGACCCTGATAGCTACACTGTAGTTGCAAGGGGAGTCGCCGACCTATATCCTCTTTGAGGACACACAACCCGTAATACGATCGGAGTATCACCCACAGCCTGCAAAGATGAGTTCCGACGAAATCATTTATCTTCGATCTCACAGCTGGAATGAATTGTAATTTTTACACTATACAAGGGTCGGGCGGCGCCGCCTTCGGCGGCCCCGCCTTCATGATTGTTGTTGATGATGATCTAAGGAAGAGGAGAGTAAAGGTGAATAGTAATGACTCCTACCGAGAGGTTGAGGTGCAATTTGTGTCGGAGAAGATGACATTTTGGAAGAGAACTATGTCGTCGGCGGTTAGCCGACGAAGCGGGCAAACCTCGGAAGGGTAGCTTGCCCGCAGGAGACGGAGTCGTCTCTGAAGTTTTGAAAAACATCTATTGAAGAAGGTCAATCACACAACAGACCAAATATTTTCCCGCAAGCGCGAAACCTTTTGCTGCAAGCTGCAGTACCCGTAAGAAGGAGGTGTCGCTAGGCAACTCCTGTTGACTGAAACGAAAGAAGGTGTTGCTAGGCGACGGAGTGGATATCGACCCGAACTCACATGTCAAGGGAAATAGACGGTACGGAGCGAGTTGCGTGATACCAAGGGTCAACCTAATACATGGAAGAAGAAATTGCCGCTAGGCGACGGGGTATAATCTGTTTTTTTTTTTGTTGGTTTATGCCCTGCGCACAAGTCTGATGTATGATGTGTATGACTGCATAGAATATACGGAGATGGTAGAGTAGAACTATTGATATGATTGGCGGTCCCAATCTTCGATATGGTCGAGTTGAACCCCCTTTGGCGCAGTGCACTGGAGCTACTGCTGTAACTCTGTCTACTATTTTGTTCTCTTCGGGTGTGGATGTTCAGAGTGGCCTCCGGGACTCCGGTACTTTAATATATATTCCATCTTCTTATCTTCTCCTCCGCGTGATGGTCCCTCGTCAGGTACCGAGAGCAATCTCCCCGTGAGCCACTCTACGCCGGGCATACAGATTGTCGCATATGCTAGCATAATCGAACGACAAGACAACGTGTGCCTCTTGACGTAGAGTGCTCTGACGAGCTCGGGGCGAGCATGATTGTCGACTGCAGCGGCTTTTGCGGAGGCTTCAGTCGAGATGGAGGGGAGCCAATCTGCTGGGAAGGTTACGCAGTCTCCGAAGACCACAAGGTCGAGACCCAACGCTTGGCTGACAAGCGAATGGCTTGGTTTGCTGCATTGCATATATATACGGGATCTTGCCAAGACAATCCTCCGTGGTGAAGAGCCAGTCGAGGAATGGACAGACGCCCAAAAGAACGCTGCATTCCCGACTAATCAGGAATTTCTAGAGGGAATTCTCCTGCAGATCGTCGGTCAGTTGAAATGGCAAAGAAGGCATGGGTTGCATGAGCAGCAGCAAAATTTATATAAAAAACAATGGCTTCAGTAGTAATGGCATGGACTTTTGAGGAAAAGCGATCGGAGGAAAAAAGCGCAAACCAACCCGAGTCGGGAAAGTTGGAAGAGGACGCTGAAGCCGCAGAGCAAGAAACGCCACCGCAACCGCCCGAGCCGCTACCGCCGCAGCAGTTGCTGGCAGCGAAGCCGCTGACCCTCTTGTCGCCACCGGAAGAAGTTGGCGGAGATGAGCACGAAGGGGTGTAGTTGTATGTGAGAACATGGTGGTTGAGGTTGGAGGAGTGATGGCGTGTGATGGGGAAAAAGGGATGATGGAGTCCATGCAGATGGACAAGGAGAAAGAGCTGCTTCGGCAGCAGCCGCACCAGTAGCAGCCACAACTACCTGGTGCTGCCGCCCCAACTCCATGACGATTGCCACAGGCGCCGCAACCGTCGCAGCAGTCGGTGGAAGCGCAGCAGCTTTCCCTGCTGTCGCCACCGCAGGAAGTTGGCGGAGACGAACACGAAGGGGTGCTGGTATATGAGAACACGTAGTTGAGATTGGAGGAGTGGTGGCGTGTGATGGGGGGAAAGGGATGATGGAGATGGACAAGAAGGAAGAGCTGCTTCAGCAGCAGCCGAACCAGCAGCAGCCACAGCTACCTGGTGCTGCCGACCCAGACCCGTGGCCACCCCCAATGCGCGCAGGTCTCGTTGATGAGAGCAACAGCGATTGGGAGATGGCAAGCATTGGTTTTCAGGTTTTTTTTTTGGGAGGCAGAGCAACAGCAGGGTCGTTTGTGTTTGGAAATGTGAACAGACGGAAGACCAGAGCAATCGCGAGCAGGATGAAAGCGACTGGAAGCGAGAAGGCATTGGCACTGGTTGGTCCTTCAACACCTTCGGGGGTTGGGGGCACGAGACGCCTGGTCGGCGCCTTACCCGTCTGCGGCGAACACGTGTACGCGAAAAGAGGTGACCCCCACTACTACGGGTGTCGAGATCGAAAGGCATGCACTATTCGAGCGAAGCGAGTTCCTAATCTACACCTGGGCCTCGCAATATAGGCTCCCGTGAAAAAAAAATAGTTTGCGTGCGTGTCTTCGACTAAATTTGATTTTAGTGTGGGATCATTTGATTTTAGACTGCAGGTGCAGGCAGAACACCACGGAGCAACAAAACACACACACACCCAGCAGACCACACGGGCAAAAACAGCAGCACACACCGCTCACACAGCCAGCACACAGCGCTCACACAGCGGGCAGCACACAGACAACGGGCGCAGCGGGCGACAATAGTGGCCAGCGGAGAGCGGGCATGGAGAGTGTGTGCCCGCTAGGGGTGTGTCCGCTGAGTGTATCTACTGCTGTCTCGTGGTGAGAGTAGGTCATCATGGAGAGACGTCTGTTGGGGGCGATTGACATAAACTCGGTTCGTGCGCCAACGGCAGAAGGGCGACAGCAGACACGGCGGAAGGGCTTGAGAGGGACCTCTACCTAGCTGAGGGAGCCAAGGTCATGCTCGAACGAAGAACCTGTGCCAACAAGTGGGACTCGTGAACGGCATTCGAGGCCAAGTCGTCGAGTTGGCGATTGCAGACGACGCGCCCCCGCCGAACCTCCCCCTTTACGTTGTCAAGTTCAGAGGATATTTCAAGGGGGGAATGGTCGTCCCAGGAGAGATATAGAGGGTGTGTGCTGATTTCTCCGGTAGACACTACTTAGCAGAACGGGGGAACGCAGGTTAGGACGCAACTGCCGTTGAGGCTCTGCTGGGCCATCACTCTGCACAAATCACAGGGGCAGACGTTAGAGAAGGCCGTCATAGACTTGGGGCCGAAGGACGCCTGCACGGGGCTCACTTTCGTTTGTCTCAGTAGGGCTAGAATACTAGCGGACCTTATGGTAGAGCCAATGAGTTTCGACAAGATAGGCAAGCTTGAAAACTCCGACACCATGAAGGCTAGGTTGCGGGAAGAGGTTAGGCTGGTGGACTTAGCACAAAGCACGCGGGGTAGGTACACAGGAATGGGCGTCTTCAACGCCGTCGCGGCCCACTAATGACCACATCAATTGCAATACAACAAACGTCACATCGGCTCTATTCCACCTGTGGTGCCCCTCGCAATCACACGAACCAATGGCCCGTGGACGCACACGTCTGACGACAGTTACATCTATCACCTGTCGCTCGTTTTAGCGACAGCTATTATAAAAAATGAAAATACACTCCAGCTGTGAGATCGAAGATTTCGTTGAAACCCATCTTTGCATGCTGTGTGTGATACTCCGATCGCGCGTATTACGGGTTGTGTGTCCTCATTAAGGATATAGGTCGGCGACTCCCCTTGCAACTACAGTGTAGCTATCAGCGTCAACAGGGTGATGCTAGTCAGTCTGTGCGCGGGAAAATATAAAACCCGTTTTTGAGGGGGACCAAATCTGACAGCTGTGTAGAGGGAAATGTATCCGTTTATCAAGTGAATCCTGTGAGTCGAATAACCGGTGAGGGGGGGGCGGAGTTTTGAAGGACGTGGGGGCCTGGATTTGATCAAAAGCAAGCGGGGTTGGAGGGGGGGGGGGGGAAGGGGGGCGGGGGGCGGACGGGCGGGCAATTTCATCGTGGAAGCTACAAATCCTTGTAAGGGGATAAATCTGACGGTTTGAGGAAAAAAAAAAAAATGCGCCAGTTTATCATAGGGGGGGGGGTTGGGGCGGGGTTGAGGCGTGTGGGGCAGCTCAATCTGTGCGTGGAAACTATACATTTTTTTGAGAGGATAAATGTGACGGTTTTGGAAAGAATGCATCAGTTTATCATGTATATCCTGGGGTAAGTCGTACTGTTTGTATCTTTTTCAATTATTATCAAGTACAGTAGGTGGGCCTATATAGTGCGGGTTATATAGTGCGCCCCTGCCGGTATAGTTCGGGTGAAATCGCTTGGCACAAAATTCGGGCCTATATAGTGCGCATGCCGCACAATAGGGGCACAGGTCTATATAATGCGGATTTGGACCACCTCACACCCGATATAGTGCGGGTCTGACGTCACCCCGCCTTAGATCATGGGGTCAAACTGGCCACAAACCCGCAGTGCTGCGGTACAGCAGTACAGTACTACAGCTGTACAGTACCCCTACCACCCGGCAGACCCTACTGGCAACACTAACAGCAGTGTAGAGGCTCACGATGCCGTGTGCAGCAGGCGAACTCTGCCATCTTCCCCATCTGGAGAGTGAGGACGACGACGACGTCGAAGGCGTTCGCACCGAGCCACCGTCGTATGCGGAAGTTCTCCAGCACTTCGCCGCCCTGGAAAACTACGCAGAAGCGTCCGGCATCAATGAGGCCGGCCATTTGCTCCAGAGGGCACGGATGTTGATGATTGCAGAGCATGCATCGCGGCCATCTCGCCAGACTGATGTCCGGGGGTATTTTGACACGTGAAACGATTGTCGTTGTTTGTTTTTTTTTGGGGGGGGGTGGGTGGGGCGCGGGTCTACGGAGTGCCTGACTTTCATGTGTGGTGAAGTGACTCGTACGAAGTACAGTAAGTCAAAGGTTGGCGCGTTTTACTTGTTCGTGCATTAAAACCAAGCCCAAGGGTATGCGTGGTGTTGCGTTGTTGCGGATTTTCTCGTAGCCACAAAAAGGTAGAGCGTACGAGAAGTACGAGTAGAGACGTATGTTTGTTGTTGTTGCAGTTTCCCGCATTTTTTTCCTGAGAGGATGTCACCGTTTGCAGGTTTATGTTTCGTTTGCAGAGCTTGCATTTAGTAGTCAATCTATTCCTCTACGAACTCAATAATTTTCATCTCAACCAACTATGAGACTTCGCACACACAGACGGGTGGTGCACTCAGACGTGCAAGCGCGCCGTCATGAGCAACCACGCTGTACCCGGGTGCAGCAGGCCTATTCAACGCTGCAACAGGCTGTCCTCTTCTCACCGCGTACAGATGCATGTATCGACAGCTTGTTCACCTTCGTACACCTTGCCGTTGGCTTTGTTCTGTGCTTTAAACAAGTGAAATCGCGAATAGAGCGCTAACCCGCACTATTGAGTTGATTCTAGTCGCGAATTGTGCGGGTACCCGCACTATAAAGGCCAGAAATCATATAGTGCGCGAGTTCGATATAGTGCGGGTACGGAGCCGTGTCACATACCATCCGCACTTTATATAGGCCCACCCACTGTACCGACAAGCAAGAGTAGTCGTATCAAACCATGCTTGTTCGTCGAATGATGATACATACACCGCAACTGGTATGGTTAGCGGTTCATAGCGTTTTTTTTTTTTGTTGGTATAGCGCTCGCTCGAGGTCGTAGGGTCAGTCGAATGATGCCATACTACAACTGGTATACTTAGCGGTTGATACTCTGCTTATCAAGCGCAACAACGAACTGAAATTTAAATGCTGGGTTATTTTAGGGATGGGCGATTACATTGCTGTTCATAGTTAACATTTTGTCGGGGAATGATACACAGCGCTTGCCTGTGATGGAAGATTTTTTCTGTCGTATATGATATGACTTTGGGCACTTTGGTTTATTTTCGATCAATCATTTTCCCTCAGTTTCAAAAGGGTCAAGAAAAAATGGTTAGTAGTGCCGAAAATATGACTTTTCGATCTTGGTCGAGAAAAACATCACGGTATTGATTGGTGCACAGTATTAGCAGTCTATACTTTTGATAGATGGCACCTGCTACGTGGTCGTGGTGGTGAATTTTTTTTTTGGTTGGCCGGAAAAAGTTCACATAAAATATGCCTCCACAGCTGTCAGATTTTGTCCCCCTCAGAAACGGGTTTTATAGTTTCAGCGCACAGACTGACTAAAATCACCCTGCTGACCCTGATAGCTACACTGTAGTTGTAAGGGGAGTCGCCGACCTATATCCTTAATGAGGACACACAACTCGTAATGCGCGCGATCGGAGTATCACACACAGCTTGCAAAGATGAGTTTCGACGAAATCTTCGATCTCACAGCTTGAGTGTATTTTCATTTTTTATAAAATATGGAGTATATTTTAATTTTTATAAAATATTCTGTAGACTATGCATCTGTGCTTCATTTTTTTGTTGCAACAACGAAAGGGTGATGGATAAGGTGTTTTCGTTTTCAACACACAACTGATTTTTCAACCCTGCCTGGGGTTATGCTTGCATTAATACAGTTCCTGTGTGGTACCAGGTATGATAATCGTAGTTTATTTACATATGTTCTGGGCAATAGTGGATGATAGGATTGTGCTGGTGATATTAATTGGAGGTCGAGCTTGCAGGATGCTTGATTTGTTTAAACAGGGAGAGTAGGTAGGTATGATGATTGAAAGCTGGCTTCCATAGTTAGTTGAAAGAGCACACATGTCCTAAGCAAAATGTCCTGTAATACCAACGCGTGATGAGAGCTTGGTATAGACTAAACCAGAGCGGAACTGGTTGGACAAAATGTGGCTTGACTCCGGAGTGGGGGAGTTTGACTCCGGGGTGGGGAAGGTATATATATCTTGGCTCATATTTTGAATGATGAAATAATAGTTGAAGGCGATGCTCTTACATTTTCTTGAATTTATTTGAGGGTGGTATTTTTGAGTTTGTAGGAATATAGGATGGCGTGAGCATTATCATGACAGTTAGTTGTCGCGAGCAGGAGGGATGTACAATCGACTATTTGCTCATATCAATGTCCGAGAATCAAACTCGGGTCTGCGTTGATACTTACTGTTATACTTTTTTCAATTTTCCCTGGGGCATGTTGAAAACGGGAGTATCTATATTGCCGCCAGAATTTTGGTTGATCGAAGTTCTGGAAGCATATTAATTTGGGGGAACAGCACTGGTGTTTTCGAGTAGTGGAAGACAAAATTTGATACATGGTATTTTTATCTTGATTTCAGCATTAAATTTGCTCGATCGAAAGCTTGGGAGTATGATAATTTGAGGTAAAAAATAGGTGGTTTCGTGGTAATCTTAGGCTTGATTCATTGAACCACAATCGAGAGTTTTTTTTCTCTGGTCTTACACGGACTAATCCTACTGCACTCTTTGACGCCCATATTCTTATCAGCGATTTCCGTTACGATTACTGCGGTTCCATTCTGCTAGTTGCGGGTTTGGATATCAGTATTCATGTTTTTGGAGCAGAGGCAGAATTGTTTTGGAATTGAAATTGGATATTTAAGGCATGTACATTGTTTTGAATGGGCAAGCTTCGGATGGTGCGCTTTGGATGAACGTTATCATGACGTGCACACAGGCAGGGGGGATGTTGGTTCATGTGTTGGTTTATGCCTGCGCACAAGTCTGATGTATGATGTGTATGACTGCAAATAATCCAAGGAGATGGTAGAGTAGAACTATTGATATGATTGGCGGTCCCAATCTTCGATATGTTCGAGTTGAGCCCCCCTTGGCGCAGTGCACCCAGTGCTACTGCTGTTACTCAGTTACTACTATCTTTTTTCTTCTGGTGTGCATGTTCGGAGTGGCCTCCGCGACTCCGGTACTTTAATATATATAATCCATCTTCTTATCTTCTCCTCCGCGTGATGGTCCCTCGTCGGGTACCGAGAGCAATCTCCCCGTGAGCCACCCTTCGCCGGGCATACAGATTGTCGCATATGTGGTGCCAGCGTTGTATATGAACCTCAGCTAGCTAAGGCTTCAACGCCGTGCGGTGTGACTGTGGTGTCGACCCGACAAAAGTCGGTTTTCGTCCCCAGTTTGTTGGCGTTGATGGGGTATGGAAGGATTTCTGGAATGGCGACGGGGCCCTATCCTCATCGGGTGAGTCGAAACGTCCACCCCCCGTTTGCTGGTCTATTTCCTCACCGGGTGTCCTTGGCTCTACGAGCTGCACAGCCACCCAACGGCAAGCCAAGTGAGAATAATAGATTATTGTGCAACCATCGTGCGGGGCTGTGTCGACCCGCGGGAGAAATCGGATATTGTCCCCGGTTTGCCAGTATTTTTGAAACGGGCACAGGACTGTATATCCTCCCATGGTGGCGTTGCCCTCATGACCGAGCCCCAGCTAATCAGCGGTTAGAGAATATGGTTGGAGTTCCACGTCGTGCGGAGCGGTGTCGACACGGGAGGTCATCATTATTGTTCCCGCGTTTTTGGAGCTGTCGAGGTTCGGGGGATTCATTAGTCGGGGATGGGACCCTATGTTCGCCGTGTGCAACGGCAATGCACCCCATTGATGGGCCTCTGTCCGCCTAGGACAGTGCTGTGGAGCTCGAACCGATCAGCGATTACCCAACCGTATTGGGGTTTTCTCACCGTGCAGGGATGTGTCGACCCGAGAAAGCTCCGTTTGCTTCCCCGGTGTGATGGAAGTTATGGAGATGTGGAACGACCTGTGGGCCAGGGATGGGACCCTATATCCTCCCGCGAGGTGGAGCTGGTTCAACAGGCGAACCATGGCCAATCAAGAAGTCAGTCGGCCGGCGGGGTTGGGATTCACACACCGTGCGGAGAGGTATCATGCATCATGTGAGGATGCATTCCGATCCCGGCATGTGACCCTATTGTGCCCGGGTGACGCCTACTTTGTGTATGAATCCTGTCCAATGCGCAATCAGACAAAACAGGACATATTTTTATTTTCGTCTGATAAAACTCGAGTCTGAAATACTTTGCTGACAAAACCGTAAGCGTTGTGGTCGCGCATTGTATCTACAATAAGTGAGCGATCTACACGGCTAGCAACAAGCAACAGCATTGCATTAGCATTCGAGGAGTTGAATGACGAAGGCAGTCATACCACCGTGTTTCGCGCCTGGAACAACGTCAGCACGTTTCTTCACGATCACACAGCGCACAGACAGTCGATCTGGGGGGATCGGATCAAGATTAGACTATACTAAGATTATAAAAATTAAAATACATTCCAGCTGTGAGATCGAATATTTTATCGAAACTCATCTTTGCAAGCTGTGTGTGATACTTCGATCGCGCGTATTACGGGTTGTTTGTCCTCATTAAGGACATAGGTCGGCGACTCCCCTTGCAACTACAACAGTGTAGCTATCAGGGTCAACAGGGTGATGTTAGTTAGGCAGTAGTTATTATATCATGCATTGTATATTTCCGAAACTGGATCAGTGCGCGTCTGTCGGTGACTACGAAGAGGACACGCAGCGGACATGGTCGGTCACCTTACTGGCTCCGAATGCTTAATTGAGTTAAAATATAATAAGAAGCGCACTCGACACGTTTCGTCGCGCCAGACTAAAAGGTCAGTCGGCGTGTGGTCGGATTTATCCGATCGAAATTTGATGAATGAATGAAGCTCGGAATCGGAATAGTGAAAAAACGGTACTTGTAGCTATTAATAGTAGTACATTGTAATGATTATTACTAGGTAGTCTCTATCAAACTCCTGGCATTACCTTACATACTGTACGCGCAGACTATGATTGTGTGTGGTGACTTTTTTTACTCTACCAAGAGTATTGAATCGAACAATTCGAAGTGCTGCCCTGCCCTACCCGAAGCATGGGTGCCGGCGTATGCCGGCACCCATGCGGAGCCTTTGTATCCCTGAATATAATTACCAGCCTGCCTTCCTTGCCACTTTTTTCTTTCTTTCGTGTCCTACGCTGTTGTTGCGTGTAGTGCAAAACGCGTTCCATATATCAGCGTAGATGCCTGGGAAATGTCCAGCTCGTTCCAGGGCACCTGGTACCTGGTGCCCACGGTATGTCGTAGGTAGTGTGCGGAAAAACCAACCTGGAAATTTTAGATTCGGAAATTCGGGCCTCGGGCCCCGCACATAGATAGTCTACAGATCCACGGTTACTTGCTGGCTATCGCAAGTATGTGTATCGGCATTTCTGTGGTTTGTTATTCTTTTTTTCCGATTTGAACTGCAACCTAGATAAGGCAGTCTCAGGCTCGGTGCGACCCTACTCATTTTCAACATCGCTTCTCGTCGTCCGCCTTCACCGCGAACCACACCACGTTCATCAGCACCAGGCACAAGGTACGGAAAAAGTGTATGGAGAGGCTGCCAATTTGCACCGTACTGGGCGCAAGGCGGGTGTTGCATCAGGAAATGATGCAGGATGCAGCCATGCGCTTTTTTGAATAGATCGGTTGTAGCGCAGAACAAAACTCCGGAATGTTGGGTGCTCATTGGAGTTATGCCGCATGCATAGTCTAAGCTAGACTATTTGGTACTGCTTTTGTTGTGGTGGTGATGCTGCTGCTGGTGGTTGTTGTTGGATATAAAGCACGCGTTATGAAAAACATGCTGGTCGCTAGCTCAGCCAGGCCACAAGCAAGTGCCTAAACGTTGCCGTAATGTCAGCAGCAGTCGTCCTGAGGGGGGGAAGGTGTTGCGTCGCAGTAATACAGCCCAGGGAGTCACATTACAGCAGTAGCCATAAAAAAGTAGGGAATAACTGTTTCGTCGAATTGTTATCCAAGACTCTTGTTTTGTGAATCTTTCCTCGTTCCCAACGGCGAACCCAGCGTCCGAGCTGATCCCGCGTCCCAGAAGTGATACAAGCCCTATCTGGCCGCTTCGAGACAGAGGCACACTGCGTCACGCATACCACTTGTAGAGAGCTGGCAATGCACTGCCAACGTAATGCCTGGTAGACCGGAAAAAAAGTGAAATTTGCCAACGAGTGATAGGGGTTGTGGCCGGCCCTTCCGCCCCAACAACTCAGAGGGTCCATTTTTTGCATATATATAATCAAGTGGTTACAGACAGAATCATGCAGAGCGCATGCGATACGACGTACCAGGTACGAGGGCGCCGCTCGGGAAGGGATTCACTTAATATCCTGGGGGCGTTGCAAGTCGAAGAGGGTGAACACATCATAATGAGTTCTGCAATGTAGGAGCCGGGCAGGATACATACGAGTTTCTGGCTATTTTGCTCCTGCTGCTGTATGTACAAGTATACTAGACTACAAGGTATGCATTTATTATTTGTGCGATTTATGTGTAACGTGAAAAGACCGAGGGAAATAACGAGAGGAGATATTTCCTAGAAAATTGCAATTCACCCCTGGTGTATCGGGAACACGTCGACGACCTTTTGCCGCAATCAGTACCACGGGTTGAAGATTGTTTCCAGCGCAGGGCTTGGGGACTTGGGCTGCACAGACCATCTCCCTAGCCACGAAGAACGAAAAACAAACGACCACACTGAACTCATCATGTAAAATATTCCACGACCTCCATACGAGTACTACATCCTAGATGACAATCTGGACGTGTTGTAAAGGCTACTCCCTCATCTGGCAACATTCATTATGTCATATCAACACGGTTTTTCACTGAATAGGGATGCATGCAAGCACTCAAAAGGTACCGCCGCCGATCCACTACTCAGGTAGACCTTTAGACTACGCGAAGTGCGCCTGGTCCGTTTGCCTTGAACATCTTGGCCACCCTCTTGAATCTATCTTGAATGATCGAGCGTTTCCCACCAACATTATGGAGTTTCGGGTTCTACAAGCAAGACACCCTTTCTCGGGAAAGAAAAGAAATGCAATTAGCAATTCCAGATTGATGTGTTTTGCGCGATTTTGATCTACTGCAGTTTACTATAGTAGGGTAGAATATTATCTCTGAAGATGATATAGACTACGATTCATATGTATGTGTGAGCATGTCTCGTCATGACCCGTACGTACCAGTTGTGATTCGCATGGCGTCCCGGGATTGACCTGTTGTTTGACACCCCCCCCCCCCCCGTTCCTGGAGCATGTGTGCCGTCGACTTTCCAACCCTTCGCGTTGCGTTTACCACCACGACTAGTATTATCGTACTGAGAATGAGATCTCCCGCTCACATACCTCTCTCCCCGATGAACAAAGATATCCCATGCCCTTCATCCTTACCCCCATCAACCCCTTCATATTTGCCGGAGTCTGTGTGCCGGCGGCACGCACGTGGAGCGTTGTATTTTCAACAGGGGATGCGTTCGGCTAAAAAAGCCGTTCGTCAGTCAAATGGGATGGGGAGTTCTTGATGGGGTAACGTTTTCGAATCCGCGCACGTAAAACTGGGTGTAGGTGTGCACTTCGAGAGTTCTGCACCCCACGGAACTGCTGGATTGAGATATTGAGATGTGTGGATGGGTTTCCAGAGGTGGGGAAGTCGTTCGGGCGAGCGGGGATCGTGCGTTCAGTATGCCGTTGTCCTTTCCATCTTGGTCTTGGGCTATTCCCGTGCTCCAGTCTGTGGAGAAACTTGGACCTAGACAGCCAGCACCCGAATCTCCACCAACACCGAAGCTCTTTGGGTACTCCTTGAAAACCAAGTTTCTCTGTTTCTGATGCAAGGTGCCGCCGTGGAGAAAGCATAACTTATAGTAGGAGGAGCCGCGTTAGCTACCAACCCCACCTGGGTACATTGAAGGCCAATTTTACACGAGGGTCACCCAGTCGGTGCCCAGCAGGGTGCGATCCCCAAGTGGGGCCAGCGATCAGAATATCTCACACAAATCCAACGAGGCGCAATTTTTCGACACACCGTCGACAACAAACAAGCGCACCCGGAAATTTCGGTGAGGAACTTAAGGATCACAGGGGAATGCCCCACTGCTGTGTGGCGAGCCGGAACCGTATCCGCGGATGTATTGTTGGTCCTCCAAACTGGGGAGCTGTATGCGTGTGCTGACTGTTTTGGATTTGCCTGTAAGACCTAGGACGATTCTGTGACCTATGTCTCCACAGGAAAACGTTTGTATATGTTTATTTCCAGAAAAACGTGGGACATCAATAAATCGTTTTCATTGACAAAAACAGTCATTTTCGTTCTTCGCTTGCTTGCAGCACTGGTACAGAAATACGTAAAGCCCTTCTACCTCAAACTTTCAAAAATCCCATTGACACCGAGAGGTGCGCACGTTTTTCAGGGAGGAGTACGTTCGTTCGAAATACCGAAGACACCCCGTTAAAACGCCTATCTTAGAGAGCAGACAATAATAACCTGTTTCGATATGTATTTGAAATGCATTTTAGACTAGTCTACGAGTAGTCTATATCTTTATTCTAACAACGTCAGCTGTGATTTTGACAAATTTAGGGCCGGTACCAACCTTTGCAGCCTGCGTAGTATACCGGTCGCCCTTTTTTGGTGGGTTTCATGAGTGAAAACCCTAATCTTAAGGATTAATGGACATGGAGCCTGGTGCATTGAACCATGATGAGGAGATTAACGTGTTGAGCGACACGGAATTTAGTACACATTGCTGTAAAAACTACTACTGTAAATAACGCCGCACTAAATACTACACCAGATATTTGGGGAAAACATACATAACAATTTGTTCTATTTCGTCCCCCTCAGAAACGGGTTTAATAGTTTCCGCGCACGGACTGCCTAACGTCACCCTGTTGACCCTGATAGCTACACTGTAGTTGCAAGGGAGGTCGCCCACCTATATTCTTTAACTTTGAGGACACACAACCCGCAATACGCGCGATCGGAGTACATCACACACAGCTTGCAAAGATAAGGTTCGACAAAATATTCGATCTCACAGCTGGAGTGTTTTTTATTTTTTTAAAATATATTAACAGTTAGTTCACGTAGTTGTTCTTTGTCCACCCAGCACGTGTCACAAAGGAATTCGACAGCTAACATCGGCATTCGCCACTGGTTTTGTTTGGGCGATCTCACGAAATCGGCAACTCTCGACCGAGATATAACCACAAACGAGTATACATCTTGAAGCGTTTCCATGCCAGTTTGGATGGGAATTTTGTGTGTGAGAGATTTTGATGTAAGGTGTGCCATACTCTTAATCGGATCCATGCGCGCAGAGACTTAGCCTGCAAAATAAAAAATAAACTATGCTCGTGATTTTACCTAAAAATATATACTCGTATACTATGGCGAATTTTGGCCGATCTTCCAACATTTTTTTGTTGATGCATTGCGTAACTACTTGAATTTGGTGTGGATTGTTAGTATTGTGCTCATAATCGATTCCTCCTTTTGTCTCTGCATTCACGAACCCGGATGCACATCGCAAAAAAACGTACTAATTTTCATGTATGGATCTCAAAAAACAAAAAGAATACTCCGGACAACTCCGGAGTGTTGTTTTGCAAGAAGTAAGTTATGGCTATAAACGTCGTTGGAAGTATTGTGCCAGACCGACCATGTGCGTACAGCAGTACGACGAATGATTGACTTGCTCTCACATACAGATCCGCGCGATGTCATGACATCATCTCTTGTACGGTGAAAGGGAGTGAGCTTGCGGAGAGACTGGCGGGATGACGTGCTTGGACGCCTTGCAATTGTGCTACCAAAGGTCATTGGCGGGGCTCAGTCGGCTAGCACAAAGTGAGTAGCGCTGCTTGGCCAAAGTGAGTAACAGCGACCGCGACGGTGGATTACTTGTACCACGTTTTCCCCCGACATACTTCTGCTGGATGGAGCTTTACCAGAGCTTTGCAATACATTACGCGACACTATTAAAAAATAACATATTTCTGGTGAGGCTGGAATTGCAATGTACGGCAGAATGTGTCCTACACTATGTATGGTCAGTACAATAGAGGTTATCATATTCATGTTTTCCTCTAAAACTGACTCAAAGCCAGAAATTCTCCAACGGCCTGATCGTTCATGTTGGTGTTCTCACATTAACTCGCAAAATCGAGTGTGTGGTCACAGGACAGGCTCCGGTAACTCTGAAGAAGTGGAACAATACCCCAGGGAAAAACACAAAACAAACCAAAACGAGGTACACGCATGTAGTCTATCATAGAAGGTGACGCAATTCATGCCTCCGCCATGAAAATGTGACACGTGAAGTCGGGAGTCGGGCCACGATGTGCCAAGCCCATACTGGTACGTGCAGGTCTCCCTACTCGCGCCTGATTAACCGACTACACCGCTTGCCACCCGGAGAAGACTACCACCGCATATTGCTACGGATACGCACGCCGAACACAAACAAGTCAATTAATTGAAAAATAAATAAATAAGTGCTGTCGCGTACTGTTGTTGGGTGTGGTATTCGGCTGCGGGGTATAGTACAAAATTCTAGAAGTGAGTAGCCTACGACCATGTCAAGCGCACGGTTGTCGTAGCCACCGTTCTGACAACCAAAATAGAACAACTCTTCATCTATCTGCTGATGGTTTGCCGGGAAAAGTTAATGCATCCTGAACGATGCCGGGCTGCAGCAGGGATGCTGCTGTAGACTACTACCGCACTGACCCTCGAACAAGATGCGCTTGATCGTCCCCATCCCAGCCGCGCTCTCGTACGCGTGTGCCCAAAGCGGCGGTGTTTCCCACACGAGGCATCACTCTCATGTATTATTGCTCCTTTGACTATCGGTCGACGGTTCAAGTTTTTCGTAGTTCAAACTTTTGATTCTTATGGAGAAGCACTTAACATTTTGAACGCCGTTTCCTACGCTAAAACTCTTGCCTTGGGAAAAACTGACTGGTCAATTTTCTTACTCGAAAACAGAAAGTTAGAGGAGTTTGTACTGCACTTTAGCTGAACCGATAGAGCCGACTCTCGACTGGGTACTGCCCATCTACCCCATGCGGTCAATAACTGCATGCACAAGGAAGTGAGTCGCGAACATCCAACGCCCACGAGTCGCTGCTCCGTTGATCTCTCTATAATTCTCGCAGTCCTCCAAGCCTCAACGCAATGGGCCATCAAGCAAATCGACAGGAAATGTGTCGGCGCTTTCTTATCGGGAACAGTGCTCGTGGTAATTGCCGTCCTGGACTTCATGAAAGACAACGATGTCATCGTTATTGTCGACGACGATGGCGGCGTCATTGAGCCGGCACCGACACCTCCGGACGGAACCACCAACGCCCCAGCAGCGTTTGAGTTTCCTGACAGCAAGTTAGTCATTGCCGATGATGAGGGGGTGAACTGGCTGGCAATCGGATTTCTAATCGCCGGTGTTCTCCTGATCATTCTGGCGCTTGGTTACTTTGGCGGAAAGTACGTCCGGCCGGGCCAGCCGGATAGCGAGCCTGTGGCGCCGTCTGAGCCCACGCCATCAGATCTCGCTGAATCCTAGAGTTGTATTGTTTTGTCGCACCAAGTCAACGGAACGCCAAGGATGCGGCAGAGGAGGTATTTTAGGAACCAACATTTGCAGCCGCTGTGGAGGTGACTTCGCGCGACTGGCCCCCTTGTTAAAAATACATACTATAGTTTTTCCATGTACTTTTTCGAACGCACACTGGTGAGGGTCCTTCCAACGCACACTGTGTCGGGCCCGGGGGGGGGGGTTCGGGGGGGGGCGCGTCGCCCCCCCCCGACACTGCTACTAGCATCCAAGCACCGTTCGGCTGCCCTGCCAACCCAGTGCTGGTGGTGCATTTTGGGACACACACACGAACACCAACACACTCTACACTGCTAGTAGTAGCATACAAGCACCCTTCGGCTGGCCTGCCAATCCAGCGCTGGTGGTGCATTTTGGGACACACACACGAACACCAACACACTCTACACTGCTAGTAGTAGCATACAACCACCCTTCGGCTGGCCTGCCAACCCAGCGCTGGTGGTGCATGCGCTTGAACGTTTGCGCCTCTGCTGTTCGATCCTGCTACATCACGATGCGGGACAACAAAAAATAAACAACACAACACACAAACATTTCACTTCGTTGTGCCCTGGGCTGCGGACAAAAAAATCCCTTCCCAAAAAACCCTCCTCGTCCTTGCAAAACCATAAAATTCAAACGGCTGCGATTCAAATCAAACGGCGTGACGAACTACACCCTCGCACGCAAACAACCACCTCGTGGGTGCATTTTGGGACACACACACGAACACCAACACACTCTACACTGCTAGTAGTAGCATACAAGCACCCTTCGGCTGGCCTGCCAACCCAGCGCTGGTGGTGCATGCGCTTGAACGTTTGCGCCTCTGCTGTTCGATCCTGCTACATCACGATGCGGGACAACAAAAAAAAACAACACAACACACACAAACATTTCACTTCGTTGTGCCCTGGGCTGCGGACAAAAAAATCCCTTCCCAAAAAACCCTCCTCGTCCTTACAAAACCATAAAATTCAAACGGCTGCGATTCAAATCAAACGGCGTGACGAACTACAACCTCGCACGCAAACAACCACTTCGTGGGTGCATTTTGGGACACACACACGAACACCAACACACTCTACACTGCTAGTAGTAGCAACATACAAGCACCCTTCGGCTGGCCTGCCAACCCAGCGCTGGTGGTCTCCGGAGCGTGCTGTGGGTGTCTGCTATGAGCCCCTTCGCTCGTTCTACGCTCCTCCTCCTCTGCGGCTGCGTGTTCTTCGCCCTCTTCAAACGTCACGGCGTACCACCACCTGGTGCTGCGTTTGAATCTCTGCACAACATGCAGCGGAACGTCCTTGCAGCAGAGCGGTATCTTGACGACTGGGGAGACCAACTGTTCCAATACAAATTTGCAGGGCTCTCTCTGCCTCATCGCTTGGAGTTCGTCCTACATCCTTCCGCCTTGCGAGGGCAACAACAATCCATTCAGCAATTGCACTGCCCGAATGGCCTCGTTCTACAGCGCCGGAACACTCGCACTGTTCCGTGCAGGGGGGATGGCAACTGCGGCTGGCACTCTCTGCTCAACGGGAACTGCACCTTCTTGGGACAGGTATGTACACGGCATTGCTTATACGCTACGCACTCAGCATGGTCACAGCTGTGTTTGTATGTACAGCGGCGTGCACACCGCTCTCGCCGCGTGTGTAGAGTACGTACATGTATGTGTGGCGCAGCAGTACTCCCGTGTGTTTGCGTTTGTAGCATACCCGTACGTCTTCGAACCTGCTATAGTCTACTACCTCACCTTCCACCAGCGTTCCTGCGGTGCAAATGCGTTCCGTCACCTGTGTATCCATCATCTCCTATGTATGTAGGCGTCTCCAGCTACGTGTGTGCGTCCTGTAACAATGGTTCTTGTCTTTCAGCACGTTACATCCTACACCTGCGTACAGCGTAACCCATGCGCACATTGTCCTCACACCATGCGGCCTTGCCCGCCGAATTCTGCTGTTACCTTTACAGGGGACTAAATACGAGCATCCTCTCGGCGACATTCTCCGCCTCAAAAATGAAATCGCCAACTTCATCGTGCTTCACGTCACCGCCGTTCTGCAGGGGAGTTGCCGTCAGCGGAGCGTACATAGTGAAACAGTGGCCGCTCATGGTCGCCGCTTGTATGACCATACATAGGGTACAGGGTGTTGGGTTCGAGCGGGTTGCCGTGTGGATTCCGAGTAGAGGATTCTTCGCCCAGGGCCAGGGGTACACCGCTGTATCTAGGGGTAAAACTCTTGGGGGCCTATTCATAGTCTTGCCGAGTGCTGTATTGCGCGACAGAGGCGCCGCCCGCGATTTCATGAAGGACGCCTTCCACCCCCCAATGGACGCCATCAACGCGCTCGCGGAACTGCGCCGAAAAGCGCCAGCGGCAGTAACCATCGACACGCGGGGGAGAAGAGTGGCGTACGCCACCCTATGGGACGCACGGGAAGCGTATGACGCCCCCGACGGTTGGAGAGGGCTTTGGCCTCGGGACGTTCACAGTAGTGGCCATGGATTGCAGGGGGTCTACAACGTAAACTAAGTTTGGTCAAGCGAACCACGTCTGTAGCGATGAACATTCCACCAGTCAAGTGTGACAAAACATTCCGCCACTCCCGACCATCGTCAAGTGACTTCTCGCGCGGCCAAATGTGATAAAACATTCCGCCACTGCCGACGATCGCCAAGTGCCTTCTCGCGCAGCGGGTCACCAGTCATGTGTGACAAAAAACTTCTCCTCTTTACACCAAAAAGCACTTGACGAAACATGTATTGTTCCTTTTCGGCGTTGAGCTTTGGTGCTGTTTAATGTATGTGCGCGATATGACCCCCCAATAGGAATAGTAGGCTACGCTGCGCCAAATCATTCGTATAAAGTATTGTCATCGGTGAGGCACAGGGCCACGTCCCAGGGGAATGATATGCTCTCCGCCAATTCATTCGCATAAAAATGTGTTTTTATCCGGAAAGGACAGGACCACTCGTGCTCGAGTAGACCAAAACCCGCAGTGGAGTAGAACAATAGGCGATTCGAGCCGGTACTATAGTCCTATTCTACGTCGAATGTTTTCGAGTTTTCCAACAATCCAGTCCGGAACGCTTTCATCATCGTGACTAGAAATTGGATTTTCAATGGCCGGCGTTTTCCTGGTAATGCTGTCGCTTGGTTATTGCCGCTTGTAGGTGAATAAAAAGCCCTTCGCTCCAGTGATATATTGGTTACTAGGGGTTAGCCCTTTTAATCTCTTACCCGGGCACCCAGCGGGTATACCTGGTCGGACCCCACCCGATCAACGGGTAGTGCGCCACCTGAATACCCGCGGGTAATAACGCCACGGGCACCCGGGTACCCGGGCACCCGCGGGTATTAGGGTACCCGCTCGTTTTGCGGGGCCCCGTTTCATTATGCTTCCGCAATATCTCTACAAATTGCATTCGCAATGTGTGCCTGAGGCTAGTTTCAACCGTGTCCTGGTTATTCAGGGTCTTGCTCTTCTCATGAACAGCAGCAGTAGTGGTAGCAGCAATGTTAGTAGTAGTAGTGGTAGTAGCAGTGGTTGTAGTAGCAGTAGTAGCAGTAGTAATATCAGTAGTAGTGGTATATTTACCTTCTATTAGTAGCGGTAGTAGAAGCAGCAGCAGTATCTCTTCTAGTCTGCGGCTGAAAATCACACGGTAGCCAACGTGCCTGTAGACACTTGGAAAGGCCACACACGTGATGTCTAACCGTCTTCTGCTAAGAAATTTCCGCTTCTACTAAGTGCATATATCTGGCCACGTGTGCAGCGATTCTGGCCCCGGGTTCTGTCTTAATAGAGAGGCAGATATGTTGGTGAGCGCTTGTTTCCGGGCATCCGTATATACCGCCGTACGTAGTGGGCACAGTTTCGGATGATTGGTGGCGGATTTCACTGGTTTTTATTCGATTCACCACGTAGTTTCAAAATGCCGCTCTGCTTCCACCACATATCAGACACGTGCGGCGCTGCAGTCTTCCTTGGGGCGGGGGTCGCGCATCAGCGTCGCCGTGTTTGTACTGTGCTTTCTAGAGTCTTTCGTGGGGAAGGGGGGTCGTGGACCAGCGTCCCCGTGTTTGTACGACACTTTTTTTTCAAAATCCAGGCCTCTACTAGTACCACGAGGCCCGGTCAAATGTATTCATTTTGTCACAACCAGGCCCCCAATAATAGTTATTCCTGCGCAAAGGATTTTGTACATACACTAGAATGCAAGATCAAGCGGCTTGATTCTCTACTCTATCACCAGATCACCACTCGCCGTGCGACTCGAAACAAGAAGTAACGTAAAAAAATATTCAGGTGCACCCGCGCAGTGTACCGTCCTGGTTTCCGTGCACTCGGATACCCGCCAAAATAATGGCGATAACCGGCCGGTAGGGCAGGGTCCGGAATCCAAAATTTAGACGGTACCGGTTTGCGGCAGGTAATCTAGGGGACCAATCTCTTGCGGTTACCTTTGAATACTACTGGAGCGTTGGTCCTTAAGTTCGATTTCCACCGAGGTGAGGTTTTGAATATACCAAAATGCAAAGAACAGGATCAGCTGCTGAGACCCCCTCGCAGCGTGAGACAGGCGCCATTCAACGCATGTCGACAAGGGATGAAAACGCCGACTTCTTGTCGCGATCAAAGAAATGAAGGCGCCCACACCGTAGCGTGGAGGCGGGGGAAGGACCTCCTATTTATGTGGCCGTTGATCTGAGTTTTTGCTGGGGAAGGGGGTGCGCGAATGTTGTTGCGCTCATAGTACACGGAGTAAAACCAAATGCAGAAAAACGTTTCTACCGCAGCAGCCGCGAAGACCGGGCGCCACTCTCGGAGCTCGCGGGGTGGTAACTACGGAGGATCATGACAAATAAGGACCCACGATCTACTGAAAAACATGTCCAACCATCTACCGTGGTTCCTAACCATGTATATGGTCTTGATTCGCGTTCCTTAAGGCGCATGCTGTGGCAAGGATAAGCCCAACACTGTTGCGGCTGCTCGCTTGGACGCATGCTTCGATACGGAGCTCTCTATCTCACCCAAACACCTTAACCTTGTGTGTGTGGGAGGGGGGGCAAGAGGAAGTGCAACCCGATCGAAAAACCAATGGATTACGGATACAAGGTATATTAACAGGGGTTAAGGATCCCCGCCATCCGTACATTCTGCCTAAAATGGGCGAGAATCAGAAACTCTGGGTAAGACGGGCTGTCGCAATCTTGACGACGACCTTGAGGAGGTCTATACCCTCAACCATGACCGCGCTACGCGAAAGAAGAGCTGTAAGGAGTCCATGGTTGTCTCGATACATTTTTCAAAGGACAGGGTAAGACACAGACGCGTGATACGATAGAGGGGGCTGTGAAGTTGCTCAATCTGGGACCTTAAGAATTTTTGCCAACCTCTGATCTTAAGAGAAAAACCATGACTGCTACGGGATGAAACATCCCATCGCCTATTAATAGGTACACAACGAGAATCATGCAAAAAACGTGACATATACTTACCTATTTTCGACGATTTTAGGACAAGGAGCAGCATCATTCAGAAACCGTTCCACACTGAAACGTGCGACCTCCATCGTGTCGCGTGTCACCAGTTGAGACCCCAACGATATCGTAAAAGTGCATCTACCAGGTGATATCCGGATAAGGCGTGCCATCGCACAACATAATACGTGAGGCAGAGGGGTAGGTCCACCGCGTGATCTCGAGTTAGACTATGAAACATAACCAATAAACTGCAAGTCCCGAACGCAAAGCTCAGTTGAGCGGGAGAGGCCGATAGTCGCGTTTTGGCGACAAACCACTAACTTAATGAGTGGTGAAGGAGGGGGTGCACTCAGTTCAAATGCATATCCGCAGGTGTCTGTCAATCGACACCTCGCGTCCCTTCACCACCAGGACGGAACACGTCAGAGTTTCACGGACCACGCAGTTACGCCGCGATGGGTGAGGAGGGGGGGGGCGGGGGGTTACTGGTTACCACTTATTTGATCTAGAGGTAGAGCATGTCACAGAACAATTCGATGTGGTGGGCAATGTTTCAAGAAAACTTTAGCGTAAACCCTCATACCTTTTATCTCCCACGTGGATGCGAGTCACGATATCGGCAGACCATTTCAGCACAATACGGTTGTGACCTAACACGTTCCTCCACCGCAGTAGGATAAGGTAGGGGGGGGAATGCTTGGGGGGGGGGGGGGGAGTACCCGTGTGTTGCTTGCCTTAGCCACTTGACCGTTGACCACGCATCCCTTTTGAGACGGTGCGCCGTTTTAACTGCTAATGGAGACACCTCCGACATTTAGGCGTTAACTATGCTTCTTCCATATATTATTCAAATTTATACACACTCCAGCTGTGAGATCGAAGATTTTGTCGAAACTTATCTTTGCGAGCTGTGTGTCATACTCCGATCGCGCGTATTACGGGTTGTGTGTCCTCATTAACGAATAGGTCGGCGACCCCCGTTGCAACTACAGTGTGGATATCAGGGTCAACAGGGTGATGTTAGTCAGTCTGTGCGCGAAAACTATGAAACCCGTTTCTGAGGGTGACAAAATATGACAACTGTGAAAGAAAATGCATCAGCTTATCAAGTGAATCCTGTAAGTCGAATAACCGGTAAGGGGAGGGCGGAGTTTTTAAGGACGTGGGGGCCTTGTTTTGATCAAAAAAGAGCGGGGGTGGGGGTGGCGGGGGGGGGGGGGGGGGGTTGAGGGGGGACGGGTGGAGCAGCTCAATATGTGCGTGGAAACTATAAATCTTTGAAGGAGATGAATCTGACGGTTTTGAAAAGAATGCAGCAGTTTATCACGAGGGGGCGGGGCGGGACGGGCAGGGCAGCTCAATCTGTGCGTGGAAATTATACATCCTTTAAGGGGATTATTGTGACCGTTTTGAAAAAAATGCAACAGTTTATCATGTTTATCCTGTGAGCCGTACAACCAGTGAGTAGAGGGCCGAGTGTGCGAGGGGGTGGGGGTGGGGTGGGGGGGTGGGGAGGTGGGGGGTAGGGGAGGGGGGCGGTGGGGGGGGGGGGAGGGGGGGCTATAGGTCGCATCGATGTAGGTGTTTGCTATACGTGTGGTGCTTGGTCTAGGCGATGGTGAGAGTGGTGGGGAAGCAGGGGGTATTGGGGGCGGAGGGGGGTGGGAATTGCAGCAGCGGCATTGATGGCTCTAGAAAGATAATGAGGTGAGATCCAGTGCGTGGAAGTGTTTATTATTCCGGCGTATTTGGAAATAAGGTGGGGCGTTTGAGCAAGAGAGAGCGGGTAAAAAATATCGAAAAGGGGGCGGGGTTTCAAGAGGTTTAGGTCACATAATATTGAAATTCACTCCAGCTGTGAGATTAAAGATTTGGTTGAAACTCATTTTTGCAAGATTGTGTGTGATACTCCGATCGCGCGTATCAATCATATACGTAGGGGTATGCTATACGCGTGGTGCTATGTCCAGGCGATCGTGCGGGTGGTGGAGAAGGAGGGGGCGTTGGAGGGGGGCGGGGGGTAATGAATGACAGCTACGTCATGGATGGCTAAGATAATAACGTGATATCAATTGCGTAAAAGTGTTATTTCTCTGGCCTATTTCGATTGTTAGTGGGGCGTTTGGATAATGTGTTGAAGCTTCATAATTACATTAGAAACATTTTGCGCATCATATCTCCGTCCTGCTTCGCCGTCTGCGGCCACTATCTATCTCTTGGGATAGCGATCGTTTTCTCGCTACTATCTAGTCTTCCAAACTCTTCCATGCCACACACATCAAATACCATAATCTCCTCCACTAACGCATGCCGTTCTTTCTTCTATATTTCACGTTCTCCTACCATGTGAATCCTACTCCCTTTTGTTGTGCCACATGGGCACGTACTTTGAGCCACGCCCTCCTCCTTCCGACTACTGGTATGTATCTTTCTCCTTTTTGGTAGATCCAGGTCCCCTACACGAAATCGCGGCTTCAGCATTTTCGCGTAGTCAGTTGGAAAGTGCAGATACGTCTTCATTCCCATGCTTTCCTTCAACCCTCGATATATCTCCAAGTTCTTCTGCTCTTCCACTTTATCTGTTAGCTCTAGCCTTTCCCTTTTCTATAATATTTTTTTTACTTATATCTTGTGCCCAGCAACCTTCTCAGGAGACAGTACCTCTTCTTGGTCTCCCCCCCAAATCCTTCCATAAAATCTCTCGAGACTACAGTACGTTATCCCATGTTATTCCAGCTCGTCCTATCTATTGTCCTACAGTTTGGGGGGTAAACATTGGGGGTTTTTTTGTTGCGTTCGCTCGAAGTTACACGCGCGAGTGACCCCCCCCTCTTTCTTTGCGGTCTTCACCTTTCTTTCGTGCTCTTCAAATGCTTCTGGGATATATATATACTGCATCCACAACAGTATGTCTCACCAAACAAGAAGAAACATTAAGAAGTATTTGGTGAGTGAGGTACACCGAGCCATTCGGGCGATAAAATGTTCACATCTCGGCAGTGATAAAACGGCTCGGGGTACCCTCTCTTGCCATAGCCTTTGCCTGCCTTTGTCTGCCAATTACCCGAAGTTTCATGTATTCGTTGTACGTTGTAGCACGGATTTTGTTGTCTAAGCCGTGTGGTGGATGGTCAGGCTAAATTTAGAATATCATTTATTAGTATTTCGGAGTATCACACACAGCTTGCAAAAATGAGTTTCGACAAAGTCATCGATCTCACAGCTGGGAGTGCACTTGTATTTTACTAGTAGTGGAAGTCATTTTGTTCGGTGAGAAATGTCAGAAAGCCTCCGTCCACCCCTCTCGCCGCATTCCGCGCGCAGACACTGGGGTAGGTTTCCCGGGGGGGGAGAGGGAAGTAGAAGAGTTGTCGACCAACGGCGAAATAATGTTTACTTGGAGGATGAAGAATTCGCCCTCGTAGACACTCTTCGCGAGATGTCGGAGCGTAGTGTCCTAGTTCACCGCCAGTTATAGATGGCCTGGCGAGAGACTATCGGCGTGTACAGACAACAGGAGAGGAGATCTGCCACCTATGTCGACTGCTGGGGCATGTGGATATGGAGACTGCTGGACAGCTAAATATCCGGTCGACAGAAGGTTACAAAAATAGTCAATCTGGCTTTGATAGAAGCAGTTTTTGTAGGATGGCATGGGCGCATGTTACAATTGGGGGGAACACCACTTGAGTTAGGAGTTCTATACGCTTACCCAAACCTGACTTTTGAGGAGCTCTGTATCTCTTCCGCTGAACAACCTCACGGCCTAGGTCTGGATTCCAATGTTGAATCATCCCACGGTGACGCACGCTGACGCGTGCTACGGTAACGGTGCACCACGTTTTTTTCTGAGGTTTTTCGATTTTGGCGCTCAAAACCTCCTCCCAAAACTGATTTGGAGAAACCAAAACTGCTGCCGGATATAACAAACATGGCCTCATAGGTACACAACTAGAATCGTGTCAAACGAAATGGCCTATTTCCGACAATTTTGAGTTAAGTGGACCCTGTCATCCAGAAAACATTTTTTCACGAAGAGTACTAGCTCAACCGTAGCACACGTCTGCTACGACAGGGGATCAGGGCTACCGCACAGGGGCCACTTTTACAGCGTTTTGCTTTCTTTAGGGCCAGGCAGAGGCCCAGAAAAATAACGCAACATACTGCTATACAGCACTGCCAAAAATAATACGAAATTCTCAACATTTTCTCCTGTTTAATAACGCCCGACCCGTTATTTAGAACACACTGTTTTTCGAAAATTCAAATATAAGTTGTTATATATTCTATAGTAAGCACGGTTAATAACGCGATCCTCACGATGAGGAGCCTGGAAGAAACGAATTGGTAGCACGTGCCACCTCTCCTCCGTCGCATGCGTGCGTGTTATTGGGCACCTGTTCGGCTGACGGAGTTCCCTTGTCAGCAAAAAGGCGTATATTGAGGTCAAATATTGCACCTATGGTGACTGATTCTACGAAAGCGGCCCCCCCTAAAACCAAACAACAGTTTTCTTTAACCCCTTCAGAGCCCCCACACCCCTCCCTATACTAATTCCAAGTAAGTTTGTTCCCCAAAAGGGGTTCCAGCTGTGAAGGGGTTAACAAACGTTTCTTTGAAAGGCTGCTCGACACGAGGAAGGGTGCTTTGAAAGCATGTATCTTCGTACACCTTCTTGTTTGAAAACGGATCATCGGACGACGACGTCGGGGTGGCAAGGGGCACCGTATTCCAGGATATACGGCCAAGAGCTCGCATAACGAAAGAACGGCGAATTAGGTCAAAGAAAAGTCCGGGGGGCTACTACCATAGAACGACTCTCGTGTCATAAACGTCGTAGCGCTAACTGTGACTACGCTACACAGGCCTTCGACGGCAGGGGGTGCAGCAGATTCTATAAAGTTTGTGGACTCCAATCATTAGGAGATCATAAACTAATCTCGCCTGGAACGTGATTTCGAAGGCATTCGTTCGTGCAAACCGACCAAAAGCCTTTATGTCCTTGTCCTAAAACAATTAGTAATCGTGAAGATTATAGACTAACCGTTTGTTCCTCTCTTCGGGAGCTCAACCGGACTCGTATATTATTAGTTAATCCAACAACTGCAACCCCTATCGTGGGATGACTCTACAGCGCACAAGACACACTACGATAAAAGCGTGGTGACCAAATCTGTGGTTGCGGAGGTATGCCTACATTTTCGGCACCACCATGTGTTCGCCACTCGGACGGGTAACTTTGTGCATCACGCGGACAAAAAGAACTTCACGGGCGACGTTCGGCGCACCGTAGCGTACGATTGCACACCAAGGAACCATATCGCAATACTCCAACAGCGTGAAAGCTTATAAGAACGCAAGGAACAGGGGGTCACTCTCCCGAAAAACCTCGAGCCACTGAGAACGAACGCCCCAAAATCCCGCCCCCTACTACTGTACGTTTGGCCTGGCACCGTTAGGTTTTTGATGTTCTTCATTTGAGGATCTGAATTGTTTAAGGTACACCCACACGATCAAGCTTACGGTAGCGGGGGTACGATCTCGTATATTGCCAGGATTTTGGTCCCTCGACCGAGTGAATCCGTGCCTCACCGCAAGCTATTATCCAGGGGATTAGTGTGAAGGAGCCTACCTAATTATTCAATGACGGCGTCCAATCGCAAAATAAAAAACAAGCACGAAAGCTGAAGACCGTGAAGGATCAGGTGGGGGCGTCGCTCGCGTGAATGACCCCGACCCATTAAAAAAAACAGCCCGAAAACGTGACCCCACTACCGCAGCTTCGGTGGAAAACTGATTGTGAGCAGTCTGAGAGGTGCCTTCCGATGATCAAAAACATGGCGTACATTCTCTGGTGGCCCGATAATGGAGCGGAGTTCGAAAATAAGGTTATGCATCAGCCGAAATGATCATCGGGTACAAAAAGATCTGAACGACGCCGTACCGGCCTTAGGACAACTCGGTGTCGGAACGGGTACATTCAACCATCCACGGCATGCTAGCCAACGGCATGCTAGCCATGCACATCCGGATACCAGAAAAAAAAAAAATGCAAAAACGATAATGGCATTCGGACACCTCCGGTGGGCTAAGGAGTTCCGTTATCCCAAACCTAAATTAGCCAGAACAGGCTACGTCTATCGTGGAACTCGTGACACGGTACTCCATAAGCGAGGAGCGAAAACACTGGAGCCCGGACAAATCCGCGAAAAGGCTACAAACACGACAACGAGCTGGAGAAGCAGAAGCGCCCAAGGCATCTGGGCGAAGGCATCGTCCAGGCGATCGTACCCGCTGCTACGGAGCATAGCTGGAATACCTACGCCTCCGGACGCGTTAGAATGAGGGGCGTTGTACGCGGGGGGTCGACGGAGCCCCCTCCGGGCCGTGGTCCAGGATACTTGGTTTTTCGGTCGAGGGGAGTCGAGATCCGGAATGGATATGGGGGTGATGGTGGGGGAATGACGATAAGTCTTGCTCAAGACGTAATTCGATGGAAAGTCCAAGTCCTTGTCGACGGGAAGTACTTCAGGAATGTCGGAGGAGGGTAAGGAACGGAGGGCGGTGGACGTAGGGGAGGAAGTAGGGACGGGGTGGGCGGCAGGCGGAGCGGCGGCGGGAGACGGCGGGAGCGGAGTGGAAGAGGACGGCGATGAGGGGGTTGTATTCTTGTCGTCGTCCTTGATGAACTGCATCATGGCGAGGAGCAGCGACGCCGTTCCCAGGATGGTGCCGATGATAACTCCAGCGTTTTGCAAACTTGCATTCTCCATTGTCTTGAAACGCGTGAGCTCCAGTCGTGATGCGATCTGCGGTTGATTGGTGAGAACAAAAGGCGGGAAGCGTGCTTAGGTACTTGGACGCTCTCACAACAAGGGCTAGCGCCAACTTCGCCAAGGGCCATAAGCGGATACACCGGAGTACGTTATACGAGGATCTGGCATCAGGCCACGCCTACCTGTATGGGCATTTCCAGGATCATATTGGGTGTCGTAGTGGAAAATATGTAATCGACTTCAGCGATGATATCGAAACATTCGTCTAAACTCATATTTTGTAAGCTGTGTGTGATAGGCCGATCGCGCGTACTGGGTGTGTGTCCTCATTAATGATATAGGTTGGCGACTCCCCTTAGAACTACAGTGTAGCTTGTGCCAGGGTCAACAGGGTGATGGGTCGTAATGTACTAAATGGGTGGCTTGCCGAAACCGCTCAGTTTGTGGAACATCGGACACGAATAGGTACGTGTAACAATGGCAAACGTTGCTTCATTCGGGGGAAAAAAATAACGAGCAAACACAGGAGGTACAAATATGAGTGAGTGGGCGACGCGTGCTACAATAGAGGTTCACCAGTTTTTTTTCTGAGGTTCTTCAGTTTAGGGGCTTAAAATCCCTCCCAAAGAATGTTTCAAAGAAAAACATATCTGCTACTACGTACAGGAAGCAAAATCGCATGGGCTGGGTATACAACGGAAATCGTGAACCAAAATGGCCTATTTCCGACGATCTTGAGTAAAGAGCCCGGTCTTTCAGAAACCATTTTAGGCGAAAATCGACACTTCTATCGTAGCACGCGTCGGGCATGTGTATCGAGAGAAATCATTCATCGACCAGCAGCCAGCGTGAGGCATAGGCGGGAGGGATACATGATCCATGATGAGGGAAGGAACACGGCACATATTGTGTAGAACTCACGTGTATGCAATTATTTCCTCGATGACTCAATTCCATCTCACTAAGGGTGTCGATTGGCAAACACCAGGTACGAGTAGGAGCGCCTTGGCTTGTGGACACGGACAGGACTTTGATCCTTAACTTAGTAGCGCGCATACATGCCCCAGTCCAGCAAAACGTACGGGGGTACGCACCTTGGATACCTTCCTGGGTTTGCATCTTTTGCAGGTTGCACAGGATGAAATGCTGCGCCTCGTAGTACCGTACCCTTGCGTGTATGAGTTTTTTTTCGCGGTGAACGCACAGTTGGTTGTATGTACGAATTCCCTATATATACTTAGTTGTTGTTATTTTATCCCCACGGCGGATGGATGGAGAATATTACAGCTAACCTAATCTCACCACTTTTACACGTATTTTCACATACGTCGTGTGTCAATTTTTTTCAAATGTATTCAAAATCTAGCGCTAGCTGGCGTACCCGTCCGTCCCCGTGGTAGCGACATTAGCGAGCCGCCTCCTAATGGCGGTCCCCGTTACCTCTCAAGCAGCGCAAGATGCCGCTGAGTACAGATGCGTGAGTATGCCGACCCGACACGAACACGGAGATAGCAACCCGGAACGTCGTCATTCTGCCTGTAGCGTGGAACTTGCCTCTAACAATATAAAGCGGGTATGAGAAAACAGCTTTCCTCCGGACTCGGTCCGGTTGCCGTCCACCCTGCTCATTCCGGCGTTACTTTAGTGGTATTATAAGCGGTACTTATAATTGAGCTATAACGTGGGCTATGTTTGACCTGTAGGATAATTGCAATAGGGGAAAAAGCGGTAGACGCATAGAAACAAACAGAAAAACAAAGAGGCAAACGGAAAACAAACCATCGGTAGTTAACAACGCCCTTATATCTACAAATAATGGCGGCCCGAAGCAATTGGAGAGGTAACGTTCCGTGGGCTGTCGATGTCTGGCAGCACACAGCACGATTGATTTGTGAGTGGATGGTCAAAATGTTCACAACACGTTGTTTGTAGGGCACCACCGGGCATGACACATACCGGCGCAAAGGCGAGGAAGGTGAAACATGCACCCTTGAGTGAGATATACAACGAGGCCTGTGCCCAGGCATCGTACCCGTGAGTCAGTGGCCGACTCCCAAAAAAATAAAACAAATAAATAATGGAACCGGTGCTCTCGTGGCAGCATTCAGCGAACAGGCAGCCCGCAGAGAGTGCGACGCGGAAGGATTGTTTTTTCCACCCCACAACCAAATACGTTTGTGCGCGTCTGTGTTCCAAACATTTAAAGTGACATTTCCACCCGTCCAGCCCGATCAGTGCCCGTGCCGGTGCCTCCTCTTATTACTTTGCGACGAGCTCTCTCTCTGCCATCACTGGACAAGAGGTGCTAGTATAACGCCAGAGAGAGGTGGATGTTTTTTCCTGTGTCCGTGCCAACCAGAGGAGCTCTATACCTCACCCAAAAACCTTACTTGTTGAATGCCCAAATTGCAACCTGTCCGATGATTAGATGGTTAGTTTGTAAATACCTGCTGCTGCCATGAATGCTATTACGGGTACCCCAACCCAAGAGAGGGTGAGGTAATAGAGGAAAACTTGGCTTAAACCCAAACATAGAGTTGCTTGGAACTTGTGTGGACAGTGGTACAGTTGTTAAGAGAGGACGCCGGTTAAGAGAGGTACTTTGGGCCAGAACCATATTTATTTCTTAATTCGGGGTGCCCACTGTATCATGCTTGGAAACTATGTTTTTGCAAGTGAGCCTTATTTTCGTGGCATCAAGGTGTCATGAAGAGGCGATGCTCAGAAGGAGGAAAAAATCAACCAAGACCAAGAAATCACCGGACGAAACGACACAAGAAAATCTGAAAAAGAACTCGAAGCCTCTTCTACCCGAAATAGTAGGCCAAAATCACGTCTTTCGACGAGAACGAGGATGTCTCCAGAAATACCTATCAATAATGAGGTATTTTCCCGTCAGAGAAACGCCTGTTTACATTCACCAGTCATTAAGTCTTTTTGACCGCTGCCAAAACAGCATACATACATAGATACTCTGTTCGCTCGACCTATGTAAACACAGCATCGATGAAAATGAGGCACACCTTGCGACTGCCGTTTGAACGGTGCATTTTCATGACTTTAATAAAACTTACTTCACCGCAAACATTCGCATGCAACAACACCGACAGAGCATTTTTGTGGTTTGTCGGACGCCTAGACGATATCATGTCCGTTGGTGCACCTTCGAACATTGTTGTGTCGGCCTGTTCGACTATCTATGAAGCTTAAGAACCAGCAGCGTTCTTAGCCAGAGGTCCATAGCCCAAGGGCCTTCAACAATCATTAAGTCTTTTTGACCGCTGCCAAAACAGCATACATACATAGATACTCTGTTCGATCGACCTATGTAAACCCAACATCGATGAAAATGAGGCACACCTTGCGACTGCCGTTTGAACGGTGCATTTTCATGATTTTAATAAAACTTACTTCACCGCAAACATTCGCATGCAACAACACCGACAGAGCATTTTTGTGGTTTGTCGGACGCCTAGACGATATCATGTCCGTTGGTGCACCTTCAAACATTGTTGTGTGGCGTGTTCGACTATCTATGAAGCTTAGGAACCAGTAGCGTTCTTAGCCAGAGGTCCATAGCCCAAGGGCCTTCAACAATTGTATACATCTGCCACAGTTCACTTTTTGTTGAAGAGGCAAACTATAGAGAACCGACAATAATGAGTGTGTCCCTCTTAAAAATTGTTTGTATATTACGTGTCATGTGCATATATACATATGTCATGCCTTTGTTTATTTGTTTGTTTGGAGTGTCTTTTAGCGTCTCTTCCGTCGTCTGTTTTGTGATACACAGAGCCAAAAGCACGGGTCGTGAACTTACATGGATGATTTGAGTTTCCTCTTTTGCGCAGAAATCGCGTAGCGTGTGTTCTTCTTGCATACGACGCCTGCATGTACTTCCATGTATTGTGTGTTCACGCGTTTTTCCTTGCAGCAGGAAAAAAAAAACGATTTATTTTTCTTGTAGTTCTGATAAATTGAGAAGGCAAGGGCGACGATCTCTCCCATGACATATACCTTCATCTCGAGACGGCCATGATTCGAACGGCGTGTTTTCGTAATTTAGTTGACGAAATGTACTCCACCCCCCCAAAAATTGGATCACAGCTTTTGCATGAACGCCACAGATAGATGTATTCTTGTGTTGTTAGCCGCATGGACCATATAGCATACCATATAGCATACCATAAAGCACACCATATAGCATGGAGCCATCCTAAAGTTTGGGTTGCAGCTGTTGGATCAACACTACTAGTAATGTACCTGTCCAATCAAGCTCCTCCAGCAAGGAACTGCCGGGGTTGCATACTGTAGTCAAGTTATTTCGCGAGTGTGTATGTTTTTAGAACTAAGGCATACCAGGTAGCAAGCTTTGACGGGTTGGGCGAACGAATGCCTTTGAAATCGTTTCTTTGGTGAGATATTGAGCACCTCGCGTAAGGATCTAAGGGACGCTCTCATGCACTCCTGCCGTGGTGTGCCCGTCAAAATGTTTTTAGAATACAAATACACTCCAGGTCTGTCAGATCGAAGATAAGATTTCGTCGAAACTCATCTTTGCAAGTAGTTGCGTCCGATACTCCGATCGATCGTATTACGGCCGTGTGTGGGTGTGTGCCGTAAGTAAGGATATAGATAGGATGCATAAATAAGCTTTGAGTCTATCCAGCGCGCCATGAGGAGAGACCAACTAAAGATACCGGTACCCATAAAGGGCAAGCTTCCCAACACCGACCAACCACGCATACCCCACCCACTCGGAGTACGGTTACATCGATTACTCCTCTTTTTGTCGGCATTTAGCCAATTTAGCTCATCAAGAAACAACAACGTGCATCGCCGGAAGGAAGCTCATTGATTGTCCAAGGTTGTATATTCTACATTGCCTCCATCGATGTGCTTCCATCGATGTGCCGCGATGGCAGAGAGAGGCAAACGAACTATCTAGAATATTCGAGAGTCTCTCCGTCTCTTTCGTTCAACTACATACATTTATGTCTTTTGTGGATCTTGTTTGTTTGGTACGTATTTTTTGTTTTTGTATCCGCTCGTGTAAAATTCTTGATACACAGCCCAAAATACATCACTGCTCGAGATTTGTCATGGATGGGTGACTAGTAGTCTATACTTTTGTCTTTTTCGCACAAACCGCTTAGCGTGCGTTGGTTGTTGTGTATCGGGTGTGCGACGCACGCTACATATAACAACGCGACATAAGCAGTACTGATAGAGCTTTTTAGGTAGGTATTCAATATGCCCCCCCACCGCTGCCTCTTGCTCAAACCCATGCCCCCACGTCCTTAAAAACTCCGCCCTGCCCTCACCGGTTATACGACTTGCAGGATACACATGATGAACTGATGATGCATTTCCTTCCATGCAGCTGTCAGATAGATGTCGTCCCCGTCACAAACGGGTTTTATAGTTTCCGCGCACAGACTGACTAACATCACCCGGATGACTATGTATGGTGGCTACGCTGCAGTTCCAAGAGTCGCCGACCTATGTCCTTCACGACGAAGCACAACCCGTAATACGCGCGATCGGAGTATCACACAAAGCTTGCGAAGAGGAGTTTCGACAAAAGCTTCGATCTCACAGCTGGAGTGTTTTTTTTTTTTGTGTGATATCTAGACATAAATATTGTGTATGGTTGAGGCGCACTGCTGCTTTGTACGAGATGAAGGAGATATCTCCTGCACAGGTTGGTTTACTGAATATATCATGACATGTATTGAAGTTAGGGCTACGAGTGAGAATATACGAACAATGTTAGACATTATTATCCAATGTGTATGTCAACTGTTGTTGTCGAACACTTCGCCTAATAAGGAGCCCTGCTCCCTGCAACGATCGATGTACACCCGTACTTGGTGTCGGTTTTTTTCTGCTGCTCCTCGTTCGAAGACAGTAAGTAGGGCTTACCACCTCTTGGAGGGGATGGTTGACGCACACTGTTGACGGAATGAAGGTACATGGATGGGCGGGTTGCGCTTCATTCGGTTAGGTTTAGGGTTAGGGTGAACAAAAAAACAAGAATACGGCAACCATTTTATCGAATGTACTTTCATCGAAGAGGACACACACCCCAGACTAAAAGGTAAAGGGGTGAACGTGTTTTTTATTACGGTGCTCCCTGCACGTGAGACGCCCTAAGTCGTACATCACACCCAAAAACCGATGTATGTAAAGAGAAATCTCAGAAGTACAAAACCCGATGAGCGATTACATGGCCTGGGTATTCAACACTCCAGAAAATGAATGAAAAAACACCGAGCAGTTTATTGGAATTGCCACGATGTCAGGTACGTCTTCCGTGTCAGTCTAAGCTAAACCGGACAAAAGTGCCACCCTTAATGTGGCGCGAATCCCCACCCAGATACGAATATTTCGACAGACAAACATCATACGCTTCCCGATAAACGAAGTCCAACGGCCCTTTCTACTTACTGTTGTGAACACAATGGAATCTAAACGATGTCGATACTTTAGTATGGCGTATCTTCAGCGGAGGAAGAAAACTTCGCCAAAACGAAACCGTTTCGGCATGAATACGAGTCCTACCGTACCATTCTGCAGGTAGGTCCTATCCGTCGGCGACGGACGGAAAATTGGACAATTGTCGCGATAAAAATCAATGAGTGCAATAGTGTTAGAGTAGTAATGGAATTAAGGGAGGCGTGCCTGTTTCATGCCCCAGGGCTCCAGTTACAACGAGGGACGGAGGAGGGAGACTGCAAGGAGAGTGTAACGATCAATGCTAAGGTAGGGGGATACCCCCAATTTGCTGTCCCGGGGGAAAAAAATGCCAAAAAAGGGCATACTACGAGAGGTATACCCTTTTTAGACTTTTTTATACCATTTTTTGGCTTTGACCCGGGAGTGAAAATTGTCTACCACAGCCTTGATCTAAGATGTATACTCTTTTTTAGCTTTGATCCGGCAGTGAAAATTGGGGGTACCCCCTTACCGTAGCCTTGATCTAACGTATGACGTGGATAGAAAGTACATCGTATCAGATTCAAGGAAGTTCTTACAATAATAGTTTGGGCTACAGATCGAGTTTTCATAATATTACTACTACTACTAGCTGAATCCTGAACATTTCGGCGTGTTTCAAACAACGACGACAACAACAACAACAACAACAACAACAACAACAGCAACAAGTATTAAAGCAATCGATGTGAAATTGTCAAGTTCACGCCCGTTGTGTTCTCGTGTGTGGTTTTGCATCTATCCGAGAAGTATTCATACGGTAATTAATTTTATTATGGAAACGTAAGGAAGGTGTGAGACCGAGAGATTTGTTCGTCGAAGCACATAATTTTTGCAAAAATAAACTGCGTGTGATACTTGGATCGCGCAATACGAAGTACAATATACTCGTTCTTCCACCAGCAGAATAGTAAGTGGCGCAACAGCAGTAGTATGCAGTAGCACCAGGCGCCAGTGATGCCAACCTGTGTGCATGCACGATTATTCAAGCTGGTGCTCTACGGAATATTAGTAGGGTCTGAGGTAACAAACTGCCAGGTAGAGAAAGAAAGTGCAATCGCTCCGAGAGCAATGAGGGTAGAAGGAGGTGAATGAACAGCCACATAACATTCATGCCATCATGATGCTTTATGCTCTATACGGGATGCGGAAAGCGGAATATGCACAAGCCAGCGAAAATACAGGCCCAACGAGGGGGAGCAAAGTTCGCATTCATAATTTTTGAAACTCGCACACCCATCCACATGCCTGTTACTTGTCGTGTTCACGATATATACAGTCAAGCATCATTGGTGTTGCCTGTGGGTCGACGACACACGTCCCGACAACTGCCGCGAATCTTTGTTTCTCTATTATTATTACTTTGCGGGTAATTTACCGCAATGTCGGAGACAATTTGACAAGCACTCCAGAGTTTTCTTGTACAGACTTTCCCATCCCTTCTATTTTCTTCGCGTGAAGTTATATTTTTCTCGTTCTCTTCGAAAGCCGTAACTCTAGATCCGGAAGATCCGGGGGTACCAAACAGGCTCTTTTTCCCCCTTCCCACTACGGTATGCGCCTTCATCTTTATCGCGCGAAGAGTGCAGCCCTTTCTTGCACTTCGAATTGCTCCTATTAATACCACGTTTTTTTCTCTTTTGATTTGTTGTGTGAGTTTGCAAATAAACTTAAGGGTTTGTGTTTGCAAATAAATTAAAATGTCCGACCCACGTGGGATTCGAGCTCGAGGGGCATCTTTTCTAATGGTAGCAGCAGTAGCATTCGCGGGTGAGCACTAAAAACCACCGGGGCGACCAGCTGAATCCACTGCTATTATTGTTAATTTTCGAACCAATACAAATCAGTTACAAGGGGCTAAAGACACACGTACGAATTTAACGTGAGGGAATGTTGTGTGCCGAGGCTCCGAATGTGTGATATAATAGCTGCAAAGGTGGCACCGAAGTGTCTGTAATGATCGCTAGTCGAAGAAAAAACATGGATTGAAAACATGGCTTATGTGGGGCCAAAAGAAAGAGAGAGTCTGAAAAGTTGGAGAGGAGAAGGAGAAGGAGAAGGAGGTGGATGGAGAAGAACAAGTACAAGGAGAAGGAGAAGGAGAAGGAGAACAAGAAGGAGAAGGAGTAGGGATACTTTCGCCTGATCACGGAAATTTACCCAAGCTGCGAACAGGTGCACTCTACGGCAGCCCGTCCTATTCTCTTCAACTTTGTATGTATCGTCCTTGTGATATTAGACTAGAAGTAACAACGTTATCTGTAACCTTGTTCTGATACTTACTTGACCAAGGCTACGGTAGGGGGGGTACCCCCTTTTCACTGGTGTGTTTGAGCCACTCGCACGAGTAGCTCTGTACCCTACGGTTGAAGATGGTTTAGGCACTTGGTTTGGCGCAGCTTAGATCACCTTTGCATTGCGGATTGACTTCGTCAATGTAAAACATGAAGAAATCGTAAGAGCATAGGAACAAAGGGGTTACTCGCGCGAGTGACCCCTAGCCACTGAAATAAAAAGCCCAAAAGGGGACCCCCCTACCGTAGCCTGGGTCACTTATTGATTTGTATATATATTTGTATATATAGTATGCCCGCAAAAAGGATCAAATTCCTATGCATTGTTGCATTTATCCGCATCTCTACGTAGACTCACGATGCTCAGTTTACTCAAGGTGTAGTGACTACGAAGAATCAAATAAAACTAATGGTTTACAGAGTCCATGTTCCAATTTAACGTCGTTGTTGATGTGTCCGGTGCGTACTTACCGCAGCGCGTGGAAGAGGCGAGTTTGTGTTTTGGGATTGCGGTATCGAAAAGTCTTCCAAAATAGGTATATATATTAGGGGGCATTAGGGACCTGATGTGACCTCGATATTACCGCGATTTTTTGTTTATGGTTGTCTCCCGTGCATTGCTGTGTTGTCAGCAATCGCCGGTGTACATGTAAGATACACCAGTCCGGTATTATGTTCGTTGCTCTCCAACAACGTGCAGAGCATTTTGTTTGCCGTTCTAGTCAATCAATGTGGGACCAGTAACCGTGGCCCTTTTTTGGCGGTACGTAGCATGAACGTTGACAATTTACGCCGACTCCTTACAGTCGCCTCCAACCTACCGTCACTTCCAACCAGTCCACCCTAATATTTTTCCTTCTCGTTGTAAGCTCGACGCAAGGCGCATCAGAATATCTATTTCTCTACAGCATCCAGAGAACGCTATCTGCTTCCGCCATTATACGGTTTATCAATCGTTCTGTGAGTCAAATTGTCGTGCTTCATGCACAGAAAAATCACCGTTGTTAGTTACATCCCCAGGCAACGGAGGAGACAAAGGATCAGGAGGGGTTTAAGCACACATATATACGTATAGTCTATATATATCCCAAAGCAAATATTAATCAAAACATAACTCACGACGGGTATAAAGAGCCAGAAGAAGTCGAAGCAGCAGAGACCAACCCCAGCAGCCGCTGATGCCTGTTAGAAATGGGTTGCCCTTCTCCGACAAATGGAACCGGTCTCTACTACAGTAGTAACTGCTGACTATCTACTATGTCTTCCGTGCGGATTTATCCCAGATCAGTGGAGAACCCTCCGAGTTTCTTGCGCTAGAGGTACCGCGTGAAAATACCCAGAGGTGTTGGTCAAGAAGCTCCGCTGGCTTTGGAAGCAGTCGAGGCGGAAGAAGGCGAAGCTGCCCTTGTGTTCTCTCGATGTTCCCCGCTAAAGATGTAAGTCCGAAGAATGTAATAGGAGGAAGAGAAGCGGACGTCGCACCACACGCCGCTTGTTTGTGAAGTTCTTGCGCCGCCTGATATTTGTCGGCGAAGGTATATACACCCACTGGAATGAATGGTAAAAAAGAGGACGCCACGCCAACAACAAACACGCTGTCTGTGTGGATGTGGTACAGCAGCAGTTCTTGCGCTAACTTGACGTTGCAAGATCAGAAGAAGCAGCAGCCACAAAAGGAGGGTGGGTACGTCGACAACTGCTATATGTCGCAGTGGCAGAACCAACAACCGTTGAGGTGCCCTCTGGACCACTTCATACCGTTCGAAGTAAGGTTTTACGATTGAACACCAACGTTTCAATTACATTTTGCTCGAAGCCCTTGGTCCTGGGATACTTCCTTGCCCTGGTCTATCTGCAGAGAAAAATGCGCCGGAATCCCCTGGTTGATCAATTTAAAACCAACCTTATACATATCTACCTGGTGGTATATTATAAAAATTGAAATACACTCCAGCTGTGAGATCGAATATTTTGTCGAAACTCATCTTTGCAAGCTGTGTGTGATACCCTGATCGCGCGTATTACGGGCTGTGTGTCCTCATTAAGGATATAGGTCGGCGACTCCCCTTGCAATTACATATATATGATCATTCTTTTGTTTCAGGGAGTCGGTCAGGAGTTCTTTTTCGTCTCGGCATAAGTATGCGATTCGGGGAACTGGAATTCTCGGTCAAATAGCTTCGTTCGAGCGCCGTCTTCTTCAAGGAGCGACTCCAACGCCCCTCGCCCTGCCGTGTCCGTTCCGCACATCGACGTGAACTCGGACGGATGCCATCGAGACAAGCAAGAGTTGCGCTTTATTTTTTTTTACTTTGTGGGCGGTATACGACCGAGCTATTACTGAATCACGGCATATGTAGTCTAGAGCTTGAACGAATAAATAAGGGACATCGTTTCCAAATTGGCATATTTTCCAAATTGGAATCTAATTTTTTTCCCGGCGTCGCTTTTTCATGGCGGCCTCGAAGCGTTTGCCCTATCGTATATAGCTACCACCACTGCTGATTTTTGGCGTTGCCTTCTGGCTCAGTGGGTATATAGTAGTGCTATGTAACCAACGAAGGAGGTGTAGTGGGTACGATTCTCACCCTGACCATATTTGGTATTCAAGAGCGTGCGCTGGAGACATTTTGAATGGTCTTGATAGCTGTTAGTGTTCTTATTATGAGTGCTACTAACTGCTGTAGTGCGTGGAGAGGGGAAATCTCCGGAGATCCCTCCTACGAAGTCGGTGACAATAATACTCGAAACGGACGAATTCGTTGGGTATTTTGGCATAACCCACTGAGTTTCTGAGTCACGTGACAGGGTGTAGTGCTGTGTCGTGAATTCGATTATCACCGCCTTGATATTTGTCTTTTTCGAGCGTGCGTGCTGACGACATTTTGGTAGTTTAACATATTATGGAGCACTCCCGTGACTGAGATACTGAGTCAAGTGATTAAGTAGCTCAGTGTGCTGTAGGATTTCTCGGTCAAGTCACTTTGGTCGAAGGGCGCTGTCCAACGCCTTCCTTGTCCGTCCCCTATACCTTATCGTGAACGCATACTACGTACGGGAGGTAAGGAACACATCCGAGAATAACGGAGGCGATTTCGTATTTTGGATTCCTGGTCAGTTCTTTTCCCGAGAACGGGTCAACGCTTGGCGCACTAATCGATGACACAGCAGCTATCTATTAGTGTAGTAGTAGTTGTAGTAGTAGTAGTAGTAGTAGCAGTAGTAGTAGTGGTAGTAGTAGTAGTAGCAGCAGTAGTAGTAGTTGTAGTAGTAGCAGTAGTAGTAGTGGTAGTAGTAGTAGTAGTAGTAGTAGTAGTAGTTGTAGTAGTAGTAGTAGTAGTAGTAGTAGTAGTAGTTGTAGTAGTGGTAGGTATCTTCTTGACAACATGTCGTCTGGCGCGGGCAATCGATGATACAGCAAGAAATAATCTGTATTAAAATAGTCGACGATATATAATATACCTGGTACGCTGGTTTTAAATTTTGAGCTTCAAGAGCAGTTGTTGCTGTTGTTGTTATTGTTGTTCTTGTTGTCACAATAACTCGCATAATCGAGTCTGTGGTCACAGGACAGGCTCCATCAGTAAACAATGTTGTTGACTAACGCCACAGGCAAGACCTCTCTTGCTAACGCAGCGTCGACCATCGTAATACCTCATACAATACGGGGGAATGTAAACTTTTTGCGAAGATCCTGTTTTGTTTTTATCAATTGTCAGCCGGCCGCCCCGGTGGTCTAGTGATTTTGTCCTCGCATACTACTAACGTTTGTTTGTGCTTGAGTTTGATTCCCACCACGACGATGAGATTTGACTTTATTTGCGAAAATGCAAAAAAAGGGATCAACTGCTGAGAGCGCATAGCAGCGTGGGTAGGTACAATTCGACGCGAGTCGACGAGGTAAGAAAAAGCTGGCTTGTTCTATCTTTAAAAATGAAGGCACGTGCCGAAGTGGGGAGGGAAGAGGAGGGCCCGCTATGTGAGCCTGAATCTGAGTTACCACTGGGAGGGAGCGCGCGAGTGGTGCGAGGACAATAAATGGGATGAAAAAAATAATTGCAAATGTAGTCTATACTATTACTACAACACACAGCACCCCTACGTATTCTATGTCCATTCGTCTCCCTAGGCGAAAAACATTATTTATCAGATTAACTATTTTTTGGTGAAGTACTTATTAATAGTTCACCCTGAAAGAAGATATCTGGTACCAGGCACTAGATTGTCTTCACCTATTTTGTTTTCTGAAGTTGGACTTTCAGTCGGGAATGAAAAAAAACAAACGTCGACCTTTCCGCTATGCGCGTAGTTCGAAACGAAAAAAAACTGATACTCGTACCAGTAAATGATATGTTGGTCTTTAGGAAATACGCACGTCACTGTCAGCAGTCGTCGTGGAAGAGACACCCCCGGATGTTATGTATTGAAGGGACGCGTCCGATTTCGACAACGTGAAAACACCCGCGAAGCAAAGACAGCAGACACACATATCCCGCCTTTCCGAGTAAAAACAGAGAAGAGCGCTACGCCAACCTCCCGTACGAGGAAAGCCACCCTCGCACATATCTCGGACAACGCCACCGCAACGAGAGATCGCTTCCCTCTTATTGTTTTCCTCCCCGCCCGTGACCACGCAGACCAACCAATGCGACTGACTGCCTTCAGGTAATAAGCGAATATATCTTCTTCCAAAACCTCGCCGGCTGACATAGCCCCATGTCGACGTTTGATGCAAACCGACTTTGCATCCTGTCGACTTCGAACCTCCATTGCCACGGGGGCAGCAGTGCAGTCTCTTCATTAATGCCAAGTTCTTCTTTGGTTTCACCTAGAGGCGACGCAGGTTCTCAATACTCTTTTCGGTATTTTTGTTTGATATGCGCCAACTTTTACTTGACGGCGCATTTAACAACAGTGTGTTTCGCCTATATCCTTGCCTTTTTTTTTATATTACGGTGTTCTTTTGTCATTGTGACTTTCATGATCCCATGTTTGTATTAAACTTTTGGCATTACTTTAAAGTTCAATGAATGCCAAATCGGACAGCTACACCTCAACTTGTCGAAGTGCTACCTTGCCCTACCCGAAGCATGGGCGCCGGTGAATGCCGGCGCCCATGCGGAGCCCTCGTGTAAAAAAATTGATAATCATATGGCAGAATGTTCTTCCTTTTAGTCTAGACTGTACGTGCAGGAGGAATACAATTTGATAAATCGACAACAACAGCAAAAAGACCGCACTCTGCAGGGAGACGACGCGAGCACGAGACCGATGCCTACCCTTTAGCATGGTCGGGAGAGACGAGCAAGGTGAGGCACGTCCAGGAAACAGCGCACCGAGAAGTGTACCTCAGCTCGAGATACTTCAAAGACGCTCAAAGCCTGTGGTTTAAATGGGACTCTTCGGCTTCTCTCGTGCAACGGCGACAACGGCCAACATAACCCTCCATTAATTCATTAGGTATTCTTGAACAAAGGTTATATCACGCCCGAAGTATACAGCCACAGCGCGAACGAGACGATACCTAACCGGGCGTTACGATATTGAAACTCTCGACCTTTCCACGAAACGCTAAAAACTTATTTCTTGATACTGATGAAATGTGTGCTGTGCGCCCAATAGATCTACTCGGTGTGGTAATGCAGTAGCGTTTTTTGGGGGTGGCGCGGGGCACGTGGCTTGGCCCACTAGGCCATCGCTGCATGCCCATGTTTTGAGAGTGGGTGTGACTACTTCTGATACCCTCGAAGATATTGTTATCTTGGAACTTGCCTTTTTTTGTCGCTGAAACTCAGCTGACATGTCGCACAAAAGGCCGTTCTCATCTATCTACCGAGTAGTTTCCTGATTAAAAAGATACCCTCGAAGATATTGTTATCTTGGAACTTGCCTTCTTTTTGTCGCTGAAACTCTGCTGACATGTCGCACAAAAGGCCGTTCTCATCTATCTACCGAGTAGTTTCCTGATTAAAACCATGTCTTTTTTCAAGACAATAAAAGCTCTGCCCCGCAGGAGACTCTGAGCCTGGCCCGAACTAGGAGTATTTCTGTTTTACGTTTGGATGCAGCAGAAGTAGCACCAGGTATCATGTATAAAAATCTTGAGATCGGTATAGAACTTGTGACCTGATATACAAGATCCCGCTGGGTCGTGAAAAAGTATATTATAAAAATTAAAATACAGTCCAGGTGTGATATCGAGAATTTTGTCGAAACTCATCTTTGCAAGCTGTGTGTGATACTCCGATCGCGCGTATTACGGGTTGTGTGTCCTCATTAAGGATATAGGTCGGCGACTCCCCTTGCAACTACAGTGTTGTAGCTATCAGGGTCAACAGGGTGATGTTAGGCGATCTGTGCGCGGAAGCTATAAAACCCGTTTTTGAGGGGGACAAAATCTGTCAGCTGTGGAAGGAAATGCGTCCGTTTATCAAGTGAATACTGTGAGTCGAAAAAGTGGTGATGGGAGGGCGGAGTTTTTTAAGGACGTGGGGGCCTGATTTTGATCAAAAGTGTGTATGTCGTGGGGACGTGCTACGAACGATATTGAAGGTAGTCGTAGAACGTGTTCTTAGCGAAATCGTTTCTGAATGACTCGCTCCTCTAAGAATGACTACTCAAAATCCCGTCGGAACGCGATTGGTGCGTAAGACTACTACATACAGTGGACACGAGCTGTCGTCACTGAGTCATCCCGCGCTACACATTCTGGGGTGCAGTAAGATGTTCTTCTGAGCTCCTACAAATTGTATGACGAGGTAAAAGTACCGGGAACAACATCGGCAGCCATTCTTCGTCCGCGCAACCCGACCAACCACAGGTACATGCGCTCTTCTAGCTCTATCTAAACAATAATATCCTAAACCATTTTCGTACTCACTGATAGTTCCACACATTCTCAGGCGTCAAAGCGGGGTCCGAAGAACGTTCGGATGAAAAGGAGAGCAGTTCTTACCGTGGTGGTATGGGCGCAGTACGCGCACGTTGGGTGAAAATAGTGATTTTTTTTCCCCCCCGAAAGATCCCTTCCTTGCCTATCTTGAAGAGGAGCTGTATACAACAACAGCAGCAACAAACCCATTCCCCTAACAATGCGAATGCAACACCCAATCAATAAACAATGTCATGGCCTCTATCATAGGTATTAAATAAAACCTATGGAAGGTAAGAGCAAAGCACAAAATGTAAAGTTCCGGCGATAATTGGTTATTAAGGAGACATGTGAACTTCAGAAAAATGACGCTTTCCTTTGGGAAAAAAACTAGTGCTTCGTACACATATATTGTAGCTGGGGTCTACGTACGGTAGAGGAGGACAATATTATTTTTGAGGCTAGGCTCCTCGTTAAACTAGTTATATGCCTCATGTTCAGTAGGGTATCGCGAGAAACAGATACGACGGCATATATATCCCCATGCCCCTGTCAAGTGAAGCCGAAGAAACTCATGAAGCTTACCCCCTAGACCCTCCGCGTGGCAATGATCAGCACGGTCAACACGCGTCGTATTCCCCTTCCTCTAGCGCCGCCGTTCAACGTTGAAACTAGTTCTTAAAGGTTTACCTCGATCTACAACAGTACACTTGGGAACGGTTTTTCATGGTCAGCCTTCAACGTGCAGTACCTCTAATGTTGAAACCTCTCGTGGTCAGCCTTCCTACCTACTACACACAGTTTGTGCTTTCAAGACCTGGCCCACTAGTCGTCCTCATCTGTCTGACATGGCCCTTGTGCTGACGAACGAAAGGCCGCATACGGCGAAGACGGTCGACCATGGCTTCCCGTGAAATCGTTCTCTGACTTAGGGCCGTTGTGCATATCAATATGTATTAAGCCGGCAGTTATTTTCGGAGACAAACTGGTACACGCATTCCTTCGTGTACCATTTTGTGCATCGCTTCTACACAATAATAGAGCAGGAGCCCCACCTTTGTCCAGGCGGCCTGCTGGGGGCGGAAGGGCATTCCGACCTTCCTCGCGTGTGCGCTGGCCGCCCAGTGAGAAAGGAGTAGACGCCTCTCGCTGCAGCCGATGGGCCACGGAGAAAATTCTATCGGCGGTACTCGCAAGCAAATTGCTTTTAGCTAATAGGTGGACTCGTATTCGCGGAATGGGTCGCCTAATTCAGAAAAAAATTACCTGGTACTTGAGTATATTTCATCAGTTGTTTTGTTGTGTTTTTATAGACCCCTGATACGATAAGATATGTACTATTAATAGGTGTTTTTGAAAAGATATTTTCTAAAATTCAGGGCACACGACCCTTGTTCAATAATGTGGTTTCGATGTCGGGTGCGTTCTGCGTTCTGACACGTGCTATCATACGATGGAGGTATTTATTCCTAGTAGTTTCATTAAGCACTGATTAGGCAAATCACGTTATTAGAGTATTCTAAACAGCAAGTCATCTGCGATATCTACAAACTTAGCGTCGCGATAAGCATCTCTGCAAGCGGTGGGGTGCATTTTTGCGGACGGCGTCAACTAAACCTTGTGTGATTAACGTTGGTGTTGAAGAGAACATCGCGGAAAGCGGCTACTACTAATGCAGCTTGCACGGAAGCCACAAAAACACAATGCACGTGAAGCTGACGAGCGCTGTGGGTACCAAGGAATAACGCTGATTCCACTTGAAGGCGATAATATAGTACCAGGTACAAGAGAAAAAAAGTTGGCGTGTACGGAAGGGGGAAGCGTAGCACAATCTGATGTCAACCAGTAACTATCTGGGCGAGGTCGACGATGATAGTCCAGTACGGGAAATCCCACGATCGTTCTTCGAAAATTCGTGATAAGCTCCATGCCCCACAGAGAATAATATCGTTTTTTGACTACCACCGTCGTTGTTCACCTCACACATGGCCGGACATTCCTCCTGTGGGTATGGGCTACTGCACGTGCACTACTAGCTGTACGCATATATATATATATATGTATATTATAAAAAATGGAAATACACTCCAGCTGTGAGATCGAAGATTTCGTCGAAACTCATCTTTGCAAGCTGTGTGTGATACTCCGATCGCGCGCATTACGAGTTGTGTGTCCTCATTAAGGATATAGGTCGGCGACTCCCCTTACAACTACAGTGTAGCTATCAGGGTCAACAGGATGATTTTAGTCAGTCTGTGCGCGGAAACTATAAAACCCGTTTCTGAGGGGGACAAAATCTGACAGCTGTGAAGGGAAATGTATCCTTTTATCAAGTGAATCTTGTAGTTCGAATAACCGGTGAGGCGGGTGGGGCGGAGTTTTGAAGGACGTGGGGGCCTGGTTTTGATCAAAAGCGAGCGGGTTTGGAGGGGGGGGGGGGGGGGGGGGGGGAAGGGGGCAATTTGTGCATGTAAGCTATAAATCCTTTCGAGGGGATAAATCTGACGGTTTTGGCACCATTTATATGTGATCGTTCTTTTGATTAAGGGATTCGGTCAGTAGTTTTTTTTTGTCTCGGCCGAAGTATGCGACTCGCGGAACTGTAATTCTCGGTCACATATCTTGTTCGAGCGCTGGCTTGGGGGGTGTCTCCAACGCCCCTCGCCTTGCCGTGTCCGTTCCGCACATCGACGTCAAGGAGGAGGGATGCCGAGCGAGACAAGCGCGAGAAGTTGCAACAACAAAAAAAGATACCGCATGTCGAAGAGGAATTCCAGTCAATTTGTTCGTATCTTGATGTCTGCAGCGCCTGGATTATCTACAAGATTGTCACATTTTCAAGACGGTAGCTAGCTGCTAATATTTTCTATTTATTTTGCTGTGGCATGCCCTCGAGCGTGTTTTTGCTTGACGTCTGCGGGGCTTGAACGAATGAAACACGTCCTGGGGGGGCGGCTCGAACGCGCCTCGCCCTGCCGTATTCGTTCCGAACCTGACCGGGATCGGGCACGTGTGCTGAGCGAGACAAGCGATAATTTGTTTTCGGGGGGGAGCAGTATACGCCCGAGTTATTCTTGAATCTTGGCATGAACAGAGCTTGAAAAAAATATTTTTTCAATTGATAAAAGGATACGTTTCCCTCCACAGCTGTCAGATTTTGTCCCTCTAAGAAACGGGTTTGTAGTTTCCGCGCACAGACTGACTAAAATCACCCTGTTGACCCTGATAGCTACACTGTAGTTAGTTCGCCGACCAATATCCTTAATGAGGACACACAACTCGTAATGCGCGCGATCGGAGTATCACACACAGCTTGCAAAGATGAGTTTCGACGATATCTTTGATCTCACAACTGGAGTGTATTTCACTTTTTAAAATATATACGGGAAAACATTTCTTTCCAAGTTGGCATCATTTTTAAATTGGCTTCTTATTTCGTCCCCATGGACCGTTCTTTCATGGTCACACCTCAAAGCATTGGCCTATTGTCGTAAGACTACTTTTTGTCGTTGCTTTTCAACATCAGATTTCACGGTTAAATACCTTTGTTCGAGCGTACGTTGTCTTCGAGGGGGGTCGTTCCCTACCCAACGACACCATTAAACCTATCCGTGACGATTCTTCATACTAGAGAGGTACAACATATTTTCATGTGGTCACAGACTGTGAGACAGAGTAAACCAAACATCACAATTGATCGAGGTATGAAGCAAGTGAAATGCTAGCGTACCGGGTGACGAGAACACAACAAAACAGACCAGACCATAAAAAAGTAGGAAATAAGGACAACGAACGGAGTGGTCGCTTTTAAAAATTGCATGGTCACACCTCGAAGCGTTGGCCTATTGTCGTAAGACTGCTTTGTCGTTGCTTTTCGTCATCAGATTTCACGGTTAAATACCTTCGTTCGAGCGTTCGTTGTCTTCGAGGGGACCCAACGACACCATTAAACCTAGTGTACGTGCCGATTCTTCATCCTAGAGAGATACATATAACATATATTCATGTGGTCACAGACTGTGAGACATAATTAATTAACCAAACAATAACAATTGATCGAGGTATGAAGCAAGTGAAATGCTAGCGTACAGCGTGAGGAGAACACAACAAAATAGACCAGACCATAAAAAAAAAGAAAATAAGCACAACGAACGGAGTGGTCGCTTTTAAAAATCGCAGCAGCACGAGAAACACTGTTTTGTCAGTGTTTTTCGTCGCCGCTCCATGGAGTCGTTCCGTGTATATTAATCCAATTTCAACGATCCATCTTTCAGGACCGCATGATGAATATCCCCCACTAACTCCATGTGTATTTACACCCACACACGAGACGTGGATGCACTTGTAAAGGTAGGTGAAATTGTCAAGGCAGCAGTGCTTCGAACGCTTTGTTGTGTGGTGGCAAAAATAGTTGCGCTGGCTACTGACTGTTGTTGTTGGTCAATCCGTTCAGCACCTCGACGTGAACGCGGATGGATGCTGAGCGTGACATACGAAAAGTAAGTGCGCGAAAAAATGTATTTTGAACGGTACTCTCCAGTTATTCTTCGGATCGCGATGTATGGGGGGGTTGATAAAGTAAAACCTGGCCAGACATTATATTAAATGTGACCGTAGCCTCTTCAAAACCCTTTCCCGCCTCCCCCCCCATTCGTTTTTTTCCTCGCTCTCTCTTGCTCAAACGTCCCTCCTAGTATCAAAATATGCCAGAGTAATAAACACTTCCACGCCCTGGACATCACCTTATGACCTTTTTAGAGCCGTCCATGCCGCTGCTGCAATTCCACCCCCCCCCCGCCCCTAACGCCCTCTCCTTCCCCACCACCCGCAAAATCGCCTGGACCTAGCACCACGCGTATAGCAAAATCCTACATCTATGCGATCTAAACCCTCCCCCCACCCCCCACCCCCGCCCACCCCCTACCTCCTCCCCCCATGCCCCACAAGAAGGAATAATAGTTTCCACGCACCAATTGAGCTGTCCCATCTCCCGCTCCCTCTTGATCAAAATTAGGCCCCTATGTCCCCAAAACCTCCGCCCTCCCCTCACCGGCTATTCGACTTACCGGATTCACTTGATAAACTGATGCATTTCCTTCCACAGCAGCTGTCAGATTTTGTCCCCCTCAGAAGCGGGTTTTATAGTGTCTGCGCACAGACTCCCTAACATCACCCTGTTGATCCTGATAGCTACACTGTAGTTGCAAGGGGAGTCGCCGACCTATATCCTTTATGAGGACACACAACCCGTAATAATACGCGCGATCGGAGTATCACACACAGCTTGCAAAGATGAGTTTCGACGAAATCTTCGATCTCACAGCTGGAGTGTATTTTTATTGTTAGTATTACTGCTGTTAAATTGGCGTTATATTTTGTCCCAAAACAAGTAAAAACACTACGGTAAAAACAATCCCCATGGTAGCTGCGGTAGGGATCACAGTAGTGCATTTGTTTATCGAATTTCGGTAGGTACACGTACATACATAATAGACCTGGTATGATATCGACGTGGCAATAAGCCTGTGCCATGGTTTAGGTCAGCGGGGGTCGCCCTTTCAGCTTACCCAAGACAAGTTTTTGCGTCAAAGGGGTATACTGTTAATATAATATTTCTACTCTCAATAGTATAGTATATACCATTAATAGTATAAATATTATCATTAGTATAGATACTATAAATTTTACAGAGACACTGTTTATAGTACACAGTAAACTTTAAACAGTATAGTATATGTTCTTAGTGGTATATCTATAGTATTAGGTCTAATACTATACTACTAGACTATATATAGTAAATATATACACTAGACTACATTTGATAGTATTTGGTATAGATATACTATGAAAATTATTAACGCTACTATTAATGGTATAGACTAAAGCTTCCCGAGCGAGGGGCCTCAGAAAACGCAAACCTTTACCGTAGCGTGTGTCTCGGGTTAGGGTTCGCGCTAGGGTTGGCGTTACCTCCCCCCCCCCTGACCACCACCACCGCCCTGCGTATGCCAGCCTAACATCTATGGTACAGCACGAAACTAAAGAAGCTTCCCGGAATCAGAATGGTCTTAAACTCGTCAATAGAGCCTCAGTACCGTAATCTCGGTTGAATCTACCCTCTATACACACCTACAGCGTACACCGTGCTGGGATGAGCTGCGCACCTGAACATGAAAAAAAACACATTTACGCCGCGCGGCACGGCCACACTATCGTACGGCTACCACGCGAGACGCAATGATGGGCTTACACGGCCTGTTGAAACGCCGGCGGAAGGAATCGAAGGGTCAAGAGACAAAGCTGCCGAGGTATCACCACCTCCACCAATACCGCCAGCAGCAGCAGCAGCAAGCAGCAGCAGCAACAGCGGCGGCAACACCACCAACGCATGCAGATTTTCTGTCGTCGATTCCATCCTCAACGAGTGAGTCGTCGTTATGACGTTCCTTGGGGTGGCCTCCGACGAAGCGGATGGTGTGGTGATCGCGATAAAACCATTGCGAATGAGGTCCTGCGTCGCGTAAAAGACGGTCCGGGGGAGATTTTAAGACAGTAAGATAAAAAAATGACGACATCAGCTGGGGGGCCCTTCAAATAGCGTCGCTGCCTGCGATGATGCTGGCGCAACAGTGCCAACTGCTTTCTATAGTGCCGATGGAACAGTGCTACTGCCGTCTACAATGCCGGTGGAATAGTGCCACTGCTCTCCCCAGTGTCGATAAAATAGGGCCACTGCCCTCGACAATGCCGATAATATCGCTCGGCACGACTTGCACTCTCTATATATATAGTAGCTCTGGGTTGAAAAGTGCCACTGCCCTCTATACGGCCGGTGGATTAGTGTCGCTGCTCTCTATAGTGTCGATGAAACAGTGTCATTGCCCTCTGCAACGCCCGTCAAATCGCTTAGAACAACTTGAACCCCATGTTCGTAGTAACTCCGTGTACTAACCCTATTTATTACCAGGTAGCAGTTGCTTTAAGGCTTAGTTTGAGTAAGCTATAGGTTAATCTTTGACAAGTGGTGAAACGGACTAATACCCTACTCTAACCGTAGCAAAGGACGTCGTCGACAGACGGTGTATTTTTGGGCCGTGGGTTCAAATCCCACCTTCTACATTGATATTTTTTTTCAGAATTTCCCCGTGTCAAACTTGAAAAATACTCTCTACGGTATCCCCAGGAAATGAGACCGCTTGGATATTGACAGGTCCACCCGTATATCCGGCCGACCTGCTATCCCGCCGTTTCAGGGGGGGAGAGTGTTATAAGGCTTAGTTTGGGTAAGCTGTTGGTTAACCTTGTTAAAGTGGTCAAACGCACTGACACCCCACAAAAACCTTAACGCAGTGCCACTGCCTTCTGCGGCGCCGGTTTATTTAAATTTGCACGACTTGAAATTCCTATGTTGTAACCCACAGTAACCCTATTTCCAACAGTGTCGGTGCCATGAATAGTGCGGTTACGTTGGATTGGCAAATGGCGGCATCATTGGGAGCCCTAGTACCGGCGCCCTGCATGATGCCGTTACGTTGGATTGGCTCATGGGTCGGCCCACGGTAGGCGTGGCAGGTATTTGCGCCAAACGGTTCTCCCCTTCTCATCGGTTGAGCTCCTCGACTGTCGAACGTTCGGCATGCATTGATTGACAATTACAGGAGCATATAGTACGGGGTATTGTTTGAAGACAAGCAGCCTAGACGCGTTAGGTGAATTACGAGAGCGCATGCAGTTGGAGGCGTGTTTCGGGGCTGATATTGGGCTCCTCGTGTTAAGAGCTTAGAACTTCTTAGAATCTGCTGCACTGCTGCCGTGTGGGATAACTCCCATGCCACCATCATTATTGGGAGGCTAGGGCCGTGAAGGCCCATAGCATGTAAGTCCGGTCGCTCCGGTGGCGTATCAGGTTATCCTCCAGCCTGGTAAATAAATAAATGTCAGTTTGGTGAGTTCGAATGCCCCCGAGTGCATACTCATAAGTAATCGCGGGGACATTTTCTTGTGCACAAATTGACCTGCGGGAAGCACGACAGCGCGAGTTAGCAACACTCGATGGAAAATCGACGAGCAGTGAGTGGGATTGCTGAACCCTATGCGCGATAAAAATTGAAGGCAAGAACCGGGGGGGGGGAAGGAACGTCACCTGTGACCACGGCTTGTCCAGAAGATGGAGAATAGATGTGTGTGAACAAACAAAAAACAAGTTGCCGACGAATCAATCAGTTGGTTATGCACTACACGTTTTTCCTTGCAGTTCGAGCTGGGCATCGAGGTGATGGTAACCGCGACAATACCATCGATATCGAGCTGCTGTCAAGTGCGACGGCGGCAGGAAGGAAGTGTCAGTGCGCCGCGCTAGCATTGACGTTGAACATTGTATAGCCCTACTACCACCACTACCACCACCACTAATATCACTGCTTGCTGCTGGATCTGCTGCTACTACAACTACCGCCACTACCACAACAACTAATAAATAACTACTACATCGTTTAGCTCTACAACCACCACCATGACTACCACCATACTATCACCTGTGCTGCTGCTTTTACTACTACTGCTACTACTACTACTACTACGACTACTACTACTACTACTACTACTACTACTACTACTACTACTACTACGACTACTACTACGACTACTACTACTGCTACTACTGCTACTACCGCTACTACTGCAGCGGCTACTTCTACTACCACTACTAGTGCTAACACTACTACTACTATTAATATACTACTACTATTACCACAACAACAACTACTACGAAGGACCTTACTACGAAGACCAAATTGACCTACGCAATATCAAATGCCTGATTTCCACTACTTGTCGTAATTATTAATTATTGCTGTACAGTCACAGGGGTGTGATGCGTCCCTGACTCTTGCTCTCTGTTAAATTTGCTGATGATACACGATTTTTCTCCTCCTGTTTTTCCTGCAAGATATATATATATTATAAAAATTAAAATACACTCCAGCTGTGAGATCGAAGATTTCGTCGAAACTCATCTTTGCAAGCTGTGTGTGATACTCCGATCGCGCGCATTACGAGTTGTGTGTCCTCATTAAGGATATAGGTCGGCGACTCCATATATATAAAACAGGAACAGAAAGCTCTTCGACAAAATAAAATGGCCCTCACGTTGTCGGCCCTCCCGGCAAAAAAACTCTGACTTTTCCTCTCCTCCAGCGCGCTTACGACTTCAGGAATGACGCGCCGCATGCCCACTGGGGTCCGACTTGCGGTTGGTTTAGAGCACGCGACGGAAAAAAATACATTCGCAGGGAAAAGGTGGCGAACAAAACAAACCCATTCGACAAGATAAGATCACGGTTGTTACCACGGATGGTGGCGTTGTTGCCAGTTGGCTGGCTGACTTCTTCTGTTTTTTTCGACCTTTTCCCCCCCGGGGCGTGTGGTGGTCTGGAAGCTCTGGGGGTGGATACCGCACGTACGTGGTACATGGGAGACTCAACTCTTGAAAAAACAAACTGTAAGGAACCAATAAGCCACAGCGAAGGTACCCCGGCAAGTAACAAAGGGAGTGGACAAACGAGCCTTTAGCCTAGTTTAGACCCAAGCCACAATAATAGAGGTGCACGAACCATTGTTTTTTAACTGAGGTTCCTTGCGTTGGGAGCATAAGACCTCTCCCGAAATACTGTTTTGGAGAAAAAACAAAACTGCTATACACCGGATGATAAATCCCGTGGCTTGGGTATACAACGAGATTCATGTTTTCGTAAATAAAATGAGTATCTTTCCGACATTTTTGGGATAAAGAATCCCATCACTCGGAAAGAAAATTCCCAAAAGGGCCACCTCCATCGTAGCACGCGTTTTATCTTATTGTCATTTTACCCCACAATCACTTCCCAGCATCTTGTCAAGATCGGTGGTCACAGGAGTCATCGTACTTCCCCCCTTCCCTGGGCATGCCTTCGATTTTATTTCGCAGAAGAAGGTTTGTCCAACACTCCCAACACTCGTCGACTTTTCATCGAATTGTGCTGACTAAATGACCCACCCCGGCCAGATGGTAATCAATCGGCTATACTACGCAGGTTTCTTGGGCTGTGGGTTGCCCGATGATAACCCGTCAACTATCTACTAGCTGACTAGGTATTGTTTAAAAGTATATTTATCCGTGTGGGCAGGTGTAACTCGATGCGAGTCGAGAAGCGAAGAAACAGCTGGAATCTCCTCGCAAAAACAAAAGGAGGAGTGTGCCGTTGTGGGGAGCGGGGAGAAGAGCCGGCTCAATGACCCCGACGTCTGAGTTACGTCTAGGGAGGGAGACGAACAAGAGGAAAAAAATAAGACAGTAGAAGGGAGCATTAAAAAAAAAACTGTCGCGTGCGGTGCGTTGTGGCTGACGTCTGAGAACGCGAAGATAAAATCATCAACATAGAAGGCGGAGACCACGGCAGCTAAAATTCGAGACGAAATAATGAAGGCTGTGAGTCTGGCCGATATCTTTCGAGAGTAGCATTTTATCGTCCAGAGTAGCCCGACGCCCAACACGAGCGTGCTCCCTTAGCATTGCACCCTCCACCTCGAAAGGCCGCGGTTGCTATAGCGTTACAGCAGCAGCATTGCGCCAAGCCGTTTCAACCTAAGCCCTACAGCGACATACCCCGATTTAGTCATTTTGGGACTGCGTGGAAAAAAGTTAACGCCGAACTTTGATGATAACAGCATTAGGCACTGCCGATTGGGAGATGACCAACATATTGGCGTCCGAAAGTACAACAACAACATCACTGCAAAAGGGGTCGCAAAACACGGGTGCGGCATGACACTACTCGGGTACTGCTGTGCGCTCACGACACATTTAAACCGCTTGAAAACATGGCAATCAATCACTGCTTTTTTGTCTGTCTACATGGGCCCCAAAAGGTAGGGTTTTGCGCGGGGCGGATAAGTTTCTTGCCCCGGTCAGGGCGTCCCGACCCGACCCGACCCTGTGAAACTTGAAAATCTCCTGGCCCGACCTAAGTCAATCCGTTGTCATCTCACGCTGTGGTTGGATGTCGAGTGATCCCACGGTAGTAGGCTACCCGTGCAGCAGATTCTGCGATGTTTTTGAGCTTTAAACACGTGGAGCTCGATATCAACATCTCATCGTCATCATAATCATCACCCGAAACATGACTTCGAAGGCATTCGTTCGCGCAGACCTGACCAACATATCTATGCACTAGTACTAAGAGAAACACAATCGTAATATTTCTCATACTAACCGACAGTTTCACACTTAAGGAGCTCAACCGTAACATTACCATTTTCAGTTCAAAAACTGCAACCCCTACCGTACCGTGGGATGCCTGCCTCCCCGTGAGGTTTCGGTGCCTGACACGGCCCGACTCGACCCGCGGGTATCTCGCGGGTGTGGCCATGACCAGTGACCAGCCCTCACTGGCACCCACGTCACAAACCGAAGCAGGCGACTCTTTTTTTGCTGACAACTAGGCCGTCGCCTAGAAATACCAGTTTTGTTTATAACCTTCTTGGGGGCTGTGGGTTTAACCGACTGCAAGTTGTCGACGATTGTAGGTCCTGCTAATACTAACAGTTGATAACGTAATTCGTACAGCTATACGAGAAAAACCAAGGCTAAGAAAGCAAGGAATGCATAGAAAGCCGCCGTTGGGAAGTTTTTGCGAGAGGAGGGTTTAGGCAGAGGCGCCCTCCGAGTGGGCGCGTTGAGAGCGAACCGCGCCATTGACCTCAAGTGATTGCAAGAAAAATGTATTGCCGATATATGTGTGGGTATGTCTATAGTCGCATGCGGTATCTTGTAGTTTGACTCTGAACTCGTGACTCGCATGCGGTAAAATTATAGTTTGGCTCTGAGCTCGTGACTCGAAAACAAGCTTTCAAGAGGGAAGAAACGGAGACAAAAAAACGAACAAATTCGACAATTTATGACGGTCACTAGGATTGTGGCTTGGCTTTGACGTTGCCTAAACTACGAAGTCACGGAAGAGGTGGGCTAGGTGCTGCAGTTAGCTGCGTGCGGGCAAAAAATTGTGGTTGACTTCGAGCACGCCACGTGAAAAGAGGGAAGGCGGTGGCGGCGGCGAAACGAACAAACCTAACCAGCGCATACTACCGTAGGTGGGCTTGGAGTGCAAGCAGCCCGACGCTAAAAGCAATTTCAAGACCTGAAAACATGAATTTGCAGAAAACTTGCCACGTGCCGTTATAACCGGTGACAAGCATTGGCCAACAGTGAGGAAGCGTCATTACCGCCAGTTTCCCCGCAATCCTTGACGGTCTCAACGGTGAACCCCCAGCTGCTGCGCAACAGATTTTTTCCTTCCGAAACGACAAGGGGCAGTCACTGTTTTGTTAAAGTTAGCGATATGAGGATTCAAATCAAGTGTGTTGGTAGGAAAACTTCAAGAAATCAGTTGCACAAAAAAATTTCAACATATCAACAATCCGAGTCACTGGTACAGGCGAGGCACTAGGGGTTCTACAACTGTTAGAGGTAGCCCCCCAACCTTTCGACAACGAAATCGCCGGTTTTGAAACCAACGCCCGGCCCTATCCCCTAAAGTACGGCGCCCGTTGCCACCCCGACGTCATCGTCCGATAGCCCTTTGCGAAACAAGAACATGCATGGGAATCCTTTCCTCATGGCATCCTTTCCGGTGTCGAGCAGCCATGATGAGACGTTCGTTAAATAAACAAAATCGCTGGTTTGGGGGGGGCGGGGGGGGGGTATCGTAGAATCGGTCGCTGCCTCCCCTTTTACCGGGTATGCAATTGCTGTACAAGTACAGTACAGGGGCAGTCTCCCTGCAGTGCCGGTACGTGCCGGCCAACAACTACCGGCAGCACATCGGACACTGGCGCCATTGAATACAGTGGTAGCTAACGCAAACAAATGTGGGGAAAAGAAGTGGGAAAGCGATTGTCGGAGGGTCGTAGGAGGTATGCTGCTGCTTTAGGGAAGGGTACTCGGTTTTTTTATCGGAGAGACACATACTTTGTGCGCTACGCTACAATGTCGGAAGGCAATAATAATATAGCACCGAAACTGGTTTTATTGTATCGTTTTCCAGCCGTACCAGATCGCCTGCACTATAACGACAACTCGCACTATTCAACCATCACTATACGAGACACCCACCGCAACCATGTTCAAAGGACTATAAGTGACACATGCCGCGGTAGAGGTGCAGTTTTTTTCCTCAAGGATTAGGTTTCGTGCCAGATCACCGGCACTATGCCGGCAAATCACACAATTCAACCGGCACTTTAGTGAGACACCCAAGAACAAAACCTTCAGAGAGGTCAAACCCTAACCCCGACACATGGTACTATAGACGCGCACATTTTTGTTTCTCTCAAGGGTTAAGGATTCGAGCCAGGTCACCGGCCCTATATCGGCAAATTGATCTAGGAAAAACCTGGTTTGCACCTCTATCGTCACGTGTGGCGGCCTTACCGACCACCTATTTGGGTCAGGGTTAGGGTACAACGTAGATCCGTTGTTTCTAGCATGAAATCCAAGCGAGAAAGGGGAAACTAATATTTGTTCCCGTTCGTGTTTTGAGGTTTTGAGTCGACAATACGTTGTCGGCCCTAAGACCTCTCCCGAAAACGTAACTTTGGAAAAGAAATGCAACTGCTGTGATACCGGATGAAAAATCTCGTGGTCTAGGTACATGACGGGAATCATGCAAACAAAAACGCCCATTTCCGATGATCATGGGGTTAAGGAGCCCCGTCATCCGCAAACAAAGAATCCGAAAAGCGCTACCTCTATCGTAGCAAGCGTCGGCACTGTTCAACTGGTCACTCCTGGGAACGAACCCTTCCCTGCGTGCCGTAGTCAGCAAGAAGAAAATGGGACAAAGCGAAGACGGGAATCCTCCACGCATTCGCTGACCCCCACCTCTTCTCGCTCGGGGTGTCTCCCGCCAGGCGGGCTGTACACACGATACCGTAGAGAGGGGCAAAAAAACATTTCCTAACGCTCCTACAGTAGTAGCTTAAATACCTGTCTGTCTATTTGGACGAAGAACTGCTCTTCTTTGATAAAACATGCGTGCGTGACGCGATGACCAGTTGCGTAGCGCATGCTTATACGGTGGGTGTGTGTCGATGGCACTGTGAGGGAACAGATATGAGCAATTAAGTATCGTGGGAAAAAAATGTAATGAACCCCGCAGCTGTCAGATCCCCCCCCCTCCCCCCCTTAGCGCGCACAATATTTAGAACTTAGGCTGACCCGTTTTGGTGTTACCGTCACGTTGATCTTCTGGTAAAATTTACGAGTTCGGGGGCCGTGTTGGCCCTGGTTTGTTTCTAGCACAGAGGGGTTCCGTCGACATATATCCTTCAGGGCTCTCACACACTTTGCAAACACCCGCCATCGAGGTATCATGCACATACAGCTTGCATCAAAGGTGAGTTCCTACGTGATCCGCGGTCTCACAGTTGAAGTTTCTTCGTGTTTTCTTTCGTTATTGTTTATGGCTCTTCACGGCACAGCGTCGAAGGGCTCACCACCACATTTCTCGATGTTGGTGCTGCGTTGATTCCCGTAGGCGAATCGATAAGTGAGGAGATTCGCAGACGTATATCCTTCACGATGGTACGTACACACCTTGTAAGCACGCGCAATCGAAGCGTGTCATGCACACAGCTTGCAACTAAGGCGGGTTTCGACGTGATGCGCGATTTTACGATTGAATTTTGTTGGTTTTTTCTTTTTTTGTTGTTGCCTGACTCTTCATTGCACAGCGTCGAAGGGCTCCGAAAACACAGTTTTCGAGGTGCTGCGTTGATTACTACAGGCATATCGAGATGCGTGTGGGGTGACTGACGCCTTCCACAGTAGAGGGAGGTGTGTGCGCTTTTTTTTCCATGATGAGGCTCTCACTTGTGGAGTTCAATATACCCCCGCCCCTCCCCCAAAAAGCCTCCAAGGAGGGAACGAAGCCGTTCTACAGATAACCTGGTGAAAAATCCCATGCCGTAGGTATACCACGAAATCTACAGCGAAAAAAAGAGAGAGATTCCTACGTTTTTATTCCCTGGTTAAGGAGCGCCCCGCCATTCAGAAGCCGCTTTTCGGTCAAAATCCGCTACACGTCTATCTTAGCATGCCTCACCCGACGAAATCTGCTCATGTCCTACATGGGTATACACAACGAACGATTCATACTGCTAGAGCAGTAGCGATGTTCTGGACGATGTTGGGGCATCGAATCCCGTTTTTCAGAAGCAAACGAAGGTGAACCAAGGACACAGTTGGGCGGATGTTAATACCTCCCTTTCCACTGGAAGCACGCTAGACGATAGAGGTACCATTTTTTTACTTTTTTTTTTCTTACCAATGGCGGTGTTCGTTAAACACAAAATGGTCGGAAAAGGACTACTATTTTCAAGATGATTCTAGTTGCGTACCTAGGCCACGGCGAGTTTTCATCCGGTGTAGCCGTTTTGGTTTTTCTCCGAATCAGTTGTTTGGGAGAGGTCTTGACCTCCTCCCCAATCGAGGAGTGTAGTATTAGAAAAAAAGTGATGCACCTCTATCACAGCAGCACGCGTCACTGCCGATTTTTCACCACTCGCACGACTGGTTCTGTACCTAAATCCGACAAAAGCACTTCAGGCAATTTTTTCGGTGCAGCGCGTCAGCTTTCACCATTCCATTGTCGATCCACATGTCGCAAGAAGAAGGAAACAATGGAAACCCCATGAAAGCTTAAGGCCGCAAAGGGTACAGGGAAAGAAATCGCACTAGCGACCCCGAGCCACACCAACCAACCCCGCCCCGTCACCCCCTCTCCCAACGTAGCCCCCTTGCCATAGCCTTGGTCGTCGGACAGACGTTTTCGACGACCCCTATCGCATCATACGCGTCGGAGGGGCCTCGTCGACTATCTCAAACCGGTAAACCCCCCCCCTCCCCCACGCCCGGCAACCAACCCACGCGATGCGCATATTCATGGGCACTGTTTTCGAGATGTAGCGTTCTTCAACACCCCCTCCCCCCAACGTACGCGATTTCTGACCACTCAGGGGTTGAGCTACCGAGGCCTTGCGGCGACTAGGGGTACACCCAATGATTCTGAGGCTTCCTCAAATGGGGCAGTTGGGGGGAGGGGTCTCAATCGAACCCAAATCCCGGTCGACAAAACACTACATAATACCCCCTTCTTCATGACACCCATTTTTGCAAACAGCGCACTTCTTTCATGCCCTCCTTATCCATGCGGTATGTACACACAATACCCCCTTCTTCATGACACCCATTTTTGCAAACAGCGCAGCCCTCCTTATCCATGCGATATGTACACTCAGTTTAACCTGGGGCTGTAGGAGAAGAAACGACTTGCGCATACGGGTGCGAGGTAGCTGCCGGTATTATTTTTACCTTCTATCCAAAGTGTAGCGCCTTTTCCGCAATGCCCCCCCCCCCCCCCCCCTCAACACCACGACAAAAAAAACGTCCATCCGAAAGCGTCATCCATACGCAGGAAAGTGCAGGGACAGTGCTCAAGTCCGCCCCATGCGCGGTTCTTGGAAGTAGGATGCAGCTCACGCCGTATCCACCCCTGCTGCAGGATAGAGGGGCACCGTTCTGTTTTATTCTCTATGAGGCTCCTCACATGAGGACCTCCATACCTCACCCACGGAGGATGGCTTCGTTTAAGCTGAAAGCGCAACCATACGGACAAACCAATGCTCTGGGGTATAGTCACCCCCACGGTAGGGTTGCACAGAAAGTCCCTGAGCTCCTCACATGAGGAAATCATTATCTCACCCGAAGAATGACTTGGAAGGCATCCGTTAACACAAACCCACCAAGCTTCTATGCCTTAGTCCTAACACAATATGTACTCTCGTGAAATTACTTCATTGGCCGGCAGTTCCTTACGTGGGGAATTCAACCGCCCAGGGACCTTTTGGCGCAATCATACAACCGCAACCCCTACCGTGGGATGGCTCGGTAGGTTTGTTGTTCTATCGCAAAAGGGAGAAGAAGACGGTAATACGACGATTTTGGGTTGAGGAGATCCGTAGTTCACTATTGTTTTACCGAAAAGTGGTATACCTTGGTATTCCTCTATAGTAGCACGCGTCTCCGCCCCGACATGGTAGGGATTTGTCTCATGACTACGGCAATGCATAACGTAAGCCCCCCCACCCCCCTCCTGTCCCTTCGGAGTGGCCACACCGAACCCAAAGTATATCTCGATGGTCGCTGTCATCCATGAACAAGAAAGTAGGCACAAGGTGCCGAAGTCCGTCTTACGAGCGGTCTTGGAAGGATGCAGTTCACCCTTCGTGTGACTCGCAGGGCGCCTCACGGCGCTTCACGGCGCATGGTGAAAGCAATGTCTGCCTGGTTGGTGAAAAGCGGACGTGCTCCGTCCCTGTATAGTAGGGATGCGAGGATCTATGGTCATATGACTGCGGACATGCACAAGCTGCGAACCCCCCAGTACTTCCCCCGCCCCCAGCCCTCCCCAGTCACGCGATATCTACACCAGCCAGAACCCTTAGGAAATTAGCATGGTTCTCTCACCCTCTATCCATCCACGCGAAAGATAATAGGCACACTGCGGGGAGGTGAAACCTGGGAGGATGAAACGCCTGGTGCATGCCCATGCACATAACTGTGTACGGTGCATCGTGATAGTTCCCTGGTGCCGCTGCATAGTGCTCACACCGCACCATAACCTTCCTAGCGGGCACGGCCTTGGGTCCCGTTTGGCATATGTCCGCTCCGCTCATTTTCCCAGACCCGTAAGGTGCTTGACGGAAATTGAGTTCCAAAACAACTTTCCCCCACTTTTTCCCTCCGTGTTTTCACCCCTCCCCAGTTACGCATGTGTCGCTCGAACACATGCCCAATCATGCCTCTTTCGTCTTAATAGAAGCACGGATTTTTGCCAAACAAATTCCGTCAACAACAATTGTGACACCAGGTGTGAGGTGTTTGCCTACCATGTAAGTGTAAAGTGTGCCTAATACGACCTTCTTGGTGTACCGCCGAGGCCCTGCCCTTGCGGACAGCGGCAGTACATCCAGGCAGAACCCCGTCGAGCGTCTGCCTTGATGGACAATAGTAGGCCACCTAGACATAATACTCCTCACTGTCACATTTAGGGCCGTGACATCGCCTGACGACGCCAAAGTAATACTATGAGCAACGAAAATGACACCAGGTAAGTGTCAGATCCCAGGTAGATGCCTACATAATGTACTGTGAAGTATACCTATCACGATATTCTCTGCGAATCGCCGAGGCCCTGCCCTTGTGTACGCCGGCAGCACATCTAGACCCAGAACCTCGTGGAGCGTCTGCCTTGGCATACGGAGGTAGGCCACCAATATAAAATGGTCATCACTGTCACCGTCACGACCGTGTCGTCGCCTGCATCGCTATTATGTTCACCACCACCACTACCACCACCACCACCACCACCACCACCACCACCGTCACCACCACCACCGCCGCCACCACCACCACCGCCATGTCTTGCTTTTGTCGTCCACCACCGCTATCCGCGGTCAACACTGTTCTCCACGCATAATTTTGTTCTGCCAACGCGAGAGACACACATCGACGAAAGTATCTACATTCAGGATCAAGGCCTACGGTGCGTGTGGGGGTCTTCACGCCCTGTTTTTACTACCGAGGTTTCGCTTTTCGCACGAGCGGGGCTCTGCACCTCACACGAAAAAGACTTTTAATGACCCAACATAACCGTAAAGTAGTCCATGGTGGTGTGTATTCCCTGGGAGTTCCACTTTAACGCATGACAGAATAGGAAGAGAGCAGCATGGACGAGGTTCCGCCACAAATGCAACGATTTGCTCAGCAGGACGCATCCCACGTCTCCCCGATGTCGCCGACGTAGTTGGCCCTGCCATAGTCCAAGGTTTGACAGCAGAGAGCATTGGGTGGGTTGGGTTTGCGATCGGTTCATACCCGACTTGTTTACTATGGAGGTTTCCACTGTTTTCTTTCCTTCACAGAGACGTGACTGTACCACAAGGTATTTCTTTTCTTCGTGGTGTAAGACTACTATATAAATGGACGAAAATCGGGCAGTCACATATACTTCGAACTTTATATCTACGCTTAACTATAAGATTATATCGGAGTGTTGTTGGCGTACCCAATGGTCAGGGTAGACGGTAGGGGCTTGAATGCCCTTGGTAGAGGAACGAACACGAAACCTCTTGCTTGCCACACGATGGAGGTGCACCCGTTTTGTTGTCTTTTTTTATGAGGACTGCTCACTTCAGGACCTTAAGAAATCCCCCAATAAACAGAACGTGTTCGGACAAAAATAAAACTAGTAGACCGGATAAGTAATCCCATGGCTTAGATATATATCCCACGAAGATCATAGGAAAAGATCGGGCAAAATTCCGACGAGTTTGGGTTAAGGAGCCCCGTCATTCAGAAACCGTTCCAGTCCTGAAAAATGTGTACCTCTACCGTAGCACGCATCGCATCTAGAGAGCTACCATAGGATACATGCCCGTCCGTGTCTTGTGTATCCCTAGGTGCCATGGTTTAATTCGTCGGGTTGGTTGCGCTCAAATTGATACCTCGATCGAACGTAGCAGGCGTCCTTAGATATACAGAAAATTACATAGGTTGCAAAACAAAAACAAAAAATCGTATATTCGGACGATATTGAGCTAAGGAGCCCCGTCATTCAGACAAACAAAGTGGCCAAAAAGTGGTATACCCTTAACAATACCTCCATCATAGAGCGCGTCTGCGGTAAATGCGTACTCATGTTTTTCTGGGGCTCGTCGATCGAGGACCTCTATACACCACCCCGCCCCGCAACCGAACCTATTTTGATTAAACGAAGGTGCAAGGCTATGAAACTTACCATGGCCTAGCTTTAAAACGAGACCAAGGCACTTGCTACGATAGATGTATCCCTTTTTTTTTCGATTTTGTTTTCCGAATGACGGCGCTCCTTAACCCAAAACCGTCATAAATGGAGCACTCTGTTTTGGTTCTCGTTGTATGCCGAGGCCATGGGAGGCTTTATCCGGGGTACCGTAGCAGTTTCATTTTGTTGTCAAAATCAGTTTTCGGGTGAAAAAGGGCATGCTTTAACGCTGTCTATGACATGTGTTAACCTCTCAAAGTGAGGGGTAGCATTAGAAAAAACTGTTGTGTGAATACCGTACCCTTGGTAGGGGTGCATCGTCAGGAGCCCTTGAGGTCCGCTCACGAGGAGCTCAATATCTCACCCGAGAAATGGTTTCAGAGGCATTCGTTCGCACAACCCGACCACAAGCTTCTACCATCCGTTAGTAGTCCTGAAAGAGCATGCACTACTCGTGAAATAACTTGACTACAGTATAACACCGGTAGTTCCTCTCTTGAGGAGCCCAATCGGCCAGGTACATTATTAGTTCATCCAACACCTGCAACCCCTACCCCGAGATGACTCTGAACCTTTGAGCCATCCCACGGTAGGGTTGCAGCAGCATGGTCGAGCAGTCCCCGAGCTCCTCACATGAGGAACTCGATATCTCACCCGAAAAATGACTTAGAAGGCATTCGGTCGCACAACCTGACTAAGCTTCTATGCCTTAGTCCAAAAAAAAATGTCCTCGTGAAATAACATTATTGACCATTAGTTCCTCACATGAGGAAACCAATCGCTCAGGGACGTTTTGGCGCAATCATACAACTGCAACCCTTATCGTGGGATGACTCCCCCATTGCAGAAAGCGTCCCAAATGAAAAAAATGACGAAGTCCCGTCGGTATTGGGGTTAATGATTCTTTCGAACCTCAGAAAAATGTTTTGTGTTGGGCCCAGGCTACGGTAGGGGGGTCCCTTTTTGGGCCCTAAATTTCAGTGGCTAGGGGCCACTCGTGCGAGTAACCCCTTTGTTCCTTCGCGATCTTAGGTTTTCTTCATGTTTCATATTGACGAAATCAATCCGCAATGCAATGGTCATCTAAGCTGCTCCAAGACAAGTGCTTAAACTATCTTCATCCGTGAGGTACAGAGTCACTCGTGCGACTGGCTCAAACACACCACTGAAAACGGGTGTACCCCCCCTACCGTAGCCTTGGTCGTTGCGCCAAAAAGTGCTACACATCTATGTCGTACGTGTAGCAGGCGTCACAATAAGTATCAGATTGCAAAACCAGAATACCATTCCCCGACGATTTTGTGGGTAAGGAGCCCCGTCGTCATGCAGTAAAGAAAAACAAAACTAAAAAAAGTGGTATACCTTAATACCTGTGTCGCAGTGGAAGCGTGCTACGACAGGGAGAGGCAGATTTTGTTTTGTCTGACCTATACCCTCTGCATGACGGGCCTCCTTATCGTAAAATTGTAGGAATGGCAATTTTTGTTTTGCAATATTATGGAGGAGACCATGTGTCAATTATGTTGAGTATGAGGCTTAGTTTGGGTTAAGGTTGCATTGGTTGACCTTTCGCAAGTGGTGAAACCGACTTTTAGACCTCACCAATTCCTTAACCTATAGAACCCACGACTGTACCGTACACGACAAAAAAACTGCCAGGTTTGTATCCCTGTGTTCTCCCCGCCGTAACGGTTATCTATCGCTTGGTACACGGGCTTGTTCATGGAGGACCAAGGCTAGACTGTAGAGGAGGGAGGAGGGGGGCACCTCCACCTTGACAACCGGGGGAGGCGTTCGCTACGGTACTCTCGGGACTACGACATTTTCCGGAAGAAGCGGGTTCCTCTACCTCAGACCGTCAAAATGCCGCTGTTGTTTTCTTTGAACATGTGTTTTTTTTCCTTTCTTCTCTTGTATGCCTAGACCATGGGTGTGGGTTTGTTTGAGATCGACTTTTGTACTTACTACGTTTCCTCAAAAGCGTGCGCGCGAAGAGCTCTTCGAGTCCTCAAGCGAAGAGTAGTATTAGAAAAAAGGAGTCATGCCCCACACTATCATAGCTAGTACGTGTCGGGATTTTAGCCACCCGCACGAGCGACTCTGTACCCTCACACGGACGAAAGCTGCTACTGCACGTCAGGCGACTTTTTGGTTGGCGCACCGTGTAGCTAATTACCGTGTACTGTCCATTCACATCACAAACGTTATAACAGCTCGAAAGCTCAAGAGGTCGAGCAGAGGAACCGGTGGGTGGGGGCGGGATCACTTGCGCGAAGTGACCCCGAACCATGAAGGAAATAAGAAAATGGCCGCAACAGTGACACCCCTACATCGAAGTCTTGGTGTTTCGCGGTAGTAGTGAGCGTAAGACGCGTGCTACGATAGATGTGCACCACTTTGTTTCTGACGTCTCACAATTTGGGAGCTTAAGATGCTCTCCCCATAAAAACTGATTTAGTGAAAAAAATACTGCTTCCGGATAAAACAGTGACACATGGCCTAGGTACACGACGAGAATCATGCAAAATATATTGTCGATTTCCGACGATTTTGAGTTAAGGAGCCCCGTCATCCAAAAATCATTTCAAAAACAAAACACGTGATATCTCTATCGTAGCACGCGTCCCGAGGTTCCCTTTCATTGTCTGAAAATCTGTATTTGGTTGAGGTAGTACGTGTCGTTCTCAAGTCTGGGGACTCTCCGGGAAAAACAAATTATGCACCTCCGTATACCGGTATAGAAAGTGTCCGCGCTACGCCGGGGACGTAGGGCATTTTCGGAAGTAATTTTAATGTTTCTGAATTACGGTTTGTTCTGAACTCAATGTCGTCGGAATATCGTTCTTTACCCTGCGATATTTTCGTCAGTATCCCCTACATAATAGACCATGGGATTCTGTGTCGTCGGGTTGTACGTTTCCATTTTTGTTCCCACAGCTCCAAACCCAAACACTTTCTCATACTTCAGGAGGTGCACTTGTTACTTTTGCATGGCCTGCGTTTTGCCTCAACAAAACAACAAAGACAGGCTGTGATTTATCGAGTCATTCGAACGCGAGTCTACGTAAGCGCACAGCAGCTACGAGCTGATACACGCACACGCAGCAGATACAAGCTGGTTCATACACACGTCTAGCAGCGTTTACACATCTAAGATCGTGTTCGGGTGAGGTGCTAGGTCTCAGAAACGTTTGATGCGCCCCTGCCGCAGGAAGTGCTACGGGCAACATTGCCTCATCGCAAACCTGAGCTATTAGTAGTCGGAGAAGACTCATGCTAACGAAGAGGTGCATCAGCCTATGTTGTTGTCTGATGATCCTAGTTCAGCAGCTCTGTTCCCCGGCCGAAAACACATTTTTTGAAGGAGAATGAAGAGGGTGTAACTCGATCAAAAATGCCAATGGCCTAGGTATTCAATGAAAAACACCGCGGAAAAAAGGCGTCAAGTTCCGACCATGATGGGTTAAGGAGCACTGTTGTTCGTAAAAAAACGTTAGGAAACGCCACCTCTATATAATCGCAGAACGCCTCGGAAGCATATTCGAAAGTGTATTCCGATGTGAACCAGCATCTCACGACCGACCGAGCTTGACAACGAGTGATACGGTGTGTTCAAGAAACACACGATACCGACATTGGTTGGGCAGACCAAGGCTACGCATGGTAGGGGCGGTCGCCCCATCGTCACTACCGGGTCTGAGCCGGTCGCCACACGAGTGACTCACTCCGTACCCCAAGGATAAAGGGACTGTGCGTTGGGCGATTTGCTTCAGGCGCAGCGCGTACGAGTAGCCTCCCGTTTCATTGCGGATTGATATCGCAAAACCTAAAAAGAAAGCTTAATTAGACTGCAAAGGAATAGACGGGTATTTACTTGCGCGAGTGCGCTGAAGACCGCGAAGGAACAGGTGGGATACATGCACGAGTGACTTCGAGACACCGCAAACAAGACCCCCCGAAGAAACATACCCCGCCCACCCCTACCATAACGTTGGTAAGGCCCTGACCTAATATTATTAACATATACAAATGGAAACCCCCAAAAAGTGGATACTTGCGCGAGTGACCCCGAGACACCGCAAACAAGACCTCCCCCAAAACATCATACCCCGCCCCCCCCCTATGATAACGTTGGTAAAGCCCTGACTTATTATCATTAACATTAACAGATGGCAACTCCAAAAAAGTGGAGTCCTCGATGAACTCTCCAACGAACGAGCTCCACAACGAGAAATATCCGGTGTTTTGTAAATTAGGGTGACACCGAAAGTGGCTTGGTAGGAGCTGGGTAGGAAAACACAAAATACTGCTATTAGTATACTGAACCCGTCGAGCGTCACTCTCTGACAAGCCAACCCAAGCCGCGGAAAGTCGGCGAAAACAAGGGATAGATGCTGCTTTATGGAAGGATACTCGATTTACATGGTAACGGCATATACGCTATTTTATCGGAGGGAAACATTAGAATACTTTTCAGATACACGTTTTGCCCATCATTTTTCTATAAAATTTGTGAGCAACATATCTTTCGGGTTTGGTTGGGCTAAGCTAACCCCCTTAGAGCCCCCAAATCCCACCCTATACTACATTTGTAAAAAAGGGTTTCCAGTGGTAAAGTGGCATTCATCCCGGAAAAAAAAATCTGCTAATAATACGAGTGCCACCGTGTTAGATCGTAGCATGCGTCTCGATGCTCGATGCTCCTTACCCGGTAATGCCGCACGTGCCTTCTCCGCACACGTTTTCGCAAATGACCCCCTGAGGCATCACGTTCACGTTGAGGGCACCGTTTTGGGCACCCGTGATGCTGTTGCCGTACACCTGGCGAGCGTGCAGTTTTTTCGCAGTAACGAGCACCGGACGGACGATAAGGTAGAGGGTTATGCGTAGCACCTTATCAATTAAAGCGAAACCGCTGAAAAAAAAAATTTATACGATGCGTGCTACGATAGAGGGAGGAACACTTTGTGTGTGTTGGCCATAACCGGTTTTGAACGATCTAACCCCAAATCGTCGGAATTTTCATCATTCGTTTTTTAAATATATTTCGTTGTACACACCTGTAGGCCAAGGGATTGTTCACCATGTGGCGCATATAATATTGTTTTCCCCAAGACCACTTTTCATGGGAACGCTTTTGACGCGTGCTACGAAGGAGGTGTACCACATTTTTGACTGGGGTTCCTCACTGTAGGAGGCTAGGACATGTCTTTCTTAACCCGAAACCTGATTTCGAGATAATAACCCTACCTTATTGGGGATGAAAAATCCTATGGCGCGTCGGTATAGCGCCAGAATTTTACTAAAACAAGATGCCCTATATCCGAAGATTTTGCGGTAAACGAGGCCCCGTCGTTTAGAAAACATATATCAGATATAAAATGTTACCTCTAGCGTAGCACGCGTCTTTTGAGCTCCTCAGGTTACGAGCCTCGGCCAAAGCAATGGTGCGTATCTACTACCGCAGCATGCGTCCCAGGGTATCACCATAGTTAATGCTAATGTGTTGAGGTTGGGGGCGAAGTCATTGGCGATTTTCTACGTTCGACAGGATACAGCTTTGAGACAGACTAGCAGTTTGGGGGGAGTCGTGGTACGGTAACCGCCCCCCCGTTCCGCAATATGTTTCAACGAAATCGCCGGTTTTGAAACCAGCTCCCGCCCGCACCTCCTGAATTTTGGTGACCCTTGTAAACAAGAAACATTTAAAAATAGATATATTTATATATATCTTTAAATGTTTATATAGGTTCGAGATAGATTTCTTCGTGCAGCATCATTTCTCGTGTCGAGCAGCCATGAAACGTTCGGTCAAGGAAATAGCTGGTGTTGGGTGGGGGGCTATGGCAGAATCAGTCGGGGTTGAGGGATGCACAATCCCACGGCAGAGGTGCAGCGGAATCTTTGTGAGATCCAAACATGAGAGGGCTCAATACCTCACCCGAAGAATGTGACTCCGAAAGCATCCGCTTGCGCAACCCGAGACCAACACTTCTATGCCCTAGTCATAGATCCATGCATGCTCGAAAACGTAGCATCAGACTAACCGGCGGTAGTTCCTCACTCATGGAGCTCAGGATCGGCCATAAAAAGCTCCATGAAAAGCAACCCCTACCGCCGGATGATTCGGGGGAGAAATCAGTAAGTACTAAAGATGCCCCACTTTCCAGGGATATACTGTATGGAGTTGGCCATGCCACGATTGGAACCTGGGCGTTCAAACATTTTATGAGGTCGGCGCTCCTAACTGTTGATAGGAGATCCATACCACACCGAACCCAAACAATGCAAATGACTGACCGCGCGGAGACATCACACGACAGGGGTACCGCAGGCCAATGACTGATGATGTACGGGGGTCCCTTTCGGGGCCTTTTTTTGCAGTTGCTCGGAGTCACTCGCGCGAGTGACCCCCCGGTTGAAAGCGATCATGGGAGTTCGTGCTGCTTACAATGACTTTCGATATAAATCCCCAACGGGGATGGTTCTAGATACGCTGCGCCAAACAAATCGCCCAACGTGTTTTTTTCAATGAAGGCTATGGTAGGCGGGGGTATCGTTTTTTTATATATGTTGGCTTAAATCCGGTAATAAAAAGAACGATACCCCCCCCTACCGTAGCCTTGATCCGCAAAAGGTAAGGAGCCCCGGCTCAAAAAAAATTGTCGTCGAAGGCGTTCGTTCGCGCAAGCCGACCAATGTTTTCTTGGGCTAGTCCTGCAGAGAATGTACTCGTAAAGTTATCGTGCTAACCGTTAGTAGTCACACCTGAGGGTGAGCTCAACCGGTCCGAAACGTTCGGTCCATAAAGTGCAACTCCTAGGGTGAGATGACTACGCGCTAAAACTCCAATTTTTCTTCCTGACATGATATCTTCCATGTGACCTAGGTATTCACTAGATTGCTTTTTCGACACCTCGCGAGTTTGGCTATTACATGCTGGAGTGTGTGTGCTTAGTTGGGAGGTTAGTCGGTCAGGAATAATTCGGCCCAGAAAAAGTCCTGTCTCAAAAAACGAGTGCTATAGGGAAGGGCACCCTCTCAGACCTATGCTGCGGCGCAAGGGTGCGGCGTCTTTTTCTGAGGGTCTATTCCCCAACGAGCAAGGAAACAGTGGGGGGGGAGTACTTTTGGTTCCTCTGTCTGCAACGGGTAAGGATCATTCGCGCGAGTGACCCTTTCCGTTCCTTGGCCGTGTTAAAATGTTGTGTGCCGTCGTTTAAGGCGGTATATCAAGTCGCCGTGCAGTGGTTGGATTCGCTGCGCTGAACCAATAGCATAAAAGCGTCTTTTTCCAGGGAGGCACAGGGTGGTGAAACCAGGCGAAAAAGGGGCATCCCCGCCTTCGGTGGCGTTGGTACAATCCAATAAGTTAGTTACTTCCACGATCTACCAATCTACGGTACGGGGGATCACGTTTTGGGAGATACTTTTTGCAGCCACACGACGTCACTCGCGCGAGTGACCCCCCGGTCGCGTTGCGACCTCAAGCCTTGAGCTTTCTTGTACTGTTGAAGGTATGAGCTACTTATCCGCCGCAATGGAGAGGAAAGCCACGAGCTGCCCCGAACGCGTCACCTAAAATAAACTTGTCCGTGTGGTACAGCGTCACTTTTGCGAGTAGTGAAATCCCGGTAGTAGATATGCGGGTACCCGCCTTACCGCAACCTTGGTCAGTGAAGACTCATCTCACGGGAGAGGCTGGTGCAGCAGATTCTAACAAGGGTTTGAGATCCTAGAACATGAAGAGCTCAAAACTTTGCCCGAAGCGTGACTTCGAGGGCGTTCGTTCGGGCAACCCGACCTACACCTTTGTTTGTGCTAGGGTCCCAAAACAGAAGCTCTCATCAAACGAATCATGGTAGTCGATGGCTACACACATTTGAGGAGTTCAACCACCATACTTTTTTGACCCAAAACATTTACCCCATGCTGTGGGATGTTTCTAACCTGAACGTGCAGCCTGACCGACGACCAAACGCATGGCCAAGGTATAAGAAACCGTTTCGTAGTGCGAACAAAACACGACATTGCGACGATTTTATAAATACCACAGGTAGGTCAAGGAGCCCCGTCCTTCAGAAAACTATTCACCAAAACGGGCTGTCTCCGCCCTTGCACGAGTCCGTACTTGCCTGATTTTCTTAAGGGGTCTGCGCTACTGATTCACTCTGTAAGCGCTCCAAAATAGCATTACAAGCGTGTTTGTTGGCGCACAGTGTGTAACTGCTCAGACGCCTGCTACCATAGCATAGGTAGCGGTTTTGTGGCGACTTTTTTGTTTCTGAACGACGGAGCTCAAACTTAACTCCAGTGTCGTCTGCATATCTATAAACATTTTTGCAGTATTTTTTCGTTTATATATATGGCGCACAGTAAGCTACGGGAATGCTAATCAATAAATAGTTTTGCATTCATTTTTTCCCAGTTCGGTGTTTTGTGCATGGGTTATCTCGAGCAAACGACGTGAAGAACCTTGGGGGATAAAACGGCGCACCTCCGCCTTAGCGTGTGACAGACAAAAAACATAAATGCGATGGAGTAGGTCACTGGCGTGAGTGGCCCTGAAGCTGAAAACATCAGGCCCGTTAGCTAGAAGTGAACCACGCTCGAGCTACCATAGCACGGCAAGCATGCCTAGCGGGGGTCATCTCACGTGGTTGTTCTGTCCGTGCTGGTGCCCGTTCTCGTCCGTCCAGCCTCCCAGCCGAACACCTGCGCCCTCGCAGGCCGACGCGTAGTTGTTCCTGCAACCGAAACGCGAATGAGGAATGCGTTCGGACGGACAAAAGGCAGGCTTCTTGCGTGGGATGCGTTCTATGAACGACAGAGATTTCGTAGCACCTTTTGCACCCATTTCTTGTTGTTTTTCCTTAACGATGAGGCTTCATAACTTAACATGGTCGGGATATCGTCATCGTCGTCCTTGTTCATGCAAAAAGCAAAATGGTCTTCGCGAACCTGGGGCACGGGTTTATTAATCGGGTTAGACATTTCAGTTTGATCAAAGCCAGCCGTTCATGGGTGGTGGGTGGGTGGAGGTCAGACAGCTCCTCGAGTGAGGACCTCCAGAATCAAGGTGGTTGGAGGGGGGCGGTGATGCGTGCTACGATCACTGGTGCACCACCGTTTTCCTGAGGTGTCCCTCACCTTGGAAGCTTAAGACACACGACTCAACCCAAAAACCGAATATGGAAAACAAATAAAACTGCTACCGGACGAAGCATTCTGTGGCGTTCCTAAGTGTACAACGAGAACCATCATGCAAGGAAAATGCCATTTTTTTTCCGATGATATCACGTTGGGTTGAGGAGGAGTCCCGTCATGCAGCGACCATTTCAGACAAAAAGTGCCATCTCTATCGTAGCACGAGTTGGGCACCTCCTTTGCCAGAACCAGGTCTGAGGTTTTCATCACTCGCACGAGTGACTCTGTGCCTCACCGACACAACTACGCTAGACGATGATTGTTCGGCACAGCGAGGCCAACCACGCCCCACTGGAGATTCTCCTCTGAAACCATCCCATGGCTAGGGTGCAGCATCAGAAAGTCCCTGAGGTCCTCACATGAGCCGCTCAAAATCTCACCCGAAAAATGACTTTGAACAGGCATTCGTTCGAACATCCCGACCAAGCTGCTACTCTGCCTTGGTCCTGAAAACAAGATGAGCTGGTGAAATTACTTTATTGACTGGCAGTTCCTCACACAAGGAGCTCAATACACCAGGGAAGGTTTGGCCCGAAAACTGCAGCTCTCACGGTGAGACGACTTTCTAAACAATTTAGACCCCAGCACGATGATGTGAATGCCGAGGGGCCCCAGGGAGAACGGGGGTCACTCACGCGAGTGATCCCGAACCCCTGCAGATCAAAAGCGTCCCCAAAACGACCCCCGTACCGTAGCGTTCAGGTCAGTGACGTACTTCGACCGTAGCCTGTGCCTGAAACCCTTCACAAGCAGCCATCGCCCATACCTGATGGTGTTCCCGTCGCCCCTGGAGCAGAAGCATCCCGAGTCGTCGTCCCTCTGCTCGGCGCACGAGTTGCGCTCTATCACGTTCCCCGATGAGCCCTCCTTCACCTCCACGCACTCGTTTCCGCACGTGAGGATGGTGTTCTCCTTCACCAAGTTGTTGTTGCAGCGGTCCTCCCCGTACGACCACTGCGCATACACAATTTTTCAAATGTGTTCGTTGCATGAGGCTGTATGCGCAGCGATATAAAAAGAAGACATTAAGTCAAACAAGGGGGTACTTTTCATTCTGATAGAACGTACTGTAATCGATCCGTTCTTGACCTTGGATATACGCCCTCGTTCCCCCATGAGCGTATGACGCTCTCGCTCACCAAGTGGTCGCCGTTGCTGCGGACCTCTCTGTATGACCACTGCAAATACAAAGGGCCTGATGCGTTCGTTGGATGCGTTGGCAAGAGCCAATTAGCTCTGATAGTTTATATATGCCGAATCGGTGATACATATTTTTGGTGCTCAGTTCATGGGTGCGCTGGTGACTTTTGAATAGTCACGAATCAAAGGTGCCCGCGGTGTTTTCGTGTTGAATCGACCAGCAATTGCATGTGACACGTGTGCCGTTGTGTGTAAAAGTGTTACTGGCAGAGGCACGGGCAAGGTGCCAGCCCCGTTTTGTCTCGAACATGTGTGGGGCGGGAGAGTATGCCTGGGAGCATATGGTACAAACAGGGTACAGCAGGATTGATCGTGATAAGTCGATATCCATGCAAACAGAGATATTACGACGTTCTTGTTCACCATGCAGCATGCACGCCGTAAACACATACCTGGTACAAACAGGAGCTCACAAAGACACACGTGCACATAAAATACAAAAGAGAAGTGTATTTAGCTGTCACAAATGATAGAGCTCACAGCGCGGCTGCTGTTGTGCCGTGACTCCCACAAGTACTAAGCCTGAAGGGTCACGTGTGATGCAGTAGCACAGCAGACGCAGAGGGAGAAAAATCACCACGCGGTGGATCTCGGGTATAGATGGGGCTAGCTTCTGTCGATCGAGATATTTAGTGTTTCTTCCTCACAATGGCGTCGCAGGCAGGCCCTGAGATTTTCAAGAGTGAGGTCAAGGTTTAGATCATCACCTCCATCCCAAAGTCTACAAAACCACTCACGTGTCATGAACTTGCAAACCTCAGAGAAGTAGAAAATATCCGGATGGAAAGACGAGGGCAAGAAAAGTATCACCTTTCGACAAACAAAAGTTTCTGAACGACGGGGCTCCTTTTGGCTCCAACTCATCGGGGTATGCCCCAGCCTGTTTTTGTTCGCAACATGATTGTTTCGCATACCCACACAGCTAGACTGCAGTTTTTTTGCTCGTCGGTAAACCTTGCACTTTTCTCTTTTTCACTATGAAGATGTCATTATTTCGGCGAGGCACTCACTGGATGCGTGCTAATACGATAGATAGAGGTAACGTACCTCATTTTTGCCTTAAAATATTTTCTGAACGACGGGGCTCCTTAGCCGAACATTTGTCGCAATTTGCCATCCACTTATTGTTGCAACATCTGAAGTGTTGAATGCGTTTTTTCGGGTTGCGATTTCGGTTTATTTCAGTCCCAATCAGGTTGCAGGCCCGGTACTATGGACCTCCTTCGGAAATAGAGAACCTCGAGAAAGGCCAAGTCACAAGTCCTAGTAATACATGGATTGATGGCGTCAGCACGCATCAGGGGTAGGGGTTCTTCCTCCATTCCGCGACACAACAGGCCACGAGAGAGGGGGGGCGTGGCTTAGTATTGTTATTTCTGCGCTGCCGGGCTTCGGCCAATCGTCCGAGTGACTGCACATCGCTGCAAAAACTTGACTATTGTAGGCCGTTTGTTTGGCGCAGCGTCTAGCTAATTGTCATTCTCCATCGTGGTGTGTCATCAGGCCAGAAAACAAAAGAAATCACGAAAGGAAGGGTGTGGCCATTCGCGCCAGTTAGCACGACCCATCGAGAAAACAGAAGCAGTTCCAACAGTAACCCCCCTACTGTTGTTGTCGTAGCCCTGTTTCACGGCTTGTTTCGAGACCGACGACCGGGTCTAGGCCAAAAACACGAGACGCGCGCGCAGGCTACGGCACAGGTGCACCATTCTTTTCTTGAAGCTCGTCAATCCAGTAGCGTACTGGGCTCCTGGCAAAAAGCGGATTTGCAGGGGTTGAAACAAAGAACGTGCCACCTGATGAACAAGCCCGTGCCCTAGGTAAGCCATGATTACCATGGAAAAAAAACGGTATTGAAATTACGACTTTTTTTGGGCTACGGAGGGCCGGTCATGAAGGGAACGATTCACAGGAAAATGGTCTACCTACGTCAAACAGGGCCCGTCGCGAGACGCGGCTCTGTCCTGTGCATTCGAACGGGACAGACTATCAATAGTAACCCCTTTAGAGCCCCAAAATCCCTCCCTATACTAAATTCAGGTAAATTTGTGAAAAAAGGGGCTTTATTGGTCAAGGGGCGTTAGCCTGTTCCGACGACGCGGGGTGCAAACAAAACCTAAACACGTTGAGATATGCATGTCGTATAAACGAAAAGCATCGAGCAACGAACGCACGCTATTATAGGGGTCTCGAGACGACCGTGGAGTTAAACTATCCTGTCCCCCCGCCGACGCGTGTTACGGTAGAGGTGCACCAGTTTTTTTCTGAGGTTTCCCAACTTGGGAGCTTAAGACCACCCTCCCAAAAACTGACTGGGAGAGAAAAAAATAGACTGATACCGGATAAAAAAACAAAAAACATGGCCTAGGTACACGACGAAAATCAGGCGAAAAAAAATGGGGCGTATTGCCGACGAATTTGGGTTAAGGAGCCCCGTCATTCAGAATAAAAATCAGACGAAAAGTGATGCCGTTATCGTAGCATGCGTCCCCCACCCCCATCGTCCCCATCCGCACCTGTTTGAAAGAGGTCCCGATGTATATACCTTCCCCGTTTTTCTCGTCCTGGTCACCGAACTTGAAGTCGTAGAGGCCACAGTTTTGGATGGTGTTGGCTACCAGCTTGGCGCCCACCACGAAGTTCTTCAGGCGCACGCACTCCCCCCTACGCACAGCGAAAATTAAACGAGTAGAGTGGGGACGACACAGCTTGTGGACAGCGGGCACGGCTCTCAGAGTGATAATCACGAACTTGGTGTATCTCCCCCCGCAAAACGACATACACTATCGAGATTCCTGGTGATGCTTGCTACGATTGAGGCGTTAAGGTATACAACGCTTTTGGCCATTTTTTTTCTGAGTAAAGGCTTCGACGCTCGCTACGATACGGGTACATTTTTTTGGCCTTTTTTCCTGAATGACTGGGCTTCTTAACACAAAATTGTTTGACAGAATAGTTTTTTGTCTTGGTATTTTTTTTGTCGTATTCCTCCTAGGCCATGGATCTGCAGGAAACTAAATGTGCTATACACCGATTCAAGATAACCCATGCATGGAAGATCCACACCAGCAGACCCAACTTCACGCTTGGCTATGCGTACCACAGATTATAGCTGCGTCGACGTATGCTGAGTAGGGAGAGATAGTTAACATTGTTTTGCGGAGAAAATGCGCTTGAAATTGAGGAGCTCTGTTCCCCACCCGATCTCCACCTAAGAAGCTGATTTTGAGGAAATCACAAGCTCTATGAGCTGGTGCAAAATCCGATGGCCTATGCGTATACGACGAAAAGTATTGCACAATAGAATGGAAAGATTCAAATATTTGTGGTCAAGGAGGAGAAGACCCCGTCATCATCTATAAACAATTCAGCCAAAACAAGTACCGCTACACCTCTACTTCGAAATGTATCCTAGCATGCGTCCATCATTTCGTCTATCAATGTCGTGATTTTCTCACCCGCAATTCTGGACAGTGACGCCCTTCATGACGAAGCCCTCCAGCGGTTCGTCGTCGCTTTGCCCCTGGCCGCGCACCTCCACGCACTTGTTGACGAATGAGTCGGCCTCGTAGTCGTCACCGTGGTAACCGTCCACCGTGAACCCCTCATATTATCGTGGAAAAACAACACCAGATCGGACATTATAAAAAGGGACCACAACGATAAAAACACAATGTATGGATTCGTTTGTTGTTTCCAGTGCGAATGCTCATGGCTGCTAGCAGAGTAAGCCTAAACAAATGCTATCAATTTTACACGGAAAACCGGCCGTAAGTAAATAAAACTCATATATGGATTCGTTCGTTTCCAGCGCGAATGCTGCTGGCTGATGTTAGAGTAAACCAAAACAAATGCCTTCGAAGTTGCACGGAAAACTGGCCAAGACTACGCTACGGAGACGGGGGCATCACTTTGAAGGGGGCTTCGATTTTACCCGTCCGGTACTAAGCCACTCGTGCGAGTGCGGCTACTCTATCTTTCAGCAGCAATAATAATCTATCACGCTTCTCGGCTTCGCGATGGGCACCGCGTCATGGGTGAAACTGTTGTTACGCTGCCACAAGCAGAAGGAAACTGAAGTCCGCTTTTGATCGGGGTGCAAAGTCACTCGCGCGAATGGCCAATACCGGTTAGAAATAGCTGCAGGGCTCGCCCAAGGATGTGGTCGCGAGGACCTTTGGGGCAGCAGGCTGTTCGCGTTTCCGGAGCTAGGAAGCACTCTCAGGCGTGACTACAAGGTAAGGGCGTAGACCGTGACGCAAATCCCAGCCCTAGCCCTAACCTTTTCCATGACCCCAACTCGGACCCAAAACAGGCCAGAAAAGGACAAGAAACGCGGCTGTATACCTCTTTCTGATATTTTTTGTTAGTGTTCCGATCTACGCACGACTACATACACAAGCTCTCGGCTACATGAGAGAGCATGAATGCTACCGTCTAGCTCCTCGAGCGAGCGAACTTCGTGATGGCAACCCCCTCTACCATAATAATAGCCTTCGACCAAAACAAAGCATTCAAACTGACACAAATCCGTTGGTTTGGAAGGATCGTATTGCCGGCTGCGCGCTCCGACATTCTAGACGACGGACGAATTTTCTAAACCTCTGCGCAGGGGGGTTAGGGGGAATCACGTTTGGCGCGCTTTCCAGGAACGTGGCTCGGAGTCACTCGCGCGAGTGACCCTCCTGTTGCTTTTCGCGGTCTCAAGCTTGAGTGCCGTTATATTTCTTGCGGCATGATTCCCCGCAAAATGGAATGGTCTCAATAGAATCAATATGAAGCGCAAAAGACATCTCTCTTCTAAACAGGTTTCGTCAGTGAGGTACAGAGTCACTCGCGCGAGTGGGATAAGCCCGGCAAGGGAAAAGGGGGTGGTGGGTCACCCTCTACCGTAGCCTTTGGTCGAGTAAGCCTCGTAGTCGTCGCTGCGGAGACCAACGAGGGGCGCATGGACCTCTTACAAACAGAACTGATTTACTCAAGTCAATAGACATTTCGAAACAAGTTGTGCTTGCTCAAAAACCCTCAGCACCGCTGGTGGTGTAGTAAACTGACGTCAGAGGTGCAAGAAACTGGAAACAAAAGACGCGTGCCGGCGAGATTTGAAGCCCCCCCGGTTTGTGCCTTTGTGCGAGATGCTACGTGGGCACCCAGCTGAGGTTTGCAGTCATCGCTGACTTTTGGCTCGGTGAGGCTGCGTTGTGTATCTCGAAGTATGCTGTGTACGCAATTCAGAAGTAGAATTGTGCTCTGGTTTCATGGAAACCTTCTTACAAAGGCTATCGAGTCCGGATACACGAGCTATGGTAGAGGTTTTCCATTTTGTGTCTGAGGCATCCGGTGAGCAGATTCTCAGACGTTTCCGACATGAGGAGCGAAATATCTCTCCCGAAGCGTGACTTTGAAGGCATTCGTTTGTTCAACCCGATCAACGTTTCTATTCCTTAAAAACTATATTATCGTACAAAATTGTCCTACGTGCTAACCGATGGTTCCAAGCTTGCGGAGCCCAACCGTAACATTACCATCAGCATCACCATTTTAGCTAATCCCCAAACGGGCGGTCCTTATCATAAAATACCACCCCGTCCGATGACTCCCTCCTCAGTTGGAGATCCGACTGACACACACACGCTACGATAAAAGTGCGCTTTATTTTTATTTTATGAAGCTCCTCGCTGGAGGTGCTCTGCATATACATACGTCGATAGCCGAATATATACATACATGTTTGTGAAAAATGAAAGGGGCAACGCGATGAACAGATTCGTCGCCTTGTTAGACAAAGTGTTACTTGAGAAAAACGAGAATGCCACCCCTCCGAGTTTGGGTCATAGAGCCCAGTCATTCAGAGAATAAAGCGCCCAATAATATCGTAGATAGCATGCATGCGTCATCTCCACGCCTCGCGCCACGAAAAGGTTTTTCCGGGTAAAACCCGAAAGGGCGAGATCGATCTGGACACGCTTTTGTACTGAAATTTCGTTTCAAAATTGATATTTATATATGTGTATGATGAGTAGATTAGAGCCGATATCGATACTGACACTTCCTCATTCTGCATTGCAATTTCGTGTAACACAAAAATAACGTTTTTTTTGTCGCGCCGGGTCGTGTAGAAGATACGGACGAAAATGTGGTAGATACCAGGTATAAGCTAGTAATACCCGCGATTGGAGTATCACACAAAGATGAGTTTCGACCATATCTTCGATCTCTCAGCTGTAGTGTATAATTTTATATATAATGTATGTTAGAGAGTTGATAAACGGTTCCTTCCGCGATTGCATTTATAATGCAATCCATAGGTAGAGGAGGGGAATCGATGCAGACACTCTGCCGCGCACAGCTATGATTGACTAGGCTCGTCATCAGAAAACGTGCAGGGTCATCTGTTCCGCTAGTTTCATTTCGACGATCGTTGCAAAACATGAAGAAACCGAAGACGCACGTGCTACAGTAGAGAGGTGCAGCTTTATTTTTTTGTGTGAACGTTTCGCGAAAGACAGGGCTTCCCGGCGGCACCCTATACTATCGTCGGAATTTGATGTTACCCCGTACAGACAGTAAGATGGTTTCCGATTTGATTTTCGTTGCATTACCTAGGCTTTGGGGTTGTTCATCGGGTAGAATCTCCCCCCCGAATTTGTTTTTTCCAAGCGGCCGAAAACCGATTTGGGAAAACAAATTGGTACTACTCTGGGATGAAAAATCCCGTTCGTTGTACAGCCGAAGTATGCAACGAAAATCATGCCTATTTTGGTGTTTTCCCCGACGACTTTGAGTTAAGCAGCAGCCCCGTCATTCAGACACCATTTCTGACGAGAACTGCTACCGCTATCGTATCACGCGTCTGAGGAGCCCCACAAGAAAATGGTGCACTTCTGCACTAGCACGCGCCCCAAGGGAAATATCATAAACATAAACGATACACTTCACCAGGTGTTAGATCGAAGGGTTCGTCGTAACTCATCTTTGCAAGCTGTGTGTGATACTCCGATCGCGCCTATTATTGGAAATTTGTGTTGCCTCTAGTGTTCATGAATTAGTTGTCGTTTAAAAAATCGCTTTTTTTCCCCGTCCGTCCTGTGTCGGAGTTGACGACGCTCAGAGACTACTTGTACCACACCTCGTTACGCCGTATGGTCTCGGGCCACAGGAAACCAATTCGCCCGAATCACGGTGTGTCAGCTTTGTGTGTGTGCCATTCGTCAACGCGTATCGTGAGCTGAATAATTCGATGATTCGCAATGTACATCTCAAAAAAGGAGCAGAAACCCCCCTAACGATAGACAAAGCACGCTCTCGATAGCAACGAAGCAAACCTACTATGCACTCGAAATTTCGTTTACGATTCTTGCTTTAGCCCCGAGATGTGTTGAAGACTGCAAGGACGCGGGCTACGACGAAAGCATAGCACTTTTATTGGAACAGGAATGTCTGAATGCCCGCTCGGGATCCTTAGTAGCCCAACCTCGTCGGAATGGCATTCTTGTTTGTAAAATCCATCCGTATTTTGCTGCAGTGGCTACGGTATCATGCTATTATGTTGTTTTATGATTTATTTTTTTGTTTTTAAAGCATTCTTTGGTCGTGGCTCGGGTTCACCCGCGCGAGTGAACCCCTTGTTCCTTTGTTGTCTTTAGACTTTTTCGTGACATTCATGTACTACATGCGATATGAACCCACATTTGCTTAAAGTGGCAGCCTTCAGTTGCAAGGCTTAGTTTGTGTAAGCGGCTGGTCAGTGTTATAAGGCTTAGTTTCGGTAAGCTATTGGTTAACCTTTTGCAAGTTATCAAACGGACTAATACCCCACTAATACCTTACCAAATGGCGTCGTCGACAGACCATGGGTTTTTTGGGTCGTGGGTTCGATTCCCACCACTCACCATACTTGTTTTTCAGACTTTCTCCATGTCGAAGTTGAAAAAAACTCTCCCCCATATCCCCAGGAAATGAAACTGCTTGGATTTTGACAGGTCCATCCGTATATTATGCGGCTGACGTGCTATCCCGCCGTTTCATGGGGGGGGATTGTTTTACGGCACTTAGTTTGGGTGCACTTAGTTTGGGTAAGCTATTATTGGTGAACCTTTTGCAAGTGGTCAAACGGACTAAAACCCCACTAGTAACCTGTTGCATGCGGTCAAACATACCAATACCCCACTGATGCCATAATTAACACCACGCGCTGCGACAAACAAATCGCTTGCATACACTAATAACGTATCTTGTCAGCGCGGTACGGCGTCCGTTGTTCGAGGTGCGTTAAACCCGGTAGGAGGGCAAGCCTGATACATACCCCACAAATACCTTAATACCTAGTCCTAGTCCATGAGGTTCGTCATCGGGTTGCGCTTTCAGCTTTACATATTAGGCACATGATACGATAGAGGTAGTAGCTTTTCGTCAAAATTATTTCGGAGTGACAGGGCTCCTTCGCCCAGACATTGTTGTTGGAAAAAAGCCCACTATTTTTTTATTTATTTGTTTTCAATCCTCCGGCGGATGGGGAAAAATGAAGCTTTAGCTCACCACACTTCCACGTATTTTCATACGCGTCGTGTGTCGATTTAACTCAGTTGCTATTATTATTTTTTAGTCATGATGCTCGTTTCGTACCTAGGCCGTGATGTTTTTCATCCGGTACCAGTTTTTTATTTCTCACCCAAGACCTCTCCCGAAAAACGGCCTGGGTACGCATCGAGAATCACGCCTAAAAATAATGACCTGTTCCCGACGATTTCGGGTTAATAAGGAGGAGCCCCGCCAATGCACTCCGAAGCCTTTCTGTGACAAAACGAAACGTGTTCCCTCTGTCGTGGAACTAGCTGGTCATGGCACGTGTCAAAGTGCCGCACGACCTTCGACTATATCACCCCAACCGAGACCAAAGGAAAGCGGGAACTGTACCTACGAGACTGAACATATCCAATCCCAAAGGAAGCGTTTGCACACGGGAAGCTTCGATGTTTTAGACCCCCCCCCTCCCCCCCCGGTATTTTCGTCCCGAGAGGTGTTGAAGACGTGGACAACAACAAAAGCAAGCAGCAGGTAGGTGTGAAAACGTCTAAAAAGGGGAGGAAACGATTCAGCGATTGAGGTCCGGGCACCCCCGGCAACGGTGCGTGCTACGGAAAAACGTAGAAAAGGTTTTGGGCCGAACGTTGCTTCTGGCCGATGTTACAGGTTGAACTCCTCAAGTGTGGGACGAGGACTGATTCTACGATAGCCCTCCCCCGAAAACCTGCTATTTTCTTCAACGAACGTTTCGTTGCTGCTCGATACAAGGAAGGGTGCTATGAAAAGGACATCTTCACATATTCTCTTGTTTTCGCGGGGCTATCGACCGACGACGTCGGAGTGGCAAGGGGCACCGAGTTTCAGGAGATACGGCCAGGGGCTGGTTTCAAAACCGGAGATTTCGTTAGAGAAAGATTAGGGGGCTGCTCTTCTAGTCATCGACATTTTTGCGACTAACTCAAGCCCCACCACCAAATTCAAAGCATAGTATTTTAGGAAAAAATGTGAGAAGCACGATCCAAGGAGCGAAACCCGTGACCAGCCGAGGTATACGAAACAAACCACCCAAAAAAAGGTGGCATGACTGACAGACACTCCGACGGGTTTGTGTCAAGGAGCCCCGTTATTAGGAAGTGTTTCAGCCGGAAAGTGCTACAGTACTCGACCAAGGCTACGGTAGGGGGGGTACCCCCATTTTCACTGGTGTGTTTGAGCCACTCGCACGAGTAGCTCTGTACCCTACGGATGAAAATGGTTTAGGAACTTGGTTTGCCGCAGCTTAGATCACCTTTGCATTGCGGATTGATTTCGTCAATGTAAAACATAATGAAAACGTAAGATTGCATAGGAACAAAGGGGTTACTCGCGCGAGTGACCCCTCCCATCATACCACGCACCATAACAATGTCCCATGGCCTAGGGATGCCACGAAGGGACGTGTCCACATTCAGCGCCATCCACCAGTTGCCCTTTGGAGACGTGTGCTGCTACGGGAGAGGTAGCGCGTTTGGCTCGTGCTACGATAGAGGTAGCATTTTTCACCTGATGAAATGGTTGATGAATGATGAAGCTCCTCAACCAAAAATCGTCGGGAATAGACCATTTTGTTTCGCATGATGATTTTCGTTGTGTACCTTAAGCCATGGGATTTTTCATCAGGTAAAATTATAACGTTTTCTCCGAATCAGGTTTTTCTGCTTAGGTCTTATACTAACAAATTGTAGAACCTCAGATAATAAAGGAGTGGTGCCCCTCTATCGTAGCACGCGTCGGAATTTGAACACATTTTGGTTGTTGAAATAGCTGTTTGTGCTATTATACCTACTTCTATGCCTGGTTAATGCTGTTGTCGTTGTTGCTGTTGTTGTTGTTGTTGTTGTTGTTGTTGTTGTTGTTGTTGTTGTTGTTGTTGTTGCCGGTGTTGTTGTTGTTGTTGTTTTTTGTCGTGGGATTGCGCGTTCGGTTTAGTCTAAACCAGCTTATTGCGCGAAGGGTGAAGCTCATTTCTGTAAGGCACCTCGAATCAGGACCTTCATAATAACTATGTAAGTATCACCCCCGCCGTGGCTTGTGTCTGAGTTATTCGCGATGCGAAATGAAATGAAATCTATAGTTCGTAGCTAGCTAGATACATTTTTAGTACCTTTGTTGACCTTCTTGCCCGACTTGCCAATATTTAAGCAGGTATTACAAATATTACTTTGGGTTCCCTTGTCATGTCGACATTGGAGAAAAAAATGCTGCCATGTTTGTCATTCTTCCTCGCCGCACTGATTGAGCGTGCTATGTCGAGCGAACCAATGTTCCTTCAGCCCCAGGAGACCACAACGTCACCATGGTTTGGGTTTGCCCTGGTTCAACACATCTGAGAGAGGCGAAAAAAGCGCCTATACATCTTACGCGAAATTTCGTGCGCATGGATCTCGTTTATTTTTTTTTCGGGCCTGCGTTTGATTTCTCCTATTTAATAGTGTTTGGCGCACGCGCTACGTACGGTGGGAAGTTCCCCACAGATTGGTTTGAGTCTCCTGGCTTGTAAGGAGCTCAATACTGTACTTCATACAAAAACTGGCTCTAGACGCGCCCCACGACGGAGGTGCACCACGATTTTCCTGAGGTTTCTCAAGTTGGACGATTGAGACACCCCCCCAAAAACTCATCTGGAGAATACTGAAACTAACAGACAGAGTTTTCTGAAAAATTGGAACGGAGGCTAAAAAAGTGAGAACCAAGCGTTATCTCCAGAACCATGTGGTGTATCAGAGAATGGAAATGATCCTGCGAAAAAAACTGGTACATACACGGGATGAGCAATAATGCCACGAATGATCTGGGTATACAACGAGAATCATGCCAAAAACAACCAATTTCGGTCGATTTTGGGCGCCTTTCTTAGCACGTGCATTTATTTACAATAGGTAAAAATAAGTTGTACAATCATCCGAAAAACACTCCCGGCGCGTGCTACGATGGAGATCCACCACATTTGTTTCTGAAGCTTCCCACTTTATTTTAGGAGCGGTTAAGACATGTCCTTCTACACCCATAAACTGACTTGGACAAATTAGCACTGCTGTGATACCGAGTGAAACCTCGCATGACCTGTGTGAAGAACGAGTACCATGCCAAAAAGAGGGCGAATTTTCGACGATTTTGGGTTATTAAGGAGGAGCCCCGTCATTCATTCAGATACCATTTCGGACACAAAAAGCTTTACCTCTATCCGCAGCACCAGTCTCCCATGGCCGTACGTAGAGGTACATCGAATATAAATACGATTATATATATTTATTAAAAAACAAGAATGACACTACGACGATATTTTACGCGTGCCGCTGCGACAGAGGTGCACCGCTTTCTTTTCTGACGTTCCTCGGTTTGGGAGCTTAAGAGCTCTCTTAACCCCCCAGAAACTGTTTTGGAGAAAAACAAGCTTCTACACCTACCTGACAAAAACAGTCCTATTTCTTACGTACACAACGAGAGTCCCGACAATATTTTTTGAAATTGCCCATTTCCGGCGAATTTGGGATAATGAGCCCCGTCATCATCAAGAAACCAAAATGGCCAAAAAAGCGTAGACCTCTAGACTATGTTGTTGATAGCACCCCTCATCTTGGGTTAAGGATCCTGCCCGTCATCCAGAAAATAGTTTACGCCCCGAAAGTGCCAACCTTAAGTACCGGTATCGTTATGGTTATCGTAATCGTTATGGTTATGGTTATGGTTATCGTTATCGTTATCGTTATTGCTATCGTTATCGTTATCGTTAACGTTAACGTTAACGTTATCGTTATCTTTATCGTTATCTTTATCGTTATCGTTACCGTTATCGTTATCGTAATCGTTACCGTTATCGTTATTGTTATCGCTATCGCTATCGCTATCGTTATCGTTATCGTTAACGATATGGGTTATCGTTATCGTTTTTTCGTAGCAGGCTAACAAGGCTAAGGTAGGGGGATGTTAATACATGATAATACCCCCGTTTTCACTCCCGGGATTTGAGATATCATACTATCGTACTATCGTACTATCATCGTACTATCATACTATCAAAAACCATACTATCACATTATTATACTATCAGAATATCACACTATCATGCTGTCGTACTGTATTGTACGATCCACTATGATACATCATCATACTATCATATTATCATACTGTAATACTATGATAAAACTATATTACTATCGTACTATCATAGTATAATAGTATCATACTATCCTTCCATCATACCATCATACTGCCCAGGCACACAATCATACTCGCACGAGTGACTGGCTTTGTATCTCACGGACAGCTGGACTTACTTGATTTTTTTTTTGTGGCAATGCGAAGTTTATCGCTTTTATGACTCATACCGCCGTGAAAAAGTCAAGAATAGAACGAGATCTTACAACCGCCAAGGAATGAATGGGGAGGTCACTCGTACCAGTGGAACCGCGAGACCCTGAAAAACGTCCCAAAAGTGACCCCTCCTACACGTAGCCTGGGCCAGTCGTGGTTTTCGTAATATTTGTTGGCATGCTTGTGACAGGGTGTATTCGACGTCGAAACTCCTGCCGCACATTGATTGTTGGATGCCCAGCACACCTCGATTAGAACATACCGAGGACGATGCTGGCACCGCAATCATCAAAGTCGAAACTTGATTTCGTATATGTATCGTGTTTTTCTACCCTTTCCAGCGAGTGGTGTTAGGGACGAAAACCTATCACGCCGTAACGCCATGCGGTTGGTATCCGGGCAAAAGGAAGCACTTCGACACATGGGTCGGGCATCTGTTGAGGCGGTGAGGCAGACAGTGTTATTTCGCACATTACATATCTCGGAAGCTCTCGGGTAGATTATTTCCCCGATGATAGAGCGTTCCCCGCCATTTTCTCTTTGATGATGGCTTCGATTCGTTTCGCGGCGAACTGAAACCAAACAGACGGTTCCTACGGTGAAGGTGTTCAACTATTTTTCTCAGACACTCCTCTCCAGAGAACCTCTATACTATAATACCTAACGGAAACACAGAATAGCATGGAAAAAAGTGGGAAACTGCAACTGGGTCAAATAGCTGATTGTGGTCCGACGTAGGTACATGAAAGCGAACGGCACCCGAGCAAAAAAGACGAAAACAAGATTCCGAAGGCATGGGGTGAGGATCGTTGGTAATGGCAACACGACGTTGAACCTAGTCATTGCAGCTGTTACTATCAAATATGTTGCTGAAGAAGAGGTGAGATTATCACACTGTCGCTGTGGGGAAAGAACAGTTGTTCGAAAACGCTTTCAGTATGCACAGCAGCCGCCATAGGGTTACCTTTTGCGCTGAGCCTACGCCTTATGTTTATGAGTTGTTCGTTAATTCGGCTTGGAGAGCTGTCCCACGATATAGGGGTGACACGTTTTGAGCCAAAAAAGCGCATACCTTGCGGGTTGAGCCCTTTAAGTACTTAGTAAGGAGAACTAACGGTTGTTGTTATTCTTCAGCAGTAATGCTACAGATATGCTTGTTTTAGCACCAGCGCATGGACACTTGCACTGGTCGCGCAACCGAATGCCTTCAAATTCATGTTTCCGAGGTGAGATATGGAGCTCCTCCTCGTGTTGGGAGCTCGGAAAATTTTTAGAAAAATCTGCTCGAGATTAGAGAGCCGGTCTCAGGCTAGTGGACGATGCACGGTGTTCGAAATGGGGACGGTACTGCTCGCTACCGTAGCATTGGTTGTCAACCACAACATACGATTTGGCAGTGGTGCTGCTGCATTTGGCGCAGCATTGTGGTACAGGATGTTTTTGGACGAGTCATTCTACGTAACCCTCCCCCTCCCACTTTTTCTTTGACGTAATAGCCAGTTTCGAAACCGGCTCACGGCCGAAACACCGACGTCCGCGTTCCATAGTCCTTTGCATAAAATTTACTAAGTGAAGATACTGTTTTCATAACATCCTTCCGCGTGTCGAGAAACCATGGAAAATTCGAAAAAGACAATCTCTGATTTTTTTTTTGGGGGGGGCGTGTATCGTAGAATCAGCTCACAGCATGTAAATATATCTGCGTGCGGATGGAACAGTGTTGGCCGTGGTGCTGCCTAACCTTACTGTTATAAGGCCAGGTTTTTTTTCTTCTGTCCTGCCGACGACGCCACATGTATTAATTAAAGGTGGGGGACACAGAGTGCCCCCTGCAGGTCTGCCAATTGAGCAGGTCCTCGGAGAGTACTCACTTTCGTTCCTTCGTAGAGATGTAGCTTTATTCGTTTCCACCAGAGCCCGGGATAGCTTCTGAGATCGGAGGCACGTGCCTCCGATCTACTTCCTAACTTTCCCAAATATAAAACGCCAACCTTATCATACGAAACGCATACAAATGATCTCGAATTCGGATACCTACAGGCCTTTCGAGGCCGTATCTTAACATTACCCCACGCACCAGCCGAAGTTCTAAACGCAGCGTGCGCGTTAACCTCGCCATGTTTTTTACTGTTCCGATTAAGCATCTAGATGTAAGAGGGACCGAGAAAATTGGGGACTAGGGGACGCCTGGGTCTCCCCGTGGCATTAAGGGTACTACTACAGCACTCTTTGAAAAAAAATAAAAACCGACTGGACGAGTGCTACGATAAAGTTAGCAAGCTGGATGACGAGGGGGTGGGAATCGTCGGAATATCATTATAATGTTTTATTATACAAAGTAAAAAAGAAAACACACTCCAGCTGTGGGATAGCAGTGCTTTCCAAGATGACCGTTTGGGGATACATGGACCACGGGAATTGCCCGTGATGAATTACACGTATGCACTTTGATTTTGTTCTCACCGATCCTGTGTTGTACGTGCAGCTAAGGCACTCTTACGGGTAGCAGGATTTTTACCGTATCTGACCGGCGGCGTTCATTACCGACCCGGGCACTCTAACCTAGCACGTAGGTAGACTAGCATAAACCTCTCCGCGTCAGGCCCCTGATACTGATGAAGAACGGCCGGCAGGGATAAAATATCCCGATATATATGCGGCTGGCACCGGAACACGGGCTGACTGTAATTTTCGCGGGCAGGCGTCGGACCTCTGACACACGAAAGCACGGGGGAACCGGACGGTGTATCCTGCCATCGGGTTCCTGATATATGGACATTTGGAGAAATGAAACGCCAGCCGGCTCGGCAATATCTGGAGTTGGAGACAGTTTAGAGGGAAAACACCAAAATAGCCACACCGAGCTGTGGTGCTCGGTGATATTTAAGATAGAGAATGCTCAGATTAGCTACGAGATTTTAAGCCACAACGAGACGATGGTATCTGCACCATGTACAAAAAACACCTTACTTGTATAGCGTTTTTTATTACCTTAAAACACCCGCACCCGTTACACCCCTCCCCCCCACCGAAGTCCGTGTTACGAGCGGCCCTTGGAAGGATGCAGTTCACCCTTTATGGGTCTCGCCGAAAAAAAAATCTCACGGCGCTTGGCGCCTGGTGCAAGCAATGTATGCCTGGGTGGTGAAACCTCGACGTTCTCCGTCCCGACATAGTAGGGATGCGAGGGTCTATGGTGGCCAATGCACAAATTGAGCACACGACCCCCCCCCCCCCCCCCCCGCCTCACCTCCACCCACCGGTCCACACCAACAAACCCGTGCTAGGGTAGAAGAGCGCGCCAAATAATTATCAGCCTCCTTACTTGAAGGTCATCTCCCTATGGTTTGGTACGGTAGAGGTTACCCTGTTGAAGCCAGATAAATGTATAGCTTGCGGGTTGAGCTCCTCAAGCGAGGGGCTCACGGTTGGCGTAAAACTTTTACGAGTAGTATACCTATATTTCAGAGGGCCAGGGCATAGACGCTTGGCTGAGTTGCGCGAACGAACTAATTCCTTCGAAGTCATTTCTTGGGTGGTGATACGTTGAGCTCCTCGTGATAGGAGCTCCAAAAAAACGTTCTGCTCGACCCCTACGGGGTAGGATTGCTCCTCTTCACGAAAGGTGCGGTGGCGGGGTTACCCCCCGTATTTCAACAATAGTTCTGAGCCACTCGAACGAGTGACTCTCTGCCTCACTGACGAGAAAACATATTTTACGCAATATGCTTAGTGCAGCGTGGCATATTGTTGCGTTGCGGATTCACGTCGCGAAATTACCACAGCACCAAAGCTTCAAAGACCGCAAAGTAACGGGGGGTCACTCGCGCGAGTGACTCCGAGCAACTGAAAGACAAGAAAAAACAAAACTACATAATATGAACATAAGATGAACATAAGATGCACATAAGATGCACATACGAAAGGCGAACCTAAGATGGACACGACTCCGCAATCGTAGCCTGGGTCTACCTTAATCAAAAATGAAAGTGAAACCAGATGAACATAATCACATGGTCTAGTAGGTATAAACTAATGTTGTTAACCCTTTTAGCACCGGAGTCCCGACACCGGGATAACACACTTTGAGTTCGACTAGCAAAATGTTATTTTTGAAAGTGAAACCAGATGAACATAATCACATGGTCTAGTAGGTATGAACCAATAATGTTGTTAACCCTTTTAGCACCGGAGTCCCGACACCGGGATAACACACTTTGAGTTCGACCAGGATAATGTTGGGAGTTAGTTGGAAATCTTGAGAAAACGTAAAACGTTCCGACAAAATTCCGGGGTTTTAAACCCCTTTGTTTCAGAAACGACTCGCTGCACGGTGGGACAAAACACTTGGAATGCGACAAGGATTAGTTCTGGGCGTTGGGATTAAGCTAAGAGACCCTGTCATTCAGATAACAACCTAGCCAGAGGCCGGGCCACCACTAGTTAACGTAGCCCGCGTCCTCCCATATCTTCAACCAAATTATTCCGGCAAAGTTATCTGTGAGTTCGACAAATTTTGAGCGGTCGGTACTCATCTTAGCAGGCTCTATGCGCGCTAGAGGTTGCGACGCGTGCGACGATAGAGGTGCACCAGTTTTGTTCTGAGGTTCGCCAATTTTGGGAGCTTGAGACATGTTCTCCCAAAAACGTGTCTGGAGAAAAATATCGTACGAAAGTAAAAATATGCTCCAGCTGTGAGATCGAAGATTTTGTCGAAACCTATCATTGCAAGCTGTGTGTGATACTCCGATCGCGCGTATTGCGGAATGTGTGTCCTCATTAAGGATATAGGTCGGCGATATCCCTTGCAACTACAGTGTATGTAGCTATCAGGGTCAACGGGATGATTTTAGTCAGTCTGTGCGCGGAAACTATAAATCCCGTTTCTGAGGGGGACAGAATCTGACAGCTGTGGAAGGAAATGCATCCGATTATCAAGTTAATCCTGTGAATCGAATAACCGGTGAAGGGGAGGTTGGACAGTTTTAGGACGTGGAGGGCTGGTTTTGATCGAAAGGAAGCAGGGGGGGCGGGGGAGGGGGAAGGGCGGGGAAGCTCAATTAATGAGTGGAAACAATAAATCCTTTAAGGGAAAAAAATTGACGGATTTGGAATGCACCAGTTTATCAGGGGGCGAGGGGGGGGGCAGCTCAATCTGTGCGTGGAAACAATTATTTTTTTAAAGAGGATAAATCTGACGGTTTTGGAAATTTGCACCAGTTTATCGTGCATATCCTGTAAGTCGTACAACAAGTGAAGAGAGGGCGGAGTGTTCGTGGGGGTGAGCGTGGGGGGTGAGGGGGGAGGAGGGAGGGGGAGAGGCGAAATTGTTGAAAATGTTTAGGCCACATAGATATAAGGGTTTGCTTTACGCGTGGTGCTAGGTATAGGCGATGGTGCGGGTGGTGGGGATTAAGGAAGCGTAGGGGGGGGGCGGGGGGCGGGGGGGGGGGGGGGGGGGGGTTACAGCAGGGGCATGGATATGTCTAGAAAGTTAATGAGGTGATATCAAGTGCGTGGAAGTGTTTATTACTCTGGCAGAATTCGATGCTAGGAGGGGCGTTTGATCAAGAAGAAGCGAGGGGAAGAAAAAAAGGGGGGGGGGGGGGGGGGGGGGGTTTAGAAAAGGTTTAGGTCAGATTCATTATGAAATACACTCCAGCTGTGAGATCGAAGATTTGGTCGAAACTAACCTTTGGAAGCTTGTGTGTGATACTCCGATCGCGCGAATTACGAATATATGTAGGGGCTTGCTATTCGCGTGGTGCTACGTCTAGACGATCGTGCGGGTGGTGAGGAAGGAGGATCGTGCCGGTGGTGAGGAAGAAGGGGGCGTTGGGGGGGGAAGGGTTGCTAGGTCAAGGCGATCGTTCGGGTAGTGGGGATGGAGGGGGCGTTGGGGGGGGGGGGGGATGAATGAAAGCTACGTCATGATGGCTAGAAAGATAATAACATGATATCAATTGCGTACTTGTAGAAGTGTTTTTTACTCTGGCCGATTTATATTGTACATGGGGCGTTCGAACACAAGCGCCAGGAGAAAAAAATAGAGTAAGAAAAGAGGGGGGAGGGGGGGGGGGGTGAATTGGACTTTAACGCATGGATAGCTAGAAACATAAAGAGGTGATATCAGCTGGTTGGGGTAGTGTTTATTACTCTGGTAGATTTTGATTTCAGGTGGGCCGTTTGAACAGGATGGATCGGGGTGGCGGGGTGGGGGCGGGCGGGATACTTCAATATGTGCGCGGAAACTATAAATCCTCAAAGGGGACAAATGTGACGGTTGTGGCAAGAAGACACCCCTTTATATCACCTGCCTGGTATCGTCTATTATTCTAGAAGGTTTGATTTTAGATGTGGTATGCAACACAATCTTTAGAATAGGTGAAAAAAATGTTAAAGCTTCATAAAATTGTTATTGTACATGGATCGCAAGATAGCTACTTCAATCGATAGGTACAACCATGTAGTGACCACTATTTGGGTCGACCCCCATGGTCTTACCTGCCTACCTATAGAGGAGGCCAATCAGAAGGCTCCATTTAGGCTTTATTTTTTACACACAGTCCCTCCCCATAGTACACCATAGTACAGGCCAATCAGCGAGCGACACGGGGGTTGTGCGCGGCGCAACTCTGGTAGTACAAGTAGTAGTGCTGCTGTAGTACTGCTGTGCTCGGCTCTGCCCAAGCGGCGGCGTACCTCAAAAGCACAAGTTCACGAGGGAAATATTTGTTGTCCACGCCTGCCGTAGGGCGGTCTATGTGGCGCTGCTGCTATTCGCCCGGGATGGAATTCAGCGTGTGGTCGCTCCTCCTGCCCCTGTCGGGAGGCCGGCAGGGAAGCAGAATCGAACGGGTGCGGGCAAGCCAAGACCTCCATCCCAGGCCGACAAGAGACGCAAGATCATGGAGAAGAAACGGAATGATAGCCGGTGGAAACGGTGGTCGGGGGTTGGAGGAGCAGAGCAGGGTAACTCCGCCGGGGGCAACAGCAGTGCTGGGCTTAGCGCTGTGTCAGGCGATTCTTTGCTTAGCGGCGGAACCAGCACTGCCGTACGTGCGGGCACAAGATGCGAGTCGGAGCCTTCAAACGTCACCACAACCAGGTCTTGTCATCTCCAGGTCCTATTTGCACCGTGCCAGAGAGTCGACGCCGCGTCAAAGTCAATCCGATCGCCACGAGGCCCATCTGGATGTTCGGTAGCGAGTGTCACTGCGTCGGGGATGATGCTTACCCGGGGAGGTGCAGCGCGAGGTAGGCGGACCATAGGTCTACGTCAATGAAAGGGTTCGCGTTTGTTAGCGAGAGCACGTACCTCGAGGGCATGGTTGTCTCGGGTAGCTCATTTTCGTGCCCACAGGGAAGGCGCATTGTGCAGGCATGCGTTTATGGATGTAGCTTGAGGGAGCATGTTGTGGCATAATCTTGGTTGTACTTGGGGCTCTACTTTTGCATTATTGAAAGAACAAATACATTGACACAGATTTTATATTCGTTCGGTCTTGGCTCTCCTCTTGGCCACTGTTTTCCACGTCGATCGTTTTACGTGGCATCCCGTGGGGTAGACGACATCAAGCGCTTCAATCCGATACCCTGTTTGCCGACGTGCTCCCATTTCATCAAAAGTTATGCAACATTTACTCCCTGTAGTATTAGTTGTGATCTTTTACACGTGCCGTTGACAAAAAAATTCGACCAAAAAAAAAAAAGCGCTTCGCGCGAAAATAATTCAACTATCGGGCCAGGCAAGACCATGGGGCTCGAGCCCACTTTTTTCTGACACCGCCAATTATAAGAAAGGGATACGTTGTACAAATACAACAGGCGAGGTTGTGTGGTTATGCAATGTCACCACCACTGAGCACGAGAGGGAGACGTGAGAGTCGTCAGTATCTTAAAAGGAACGCCTGGTGTACTCGCGCTCAACTACGTTACTTCGTTCGTCATACTCCGTCTGGCATAGGTTGGGAGGAGATGATGCAGAGGTTATGCACCAAATGTCATCCGTAGTAGCTTGCCGTAGTAGCTTGATAGTGTGGTATACGGCAATTTTAACATATCCACCTGCACTTCCTCTTCACATTATTATTGAGTCAATTGTACGGTTTTACGCCAATGATATTTACCGTGCAGATGTGGCGCTGTGAGGTCGCCAATTTTGAAACAGAGATACATCTTACAAATGCATGATGTGGGCATGCAATGTCACCTCATATTGAACACGAGGTTGACTTTACCTTGTCAGGCATATTTTACTGCGTTTGTTAGAGGTTGTTAAGCGATCATGCAGACAGCAGGTAGGTGCTATAAGGCTTAGTTTATGTAAGCTACTGGTTAACCTTTTGCAAGTGGTCAAACGGACTAATACCCTTCTAATTTCCTTGACAAATGGCGTCGTCGACAGACCATGGGTTTTTTGGGTCGTGGGTTCGATCCCCACCGTCCACAACAATAAACTTTTCAGATTATCCTCATGGCGAACTTGAAAAGCACTCTTCCTGGTATCCCCAGGAAATGAAACGGCTTGGATATAGACAGAGGTCCGCCGTATATCAGGCCGACCTGCTATCCCGCCGTTTCAGGGGGGGAGAGTGTTATAAGGCTTAGTTTGGGTAAGCTATTGGTTAACCTTTTGCAAGTGGTCAAACGGACTAATACCCTTCTAAAGCTCTTAACATAGGCACGAAATATCTCGCGTGTAATAGGGTGGTCGTGTGGTCCCCCGCAGTGTCAACATATAACAGCCACCACAGCTGTCCGATTTTCTCCCCGTCAGAAACGAGTTATACAGTTTCCGCGCACAGACTGCCCAACATCACCCTGTTGACCCTGATAGCTACAGTACACTGTAGTTGCAAGGAAGGAGAGTCGTTGACTTATATCCCTAATGAGGACACACAACCCGTAATACGCGCGATCGGAGCATCACACTCAGCTTGCAAAGATGAGTGTCGACAAAATATTCGATCTCACTGCTGGAGTGCATTTTCATTTCTCCTGTAATATATAGTCTATGTCTGTACTTCCTTTTCACATTATTATTGCCAAGTGAACGATTAGACTAATCGCCCTGTTTTCTCCCCACTCACTGTCGTCGAGGAGTTGTGGTCCTGTAGATGCCTCGTCCACGTATGGTGCTCGTGTTAGTGGTGCTCATGAAAACATGCTCTAGCGTGTAGTAGATGATCGCTGAGTGGTGTTGTTTTCCTTTACATCAAGCCAGGTAGTATATGTCAACGCAACCGCTTGCTTAAAAACGACAGAGAAAGAATCCTCACACACCTGATACGGAGGAGACGCGGCCCAGAGATTGGAGAAAAATATACTTGCTACCTGACGAAAACCCACATGGTCCAGGTATACAACGAGAATCATCGTGGAAAAAGACCCGCTACTTCTGACGATTTTGGGTCAAGGTTCCCGTCATTCTGAAACCGTTTCAGACGAAAACTGCTGCCTCTATCGTAGCGCGTGTCGGACGCTTATACTCAGGACGTAAGTTGTCGTGCTTTTTGTGTGTTCAATGACGATCTTCAACGCTACATCAGCAACAGTAGTAACACTTATTAAATAGTAAAAAAAGTGAACGTTAAATCTGCGACACATGAGGAAATGACAGACAATAGCATTGACATTTGTGATGTCATGAAGTTTAGTATAGTTCTCCCGCGAAACTCGTGCTTTAAAGTCGAAGGCTACGTAGTAACGTAGCGGGGTCACTCACGGGGCCTCGATGCCAGTTCCGAGAGCCACTTACGAGAGGGGCTACTTTGTCTTTGTTTGCATGCTTGTCCTCAAAAAAAAACGCGCCTCCGCCGCAATGGAGTGCTTTGTTACTGCTATAGATACGGCCTTGGAAGGCCGGTAACTCCCTCAATGTTGGCGATTGCCAGTTTTCGTATTGTTGGGATGACGTTTTGTATTCGTGATGAATTTAAACGGCAACGGCGTGTCCTTTTTTTACTGTCTAGATATCAGTATGCGGAACTAAAAAAGCTGCTTTTGTTGGCCTTCTGGGTTTCGTGAAAGTGAGTAGCACCTACGACGTGCTCAATTGGTTGACCTGCCAGGGGACGCTCGGCGTTCTGCCCTGCCACCTCAAATTACACGGCGGCAAAACAAAAAAAAACACCCAAAAAACACTATACGTTTTTTTGGGAGTGTGGTTATCGCGAAACTGGGGTTATGATGTGCTGTCTTGTGATTAAAACTCGCTATCGCGAAACTGGGGGTATGATGTGCTGTCGCACATTGGCTTTGGTCCGTGGATCGTTTTGTAATGAGCGCGTCCACCCTCCACTTCTTGCGCCTAAAACTAGTGTCCTGCAACGCCGACCGCTAAATCGCTACAATATAGTTTGTTTAGCCCTCCTATTTTTGACACGAAATGTTTTTTGTACACCAAGCCGACAGTCGCTGTTTCATCCATGTAAGTAGGTTCCTCTCCAGGACGTGCAAAAAAAATGTGCATACACCAAGCCCGCAGCGATTAGCTAAGTTAAACATGTCAAACTAACTGTATGCATCACACACGGCTGTAGCTGCCCATGGCTACCGTACGGGGGGTACACTCTTTTTCGCTGCTGCTGGGTTTGAGTCAATCGCCTGAGCGACCGTCTGCCTGAACGAAAAACATGTTTTTGGGCAAATTGTTTTAGGCGTTTCGTATAGCTGTTCATTCCATGGGTGTCGCACGGCAAACAAAAAAAACAACACTAAAGCTTAACACCGCATTAAAACGGAATAAGGGGGATCACTCGCGCGTGAGTGGCCACGAACCAACTCAACCCAGGACCCGGGAAAAATATATTTTCACCACGGTAGCCACGACCAGTAAGTTCCTGCTCTCACCTTGAGTGTTATCCACGAGTGCTCGATCAGGACAGAAGGAGACGAGGCCTGCAAAACCGCTTCTTTACTCCCGACGATCTTGATGGGAGACCGTTTGAATCCGCTCACGGTGCTCCGCACGCGACCCCTGTAATATCCATCCGCCAGAGAGATGGTGTCCCCCCCCCGGGCCATATCCAGCGCATCTTTGAGGGTGTAGGACACCCCGATAGAGTTGACACCAGCGGAAGCTGATGCTGATGACGGCGGTTCGTCGGGTAGTACATTCAAAGTGTCGGCGGTGGCTTGAGGGGCGTCGAACGTGAAAGCCAGCGCCACAGCTGCCACCGCCGTGGATAGGAACGTCCGTACGTTGTAGCTGCGGACGCTTGTTTGGGTGGAGTGGACAGTAACGGACGCTGCAATAGCGGCAGCCGCGGGTAGGAGACGGGACGATGACACCGATGATTGTGCCTTGTTGGTGTTCATTGTCTGGGTGGTGGAGGAGGTTTTTTTCTTTCGCGGCTCTTCGGTTCTTCTATTCTTGGGTCCTGGGTTAAGGTTGTTCGGGAGCTTTTTGGGAGATGTGGTTCCACTGTGGTAACAGGGAAACGACCACTGCAGTTGTTGCTGCTGCTGATTCTGCTTCGTGCTGCCACTTGGTGCTGCAGGTGTGGTTGTTGCTATGCTGGTACTGTGTGTTTTTATGTGTGATGTGCCTCTGTGTTTTTAAGTGCGGATGTAGCACCCTCTCTATGAGAAACGTAGCCGGAACGCTCCTACTCCTGCTATTACTGTCGTTGCCGCCGCTGCTGGTGCTGGTGCTGGTGCTGGTGCTGGTGTTGCTGGTGCTGCTCTAGGCCAGTACTAAGGTGAAACGGGGTTCTCTCCGCGATGGGCGATGTAGCAGCGAAGCGCCAAACGAAGCCTGTGGACCGTGCGATAATATCACGGGAGGAGGGTGGAAAGGATACATTATTATTCAGGCGCGCGCGCGTGCTGATGAACGGCAGGAACATGGGAATAATAGTTTTTTCCGGCAGGACAGTCTCCTATGCTTCGATACGTTGCGGGCGGTGCCAAATCACCGCTGTTTAGCCCTTGGCGAAAGAAGGAATATACGGCGCCCCGCGAAGCCTCCTATTTAGTATGGGGTCATTGTAGAAGCTACCAGGGCTTCCAAGAGCTCCGAGGAAGAAACTAGACGCGATAAGTAACTTGCTGAATGTGAACAACAAACGTGATCCGTATCAATCGCTTTCGCGCCCTTTTTTTCGTTCCGCTATGTATGTCACTCTCTCACCGTTTTGCTTTTGGTGGAGTATCTCGGGGTGATGATTGAAGCGGACAACGTGGTAGACAGCAACACCGAAGCTTAAGGTGGGAGGAGGTGCGGTTGTGGCGTTGGCTGGGCGGGTGTGTGTGGCTGGATCGATGGGTTTGTGGGTGTGATCGTGTGCAAGTTTGAAATTCCTACCAGCAAGTCATGGTTGAGGGTGGTTCAACCCTCAACCTACCCCCCCCTCCCCAGCCGCTCTGCTGGCGGAGAATATGTTGCCCTGCTGACAATCCGAGTAGAAGAAGGTTGAGCCCGGCCGCCCCGCTGTCGGAGGATGTGTTCCCCTGCTGGCGATCCGAGTAGAGGAACGTTGAGCTCTTCGGACATTTCCGAGGGAATTTCTCTCGCCGTCGACCCTTTGTCTGTTGAATCTCTCTATGTTTCTCTTATTTTTCTGCTTGCGATTGTAACGATTACAAGAAACACATCGAGAGCTCGTGGGGTTCACCAAACGCACATCGGTCAGCAGTATACTCTAATAACCCTTCAGTTTCGAACTGCGAAGCATATCCCACACCACAGCCATCCCAAGCAAGGGGGCCCCACAAAAGGTTCTGGGCTCCTAACGTGAGCATCTCAATATCTCACCCCAAAGCGTGATTTCGAAGACGTTCGTTCGCGCAACCCGACCAAACATTATATCCGCTAGTGATTGTCCTGAGACATCTACACACGTCAATATATCATGCTAACCGATTGTTGCACAAACCGAGGAGCTCAACATGTCAGAAACATTCCATATTAAAGTATAACCCTCACCGTGGGATGACTGGCTGTTAATGACTATTAATACTTCAAATATTTTGGTAGCCAAACTGTGTGAGGTGTAGCTCTGAAATGGCTAGGATAGCTTTCGGCGGCCGGATACTATTCATTGGTGTATTATAATATATATATATATATATATATATATCCGCACGTTCGTACGAAACATGTCGCGCACTAAGTTCTAGACGTTTCCCCCTTAAACCACTGAACGCCGCTTAAAAAATACATCCACACTGATAAATCTAGGCGTCTGCCACGGTATAAATAGGAGGAGGAACCACTTATTTTTTGAGCGTAAACGTTATCTGAATATTGGGACCCCTTAGTCTCCCCACTAATTCCGAGTATCATCGTTCCCGAAACATATGGGGTGCAGTTTCGAAAAAACGGCTACGAATAATGGATGGCTTTTACCACATCTGGCTGCTGCGTTGGTAGACTATTTACAGTCACGCCTGCTTGGTCTAGGCCATATAGTCTATATCTAATATATGTATGCCCGTGCGAAACACGTCGCACCCTGATAAGGAGACCGTTGACCCTGGAACCATTTTACACTTCTTACAAAAAAAGTTCACACGCTTAACAAACTACACCGTAAAAGCTTCATTCTGTGACCCGCGGGTTCCTGACGCCCGAAAAAAAACGAGGGCCGCGCAAGGATTTTTTTTTTTGAGAGGGTCTCTTGGCTCGGACGCCTTATTTCTTCCGAGAAATGTTTGTCAGCGAGAGACGAAAGAAGGAAAAACTCAGGGCCCATCGACGTAACCCGACCGGCATGCCGATACTGCCGATCCTACCTCCTTAAAACTGCGAGGATTTTTCCACGCTGATTTCAGGTAGTTCCCAAAGAAAAGGATGATGACCTTATGATCGCTTGTTGTGGTGTGGTGGCTCGGATGGCAGTTTACAGTTTTCAGCTACGTCTGGTTGGTGTTCGCGCTTTAAATGAGTGCGTTTTCCTCAAATTAAACAGCTATTTACATATATTTCGTCGCCCAGCACTCACTTACTACTTGGAGTGTCCGCGCGTTACTATCATCTTATTGCTATACGAAGTAGATAGGTATGATATGTACGAGGTCGGCACACCTAGCCCGTGTAAACGCTCGCAATCCAAGTTTCCAGGACAAATTACTTGCGACCCGGCGCACGGTATTATCGTACTATTATAGTATCATAGTGTTTTAGTATCGTAGTGGTACTACACAGTAGTATTGCAATGCGGTATTCTAGTATTATACAGTATTGTTGTCTCGGTCGCCCTGGTGGTCTGTTGGGTACTGAGCCATCCCACGGTAGGGTTGCAGCATCAGAAAGTCCCTGAGCTCCTCACATAAGGAACTCAATATTTCACCCGAAAAAGGACTTGGAAGGCAATCGTTCGCACAACCCGACCAAGCTTCTATGCCTTAGTCCAAAACTCAAAAATGTACTCGTGAAATGACTTCATTGACCGGCAGTGCCTCACACGAGGAACTCAATCGCCCAGGGACGTTCCTTACCGTGGGATGAGTCTACTTTCTAATAATGCTGCTAGATGGAGTTGACGATGGGTTCTTTCGCAAAATTAACAAATGAAAGGAATCTTGACAGGCGAAATTCGATATGCGAGTCGACAAGGAAGGGAAGACAACACTGAAGTCGTCTCGCGATAAAAAATGAAGGCGTGTGCCGTAGTGGAGAGGGAGAACAGCCCGAGTAGTGACCCCGGATTATAGTTACGTCGTTAGGGAGGCAGGAAGAGGGAAATAAAAGGTGCAAAAAACGTACAAGGGGTGAAGAACAACAAATAGACCATGTATGTAGTCTAAACATGTACCACACACTTGTTGTATGTTATAATATACTGAATATCTACAATAGTTAACGGCAGTTTTATGCACCAATTTTCACTCTGTCGAAACAGGGTATTTTCGCTTGAATGGCTTTGTGCGTCGCTCCCACACTGCGCTTCTTCTGCTGTTTTTATTCAAGTCCGTGAGGTTATGCGCCTCCGAAGTTTGTTGTCTCTATTCCGTAGCGATCGGATTGGGGACTCGACTAGCGGCCAAAAGGAACGCTCTGCCGTGCTGGCTGCGGCATATATCTGTCTCCCCTCGCACGGAAAAATGTTCAGTTGTTGTACGGTGATCTGTCTCCTCTGTTACGAGCAGGTCTTGCTCGTATGTACGGGAAACGAGAGTACTCCCGAAGGAGGATATGGTGCTTACAAGGCCTTTACACGCTCTGCGAAGGACCTACCTCTAACACAGAGTTGCTTCTACAAGTCAAAACAATGCCCACCCTGCGCCAAGTACACACCCGTGAACAGGGCTACGCCTGGGGGGTACCTAACGTGTTGTCCTTTGCGTAGAACAGCTAAAACCTACGAGGGAGAGTACCAACCCAACAAACAAACGTGGAAAACCGAACGTTGTTCCGGATTTTCGGTTTTCGCGATATCCAGCCACCACTAACGCTTGCTAACATAGAGGTGACTCTTAAGTTCAAATTTGTTTACGAATGACAGGGACCCTTGACACATAATCGTCGGAATGAAGAGGTTATTTTTTGCATGCTCTTGTTTATACCTTCCTACAATAGGCCAGGGAAATTATCACCCGGTAGCAGTTTTGTGTTTCTCCAAAACAGTGTTCGGGAGAGGTCTTAAGCTCCCAAATTAAACAGTCGTCAGAAAAAAGCGGTGAACCTCGATCGTATAGCACGCGCCCACATGTCATTTTCGGTGAAACGTCGCTCCGATCAACACGCCGATAACCTGGTTATAACAAAACAAGAAATATATATATATTTTTCTGAAGGCTAAAGGAGGGCGCCGTCGTTTAGAAAAAACCAAATGACAAAAAGTGATATATATACAAGTATTATACCTCCTCTTGTGTCTGCCGTAGCACGTGTCCCCATGCCACAAACGCTATGTATGTATAGATAGGTACATCGTCATTTATTCTTCGGAGGTTCCCCAACTGAAGAGGGCAATACCTTTCTCAACCCGAAAGCCGATTTGGACGAAACGGACCGTTCTTATCCACCCGATGAAATAATCCCACGGCCAAAAGGCTCGCAAAAAGGCATACAAAAACAGAAACATGTTGCACCAAGAAACGAAATTTCGGCGATTTTGGGTATTAAGGAGCCTAATCGTTTCGGCAAAAATAAAAACGTTTTAACCAAAACATGCCCCGACCTTTATCCTCCTAGCACGCGTTGTATCTTCATTCTGCGCCCGTGGGAGATGGGTTGCAACTACCACAGAAGGGGGGGTCACGGTTGGTTAGGGCAGGGGACCCAAGAGCTGATCGCGCGAGTGGCTACGTGTGCGTTTCGGTTTAATTCGCGATACGCATCGCCGTCATATGGAATATTCTGTTAGGACGGGCTAACAACACTTTTTTCATTAGGAAAAGTAGAGCGTCAACGTCCATTCTTTAGAATAAATTAAATCGACGGGCTATCAGGGCAATATGGGTGAGCATGGCAGTACATGCCATAATAATAATGTAGTTGTCGACAGTCCTGCATAATCATAGCTATATTACTCCATGCTCCATCGGGGGAGAATGTTTATTAAGTCCAGTTTTGATGGAGGCATACTAAGCCACGTCGGGGAAAAGGCCCGAACTCGGCCGAGAAGATGGGATGTGCCTCCTGTATCGGAGCATGCTTCGGTCGATCGTTCGTTATCGAACTGCTGTTTGGATGCACAACTCATCCCGTCAGGTCCGACCCATACGAGTAGTTGGCCGATGCCGCAATCGTCTTATACGCTCAACTTATTCGTACCCATCCGACGCCTCTCAGCGGTAAGCGCCAACAACAACGATATCGATTCTAGTAGCTGCGTACACACGTACTTCCCCACTTCTACGTTTTTTTTGCCAAACTACAACAAGTTGTGAACGACGAGGCGCTCCTCCTTAGATTAGGCCGAAGTCGTCGAAAGTTTAATTATAAAAAAAAAAAATGATTTGAGTTGTGTACACCACCTACTACTCGGTAGGCCGCGGCATTGGAAGTTAGTCATTTCGTTTATATATATTTGTTCTTAGACTCCAAACGTGAGAAGCCCCGGAAAAAGTCGACGCACCTCTACCGCCGCATGTATGTGCCACTAGTCCGAGGAGGAGCGCCAGCGCCTTTTTCTTCCCTCGTCGGCTAGTTATCAGCCATTAGGACGAACTATGTAGTACCAGGTACCGTTTTATCGGGTCATTCATCCGTGGCGCTTTAACCGACGAGGGTGAAAGCTTAGTTAACACGCGTCGGTGCAAATACATACAACAGCAATACTTCAAGGCGTAAAGAAATAATAACGGCGCAATTCAACCACGCTTACGCCTTGGGACATCAACGCACACAGTCTATGCTGTTGGAGCGGTTGAAGCTGATCGACGGGTGCTGCGCGATAGAGGTACACCCCATTTTTTTGCGAGGTGCCTCACCTTAGGAGTTTAAGACACATACATGTCATTCTTCTCCCAAAAAAAGATTTCGGAGAAAAAATTAACTGCTACGATAGATACCGGACGAAAAATCTCATGGCTTAGGTAAACAACGAGGATCATCATGCAAAAACACGACGTTTTTCCGACGATTTTACCTTAAGAAGCCCCATCATTCAGAAACTGTTTCAGACGAAAACGTAGCGCGCATGAACTGACAACCGTGGCTACGGTAGCGGGGTCCCTACCGGTACCTTTACCTTTGACAGTGGCTGGGGGGCACTCGCGTGCGTGCCCCCCCTGTCCCTTTCTTGCGGTCTTGCACGCTTTCGTGCGGGATTGTTTTGCAAGCAAATCGCGTAATATTGTGGTATATTCAGCGAGGTTCAGGGTCGCTCGTGCGTGTGGGACAAACCCGGTAGTCAAATAGAGGTATTAATATTGTGAAAATAAAATTACACTCCAGCTGTGAGATCGAATATATTGTCGAAACTCATCTTTGCAAGCCGTCTGTGCGTGATTCACCGTTTGCGCGTATTACGGGTTGTGTGTCCTCATTAAGGATATATCCCCTCGCAACCACAGTGAGTGTAGCTATCAGAGTCAACAGGGTGATGTTAGTCAGTCTGTGCGCGTTAACTAAAACCCGTTTCTGAGGGGAACGAAATCTGACAGCTGTTGTGGAAGGAAATGCATCAGTTTATCGGGTGAATCTGAATGATGTAATAACATCGTCGTAACATTCCCCCTACCTTACCGTATTGCCTTGGTCATAAAATAACCACGATTACGGCAAGGGGGATACTCCCCGGACCACCACCGAAAATTTACCACTCGCACGCGTGTGGCTGTAGCTTACTGACATAAAAAGGTGGGCGATTCGCTTATAGCACCGTAGCTAAACGTTCCATGGCGGATTAATATCCCAAAATGTATAATATGAGCACGAAAGCTTGAGACCGCAACAGAACAGGACGATCATTCGCGCGAGTGATCCCGAGTCACTGTAAACAAACTCCCGAAAAGTGACCCCCCTCCTTCAGTAGCTTTGGTCGTTGAAAACGTATGACTAATCGGTCACAAACCTAGACCGTTGAAAATTATGCAACTGGCGTGCATGGGACACCCTACCCCGGAGCATGCATAGTCTACGTGCGTACCGGGTTAACCTTCAACCGCTTCAACTACGTGTACGATACCAACGAACAACTTCGTACACACATACATACTTACGTTCACATATACATGCATACATACATACATACATACATACATACATACATACATACATACATACATACATACATACATACATACATACATACATACATACATACATACATACATACATACATACATACATACATACATACATACATACATACATACATACACGCATACATACAAACATACCAGGTACATATACAATCATATATTATAAAAGTTAAAGTACACTCAAGCTGTGAGATCGAATATTGTGTCGAAACTCATCTTTGCAAGCTGTGTGTGATACTCCGATCGCGCGTATCACGGGTTGTGTGTCCTGTAGTATTCTTCTGCGGCTTCACCGATCATTTAAAGTAAGTATTGGATTAGATGAGGCCTCCTGCCCCGAAGCAGGAGGGCCTCGCCCGGGATTTACCTCCGCGCTGAGCGCTCAGCGCGGCTGTAATCCTGGAAAATAAAATAAAATATAATAAAATAACCAAACACGGCGCAGCAGCTACTCAGCACGCAGGATGTCAAAGGTGGTCCGAAACGTTTTCTGCGTCCTCTTGTTCTTGCCCGTTGGGCGGGGGTTGAAGGCAATGGTTGTGGCTCCGGTACTGTGCCTCAGATAGGCTCAAGTAGGCCGGAACCAACAGCTTTGTTCCAATCTCGGATCCATTTGAAGACATCCCTGGTTGCTTCCGAACGGGGCTGAGTGTGGCAAGGCGCTCGCAGACTTCTCCGGTCCGCAAAGGTTGTAAAACAAGAAACTACTGCATGCATAAGCTGGGTGGGTGGGATGGTCAGTATTTCTCCTTCAACGTATGTTCTCTGGCTTTGGGTTCGTGGGAAACATGCACAATGATCGATGTGGCCTAGATTCTCCAAGTAATTCACCGGTTCCAAATCATGGAGCCACCTCCGTACCATCGATGTCTCATTTTCTGGAAACCCGATTTTACTGTAGTATTCTTCTGCGGCTTCACCGATCATTTAAAGTAAGTATTGGATTAGATGAGGCCTCCTCCCCCAGCCGGTGGGCCTACCCATACTTCCATTGCTTCTTATACTCTGCATCGGCTACCGGACTGGGGTCGTCGCCTCACCCAAACTTCTTATAAATTGTTTCCATACAGTGGCGTGCACGAGGCGAAGGACCGGCGGGTGTGGTAAGTCAATTAGGATTAGCCTACGTTTGCGTTCGCTTAGAAGCACCGTCACTGGTTTGATAGGTGCTCCCCGTAAGAGCAGCAGTAGTCACCGTAAAACATACATGGAACCTCGGTACTGCTTGTTCCATGTTCCAAACATCAGCATGATGTAAGCTCGTCACGGAGTGGGTGTTCCTGCAGGACGGGTTCGTCCCAAACCGATTCGTGTCTGCGCACGAAACCCGGCACAAACGCGCTCCCCCCCGCGCCGGCGTCCTACGCCGGGGCATGCCACGACCACCGTCGGAGCGGCCATTGCATCGGGTCCATAAATACGTCTGCCGAAACAGGCAATGTGGGCGAGGGGTTGAGAATCGCCCATGTGTCCCCCCACCGATGTTCGGCGGAAAGCTGTGGAATAGGCTGCACGCCAGTCTGGCAATGATTTAGGTGCCAGAGCCATTCATCCGCGCCCACCTACCGCGAATGCCAATACAAGACTATCTGGATGTCAATACACAGCATCGTACGTTAGAACCGGGGGGAAACATTTCACGCCCCTTGTTCTGCTAAACAACTAAGCGAGCGTCGAAGTGATGCTGTGTGTCCAGCCAACCCATCGAGAAAACCTGACGGTAGCACAGACACTAACAGCGCGACTCCGGGCCACTCCTACCTACCATTACCCAACAGCGAAATTATGATGTAACGAAATAGGAACAGCTGCCATGAGTCACGCATGTGTCTGCGACACTATCAGTAGCTAGCAAAAATAAAATTAAATTAAAATAAAAAAAGAAAATTAAGCAGGGCCTGCAACCGAGATTTATAGTCAGCCCGCTCAGCTATCGCCCGGGCGGACCGGGGGCGGGCGGCGGAATGGCAGGAGAAGCGAGTAGGCCGCGGTCGCCGCCTCCCCGGCGACCCCGACCCCGTCCCGACCTTCAACTCCCCTGGCGCGCGGGCGTTGCGTTCTTATCCCCGCAGCGCCCAGATCGGGGGGAATTGGGGGCTGCTGGGCCAGCGATGCGCCCACCCACCCGTCGCGGCGTACACCCTGCCGGTGCATGTACGCCCAATTCACGTGGAGAGGGACCCGGGGATGAGGCCGTCGAAAGGTACCTGTACTGGGTTGCGGACGAGCTGTATTCAGCGGGTCGAGTCCTCGCAGCAGAAGCGGGTTTACCCGCCACACCGCGACACCCGCCCGTTATCAAACCGTAGCCCCCGCGCGTAGGTAGGAAGACATGGGGGCAGCGGTCTCGGTATCCGTTGAAATGTATGCAGTATCGACTGCAAGCACGTTGTCAGCACATCAACCATAGATGTGTAATCACTGCCACCAGCGATACACACTATCACCTCTGATAAAACTGCGTAAGCATTACATGCAAATTGACAGAGTAACAAGCGGTATAGCGGGCGCAACTCTGACCCCATGTCAGCCATAACTGTCTGTCAACCGCGACTTGCGAAGCAATAGCGGCGACGAAGACAGGCGTCAGTATCTGTTTGACATCAGCAATGAGCTAGGCAAAAGCATCTCCGGCACCGCCGTGCTAGCGATGATGGTAAAACAATCTCAATCCACGAAGCAGCGGCCATTATGTATGGACACAGTCGTGTGATCGATAGCTTTTATATATTGACAGCACCCAGAAACTATCATGAGCAACAAGCAAATCAACTGCAGCGGCACAGAGATAACACCGCCATGCCAGTCATAGCTGTATATCTATAGAGATCAGCAAAACCAAAGCCTCCAGCACCGCCGGGCCGAGATCCGCCAACCAGAAGCCCCTGGCACTGCCACGCCGAGGTCAGCGAAGTAGAGCCTCTGGCACAACCGTGCCCGTGATTGCTGTATACCGACAGCGACTAGCGAAGCCACCGCAACCATACCCCAGCCACGTCAGCAGTCACACAAAGCAGCTCCGGCACGGCTGCGCCGGAGATTGGTGTATATCAACATTGATCAGCGAAGCAACAGTCAATAAACAGCCCGCGCCGGAGATCGTCCTATAAAAGCAATCAGCGACGAAACAGCCAATATGACAGCCGTGCCATCAACCGCTGTATATCAACAGCGACAGTGATCAACGACTATCAACGGCGACTAGCGAGGCAACAGCGACAACACATCAGTGTGGGCAATAGCTGTATGTTAGCAGCTACCCGCAAAGCGAAAGCACTTTTGGCACAGCTGTATATCAACAGTGATCAGCAAAGTGAAACCATCTCTGGCACAACAGTGCCAATGATGGTTGCATATCCACACAGCCGTGTGTCAGCGACAGCTGTATACCCACATGAATACCGACATTACCCCTTTCGGAGCCCACGCATAGCGATAAAACAAGTAAGGAAGGCGGTCATTGTCATAGCATGAGTGCGCAGCACACGATGTGTCATGCTACGCGCGTATCGCGCAGCTTCTTGCGTTGGAGTCGCACATGAAAATTCCCACTCCTTAAGCTAGCACCCCGTGTAACGTCGTGTGGCTGACCCTGAAATTGCCAGTTATGTTCGTCAGCGTTGCTCTCCGAAGTCCCAAGGGGGGTATTGGTACCCACAGCAATCCGCAAAGCAAAAGCACCTGGTGCAGCCGAGCCAGTGATAACTGTTCGATCTGCGCGTCAACGATAGCTGTGTAATCACCGCAACAAGCGAAACATGCAGCCATCCCTGATGAAACTGCATCAGCATGAACTGTATATCCACAGTAAAGAGAGGTACAGCGGTCGGTATAGCGGTCGGTATAGCGGTCGCCACCCTGACCCATGTCACCAACAACTGTGTCCCAACCGCGACCCGTGAATCAGTAGCGGCACGAAGATAATTGTCAACATCTGGATGAACACAGCAGCCAGCAACATACGTGTGTTAACCGCAACCAACCAGCAACCAGCGAAGTTAGACTATGAGTTCGTTCCGATCTTGTTTCGCAAAGTCTCTATCTCTCGCAGCAGAAGCGGGTTAACCTGCCACATGGTAACCCCGCCCATTATTAAACCGTAACCCAAGCGCGTCGGTGAGAAGACAAGGGAGCAGCGGCATCGGCATCCGAGATATATGCCGTATCGACTGCAACGACGTTGTCAGCACACCAACCCTAGCTGTGTAACCCCGCAACCCGCGACACACGCAGTTGCCTCTGATTAAACTGCGTGAGCATGAAGTGTATATCAACAGTAACGAGTGGTATAGCGGTCGCAACGCTGACCCATGTCAGCCATAGCTGTATCTCAGCCGCGATCCGAAAGTCAGCCGCGGCAATGAAGACAGCCGAACCATCTGTGTACCTCAGCAACTGGCAAGACAACATATCCCCGGCAAAGCCGATCCAGCGATGGTGGTATATCCACTACACCCAACCAGCGACCAGAGAGGTGGCAGCACAACGTACCGAGGCCAGCGGAACAAAAACCGCTGGTACTGCCGTACCGAGGCCAGCGACGCAAAGCCCGCTGGCACCGCCGTGCCTATGGAAGCGATATATTGCTAGCGAGGAGCGAAGCAATAGCAACCGATAGCAACCGTAATACCACCATGTCAATGAGCGGCCTAACTAATCAGCACAGCAAAATACAACTAAACCAGCCGTGTATCAACCGTGAGCAAGGAAGCCGATGCACTGCTGGACGACGCAGCCGTGTCGACCAGGGCGGTACATTAATCGCGATCAGTCGACCAGGGCGGCACATCAACCGCGATTGGCCCAGCGAGATCGCCTAGACGCCTATCGTCAAAGCAAAATACGCCCAGCCCAGTCGTATGTCAACAAACAGCAAAGCGAAGGTCATTCAAGACGCCACAACCGTGTCGACCAGAGCGGTAGATCCCCGCGATCCGCAAAGCGAAAGGATATCTGCGACCCCTGTATATCAACAGCGATCGGCAAAACCAACTCCCTCAGGCACACCCGCGCCCGCGATTTTTTCAAAGCGAAAATACAAAAGGCACAGCTGCATATCAACCCCGAGCAGCAAAGCGAAAACGCTGCTGGGCGACACAGTCGTGTCGACCAGAGCGATGTAACCACGGTCAGCAGCGAGAAAGCATATCTGGCATAGCCGTACATCCATGGTGATCAGCAGAGCGAAAGCACGTTTGGCCCAGCCGGCCATGAAGTGTGTATGTCCCCACTGCGGCATAACCAATCGGCAACGCGAAAACACAACTAATCCAGTCGTATATCAACTACGATCAGGAAAGCAAAAGCATTTCTGGGCCACACTGCCGTGTCGAGCAGAGCGGTATATCAACTGCGATCCACAGAAAGAAAGCATATCTGGCACAGCTGCATATCAAAGTGCGGTGTATCAACCGCGATCAGCCAAGCGAAAACATACTGTCGTAGCAATATATCAACAGCGGTCAGGACACCAAAGCGACAGCGCTGCTGGACGACACGGTCGTGACTGCCAGAGCGGTATATTCACCGCGATCAGCAAACCAAAGGCATCTATGACACAGCTGTTATCACCAGCGCCGTAAATCAACCGCAATCAGCAACGCAAAACGCATTTGGTGCCGCTGTATATAAACCGCGATCAGCAAGGCAAAATAATGTCTGGCGCGCCGGATTCAACAGCAATCAGAAAACTGAAGCGAAAACCCTTCTGGACGACACAACCGTGTCGACCAGAGTGGTGTATCAACCGCAATCAGCAAAGCAAGAGCATATCTGGCGCAGCTGTATATCACTAGCGCGGTATAGCTGCATATGAACAGGAATCAAAAGCTAAAGCGAAAGCACTTCTGGACGATGCAGCCGTGTCGACCAGGGCGGAATATCAACTGCCAGATTAGCCAAGCAAATGCCTATTTAGCGCAATTGCGTATTACCAGCGCGGTATATCAACTGCGATCAGCGAAGCGAAGCATATCTAGCACCATCTGGCACAGCCGTATATCACCAGCAGCGCGGTATAGCTGTGTATCAACAGCAATCAAAACTTTAAGCGAAAGCCCTGCTGGGCGACGCAGCCGACGAGGGCAGTACATCAACCGCGATCAGCAAAGCAAAGGCATACATGGCGCAACTGTATATCACCAGCGTGGTATATCAACGGCGTTCAGTAAAGCAAAAGCACATCTGCCGCAGCTGTACATCACCAGCGCGGTATATCAACCGCGGTCAGCAAAGCGAAAGCATATCTGGCGCAGCCGTATATCAACAGCAATCACAATACTAAGCAAAAGCACCGCTGGGCAACACGGCCGTGCCGACCAGCGCTGTATATCAACCGCGATCAGCAAAGCAAAAGCATACCCGGCGCAGCTGTATATCAACACCACGGTATACCAACCGCGATCAGCAAAGGGAAATAATATCTGGCACAACTGTATATCAACAGCGCGGAACATCAACCGCTATCAGCACAGCGGGAGCATATATATCTGGCGCAGCTATGTATCAACAGCCATCAAAAGATTAAAGCAAAACCGTTCTGGACGACGCAGCCGTGTCGACCAGGGCGATAGATCAACCGCGATCAGCAGCAAGAAACATATCTGGCGCAGATGTATGTCACCAGCGCGGTATAGCTGTATGTCAACAGCAATCAAAAACTTAAAGCGAAGCCGCTCTGGACGACACACCCGTGGCAGCCAGAGCGCAGCTGTGTATCAACAGCGCGGAACATTAACTGCAATCAGCATAGCGGAGGCATATATAGCGCAGCTGTATATTAAGAGCCATCGAAAGCTTAAAGCGATGCCGTTTTGGACGACACAGCCGTGTCGACCAGAGCGGTATATCATCCGCGATCAGCCGGAAGAAAAATATCTGGCGCAGATGTATGTCACCAGCGCGGTATAGCTGTACGTCAACAGGAATCAAAAACTTAAAGCGAAGCCGTTCTGGACGACACGGCCGTGTCGAGCAATATATCAACCGCGATCAGCAAAGCAGAAACATATCTGGCGCAGATGTAAATCAACAGCGTGGTGCAGTTGTATATCAGCAGCAATCAAAACCTGAAGCGAAAGCACTACTAGAAAATGCAGCCGTATCGACCAGAGCGGTATATCAACCACGATCAGCAAAACAAAAGCATATCTGGCGCAGCTGTATTTAACCAGCGCCGTATGTCAAACGCGATCAGCAGAGCTAAGCCATATATGGTGCAGCTGCATGTCACCAGGGCAATATAGCTGCATACAACAGCATCCAAATCGAAAGCGAAAGCACTTCTGAATGACACAGTCATGTCGACGAAGGCGGTATCAACCGCGATCAGCAAAGCAAAACGTATCTGGCGCAGCTGTATATCAACCGTGATTTGCAAAGTCAAAGCATATCTGAGCTGTATATAAACAGCAATCAAAATCTAAAGCGAAAACGCTTCTGGACGACATAGCCGCGTCGACCAGTGCGGTATATATATCGCTATCAGCAAAGCAAGAGCATAACCGGCCCAGCTGTATATCATGAGCGCGGCATAGCTGTATATCAACAGCCATCAAAAATCAAAGCAAACGCACGTCTGGACGACACAGTCGTGTCGACCTGGGCGGTATATCAACCTCGAGAGCTGTATATAAATAGCAATCAAAAACAAAATCGAAAACATTTCTGGTCGACACAGCCGTGTCGACCTGGGCGGTGTATCAACCGCGATCAGCAAAGCAAAAGCATCTCTGGTGCAGCTGTATATCACCAGCGTGGTATAGCTGTATATCAACGGCCATCCAAAATAAAGCGAAAGCACTTCTGGACGACACAGCCGTGTCGACCTGGGCGGTATATTAACCACGAAAGCTGTATGTCAACAGCGATCAGAAGACTGAAGCGAAAGCACTTCTCGTCGACACAGCAGTGTCGACCTGGGCGGTGTATCAACCACAATCAGCAAAGCAGAGACATCTCTGGCGCAGCTGTATTTCGCCAGCGCGGTGTAGCTGTATATCAACAGCCATCAAAATCGAAAGCGAAAGCACTTCTGGACGACACATCCATGTCGACCAGGGCGGTATCAACCGCGATCAACGAAGCAAAACATATCTGGCGCAGCTGCATATCAACCGCGATCAGCAAAGCGAAAGCATATCTGAGCTGTATATCAACAGCAATCGAACATTATGGCGAAAGCACTTATGGACGACACAGCGTGTCGACCATTTGCGGTATATCAACCGCTATCAGCATGTCCGGCGAAGCTGTATATCACCAGCGCGGTATAGCTGTATATCAACAGCCATCAGAAATATATGCGAAAGCATTTCTGGACCACGCAGCCGTGTCGACCAGGGCGATATATCAACCGCGAAAGCTGTAAATCGACAGCAATCAAAAACGAAAGCGAAAGCACTTCTGGTCGACACAGCCGCGTCGACCTGGGCGGTGTCTCAACCGCGAACAGCAAAGCAAAAGCATCTCTGGCGCAGCTTTATACACCAGTGCGGTATAGCTGTGTGTCGAGAGCAATAAAAAAAAAATAAAAAAAAATAAAAAATAAAAAAGCGAAAGCGCTTCTGGACGACACAGTCGTGTCGACCAGGGCGGTATATCAACCGCGAGAGCTTTATATCAACAGCAATCAAAACTGAAGCGAAAGCACTTCTGGTCGACACAACCGTGTCGACCGGGGCGGTGTATCAGCCACGATCAGCAAAGCGAAATCATCTCTGGCGCAGCTGCATATCACCAGCGCGGTACAGCTGTATATCAACAGCAATAAATAAACCTAAAGCGAAAGCATCTCTGGACGACACAGCCGTGTCGACCAGGGCGGTGTATCAATGGCGAGAGCTGTATTATCAACCGCAATCAAAACTGAAGCGAAAGCACTTCTGGTCGACACAGCCGTGTCGACCTGGGTGATGTATCAACCGCGATCAGCAAAGCAAAAGCATCTCTGGCGCAGCTGTATATCACCAGCGCGGTATAGCTGTATATCAACAGCAATCAAAACTAAGGCGAAAGCACTTCTGGACGACACAGCCGTGTCGACCTTGGCCGTGTATCAACCGCGATCAGCAATACAAAAGCATCTCTGGCGCAGCTGCATATCACCAGCGCGGTATAGCTGTATATCAACAGCAATAAAAACTAAAGCGAAAGGGCTTCTGGACGACACAGCCGTGTCGACCTGGGCGGTGTATCAACCGCGATCAGCAAAGCAAAAGCATCTCTGGCGCAGCTATATATCACAAGCGCGGTATATCAACCACGATCAGCAAAGCGAAAGCATATCTGAGCTATATATCAACAGCAATCGAAAATAATGGCGAAAGCACTTCTGAACGACACTGCCGTGTCGACCTGGGCGGTATATCAACCGCTATCAGCAAAGCAAGAGCATATTCGGCGCAGCTGTATATCACCAGTGCGGTATAGCTGTATATCAACAGCCATCAGAAATATATGCGAAAGCATTCCTGGACCAAACAGCCGTGTCGACCAGGGCGGTATATCAACCGCGAAAGCTGTATATCAACAGCAATCAAAAACGAAAGCGAAAGCACTTCTGGTCGACACAGCCGTGTCGACCTGGGCGGTGCCTCAACCGCGAACAGCAAAGCAAAAGCATCTCTGGCGCAGCTGTATATCACCAGCGCGGTATAGCTGTATATCAGCAGCAATAAATACAAATAAATAAAGCGAAAGCGCTTCTGGACGACACCGCCGTGTCGACCAGGGCGGTATATCAATGGCGAGAGCTGTATATCAACAGCAATCAAAACTGAAGCGAAAGCACTTCTGGTCGACACAGCCGTGTCGACCTGGGCGGTGTATCAGCCACAATCAGCAAAGCGAAATCATCTTTGGCGCAGCTGTATATCACCAGCGCGGTATAGCTGTATATCAACAGCATTAAATAAAAATAAATAAAGCGAAAGCACTTCCGGACGACACAGCCGTGTCGACCTGGGCGGTGTATCAACCGCGATCAGCAAAGCAAAATCATCTCTGGCGCAGCTGCATATCACCAGCGCACTCTATCAACCGCGATCAAAGCGAAATCATGTATGACGCACACCCTATCTACCGCGATCAAAGCGAAATCATGTATAACGCAGCGGTATCTACACCGACCAAGCTATAGCATGTCTGGCGCAGCGGTGTCGACCAGGGTGGTGTATCAGCAAAGCAACAGCATGTCCGGCGCAGCTGTATATCACCAGCACGGTCTATCAACCGCGATCAGCAAACGGAAAGCTTTTCTGGCGCAGCTGTATATCAACAGCAATCAGCACAGCAAACCCTTCTCGGGCACCGCCCCGCAGACATATGTAACATAGCCAGCACGTCCGTATATCAACAATGGGCAGCAGAGCCGAAAGCATGCCTGGACCACACAGCCGCGTCGATCAGAGCGGTAAATCACCCGCGATCAGCAAAGCGTATGGCAGCAGCTACTAGCGAGCAGATCATGTAAAATAAAATGACATCGGCAGTACGTCACACTGCTGTATAGCCGTGGTTTGTACTTTAGGAAGGGTAAGGCGTGGTCTAATCAGATAAGTACAAGTATCGAGGTTGTACAAGTACCGAGGTTGGTACTGCAAATCGTTTCCAAAACAAGAGCGATATATCAACCGCGATCAGCAAAGCGTACATCAGCAGCTAGCCACCAGCAAAGCAACAGGGCGTGGTCAGTCATAAGCCACAACCTACATCAGGAGTTACCACGCAGAAGCCCCGAGTATTGTTCCATATCATACACGAAATACCAGCAATGTCATGCACGAAACGCCCTCAGTAGCACGGAGCCTGGTACTTCTCATCAGGCATGGGGTGTGGCTGGATACAGCAGATAGATAATACAAAATAGACAATAATATCGGGACACTACATCCTGTACAGCCGTGCTTGGTACTTGGCTGAAGTGTAAGGCGTGGTCTCTTCGGATACATACAAGTACCGAGGTTGGTACTGCTGATTGTTTCCAAACATGGAAATAAAACAACATACCTGGTAAATGGAAGGTACCAGATATATGTGGAACTAAATATGTCTACATTAAACCGTGCAGCCCAGCCGCCTCTGGTACGTTGTATCCTGGTGCCTAAACTCGTAGCTAGGGCCGTGTATCCTGGTGCAATACTCGTAGGGCACAGGACAGGGTAGCATGCAACCCACGCCCCCCAGACAACGCCTTTCGCCTGGCGGCCTGGCTATAGTATACTAAGTAGGTCCCGCAGCCTACGGACTATCCTGACGAAAACAATGCTTCTGAGGGGCGGTGTCATATTCCTTGTATTATTGGATCTCAAATCATGGAAACATGTCTGATCCCGGTTGACTTGCTTTACGATCTTGTTATGGAAGGGCCCACCACCATGTACAGCAGTACCGGTACGTTCGTTGTGCGCTGGGCATTCTAGGGTATACCTGGTATAGAGAAGGTCAAAACACCCGATATCCCTGGCTGCGGTTGTGAGCACGCACTACGGGGCAGTTGTTCGTACGTTGTAGTGTAATACCGCGCCCGACCAACCCCCATGCCGACTACTTGCCCGAAGGCCTTTTTTCTGTTCGTGGAACTACATATTTATGAATAGATAAAAGAAACAGTGCCATCATCAGCACTCGAAGAGCGACGCAACAGAAACAGTCGCTCGACAGCAGAGGCCACGGGAAACGACTGCTATTCATTGGTGGTGTGCTCAATCTGCTGGTGGAAATCCTGCTGCATACCTGGTATATGCATACGGTAGTACTGCTCTACGAGGTGCGTGCGAAAACGTCAGCTACATGTTAGTTGTAGCTCGAAGGATAATAAGTGGTTTGTATACTTCTCCAAGCTGTCCATCTGGTCGCATCCACCCATCCATGTCAGCTTTCTCCCATATTTCAGTGCGATCATAACGCCATAAGACCTCTACGAGTGGGTTTTACTGCGTAAACGGAGGCAAGCAAACCTGCGAGCCCCGCCTGGGTACTCATGTCACCGTACACGCCAGTTCACGCCACGGAGTTTAGCCCCCGAGATAAGTCCCATACACGCGGCTCCCCAAGTTGCTTGGGTCTTGTGCTCCTTCCTGCTCCGAAGAAAGCTGTCGTATTGGTGCAGGTTCGTATTTGGATTTGTGCAAAACGGGGAGTCCGCGAAGTCCACTCCACGGCTAGAGCGGCGGCAGTCAGTCCCAACGACAGAGCCGCCTGGGACGACGCGGACGACAATCTCCTCGTATCCTCAGTATTTCTCCTTCAACGTATGTTCTCTGGCTTTGGGTTCGTGGGAAACATGCACAATGATCGATGTGGCCTAGATTCTCCAAGTAATTCACCGGTTCCAAATCATGGAGCCACCTCCGTACCATCGATGTCTCATTTTCTGGAAACCCGATTTTACTCATAAAGGATATAAGCTACTTGAGCATTAAGGATTTTAAATCGTAATTTCGGCTGTGGGGGGAGGAAAATCGAGAAAATAATAACTTGGTTAATGTCGGGTCATGGCCCAGTTTGAGAGGAAAAAAAAGCATAGTAGAATCCCATATAAAAAAATTGAACAACCGACCAGCCAGCCAGGACACCAACACATCGAGGCACACATCATCTTCCACAGGGCATCCCGGACACACCAGACGGCATCCTCAACACCCAAGCACCCTCGCGAAGAGGCTGCCGGGTTCCTGGTGGACGACCTGCGGGATTGCCCACGGCAGACAGGCTGACGCGTCATCAAGAGTGCCCGAAGCGGCGCAAATTTAGCTCTTTGCTACGAACACGTAGCAACAAGCAAGCAATTTTCGAAATCAGAAGGCTCTTCTCACGTCCTTTGGAGACCGACGAGCTGTGACCCACACACAAACGCAACACGCCACGAGCGCTCCACCCACGCCAACGCCACAGGTGCGGAAGGCTCAACCGGCCCCATCCCTGGCCCGCAGCAAAGCCTGTTTGCAGCCCACCAACAACAGCAGTAGTAGTGCGGCCTTTCGGCGTTTTTGAATATTTTGAGCAGTCTGCTCAATAATCAAAAAGCCACACCGGTACATGAAAACCCGCGAACAGTTTGAAATTCAAAAGCTCAGAGATCGGAAGACAGGAGGACGACACCATGCAAGGCATACCACGGTGGTGCGCCTTTCTTCACCCTGAAGCAGCTCGTCTCTACCCCTGAGGCAGCCGGTCTCCACTCTTGAAGAAGCCGGTGGTCTCCATCGTTTCGAAGCCTCGAGTTTCCTCCTTTGGAACCCCTCTTGCGCGGCCGTTTCCCATGTTACACCATCGGTGTATCGGCCTCTTCCGGCCTTGCAAGGAGGACGGCACAGATGCAACCCTTGGTCTTCGGCTAGACGATCCAGCCAGATGTTTGTGGCTCGCGAAACCTCGCCCGGATGACCAGGAGTGGTCAGGGAAGCACTCGAGAGTTTCATCACTTATTATTGATGTTACACACAAGATCGACAAAATCGGCAACACAGATCTTGCCTTTAAATATCTACTGCAGCTGTACATCATGACGTGGTAATCGATGACCCGTCCAAGGTGTGCACTTAAAAATCGTTTCATATTGATGTTAGTCTCTGCCCCGTGTCCCCCCTCCTCTGGCACGAAACCCAATCCAACCACATTCTCCGCATACATCAAACATCATTGTCATCGGAGCTTTCAAACCGTTTTGTTTCGTTCCCAGCAGTTGAGCACATCATCAACATTAGTTGAGCACATTATCAACAGCAGTTGAGGACGTCATCAACGCACGAGAAAGAGTGACAGAAAATTGCGCCGCAGTAACCCACACAGCAGCAGCAGCAGCAGCACAGCAGCCTGTACGGGGTCGGTAGTCAGCGTCGAGGGTAGGAACCCGTCGCTGGGCTCCCTGCCGTGTGTACTGATACCCTGCCGTGATGTTTGCTGCGGTGTAATTTTTCGTTCTGCAACAATACCTCTTGTTCATACTCCCAGCCTAAACTTCCCAGAATCATGAAAAATATACTACCAGGTACAGCACAGCCGGTAGCATGACCAGAAGATTGTTGGTTACGTGTGGTGAGTACACCCGGCGTCCGTGCTCATTATTCATCCTAGAGACATACAAAGTATATGTGAGACAGGGTAAGCAACAATCTCAAAAAAAAGGAATCAACATAGTCTAATGAAGCAAGTCAAATGCCGGCGTACCGGGCACAACAGCAAAACAAAACGAGCGAGACCATAATATAAGGCAAAAATTGAAACTAAAACTGAAAACGCCAGGGGTTTGAAGAACGAGAGATGCAAAAAAGCCAGAACGGCTGCAAGAGAAACAACCTACGTGCTGGTGAAGTAAAACAGCTAACTGTTGCACGGACGAAACAACAGGAGACAGAGGAAGATACCGGCCTAAGGCCGGCGGGGAGGGAAAACAAGGAAACAAAGAGAGAAAAAAGGCAACAACTGAAAACGAACAGAGAAAGCAATACAACAAGTAAATGGCATTACTGCCGCGTTCGCGCTTCCCCCTTTGATCTCGATGAATACACACAAAAGAAAACATTAGCGCTCACTGTATTGTTTAGGGCTATACCATAGTACTAGAACACGCTCCACAAATAGTCAAACCGGTAGCTTGCCACACCATGTACCATTTCGATTCAGCGTTCGTCCACAGCTGTATCGATACGCCCCCCCCCTCCCTCCGGTTTGCCCTTGTTGCTGTTCTTGGTGTCCACTGTTGTGTGGATTAGCCAGCTCTTATCCGCGTCGGTCCTATGCCATTTCGCCATTAAGCGGCCCGCCGCGTCGACGACCCCCCGGTACCAGTTTCCACTCCTCTTAGTCGCCCCGGACCATAGCACACTGTTTACTCCCAACAGCAAAGCGGGGTTGTCCGTTGAATGCTTTGATATCGACTACTACAGCTTGGGCCCAGTTCTTTTCTGGTCGGCTTGGTCCCGGGTTTTCCCTACACCAACCATCGTCCTAAACATCAACCTTGTAGTCCTTTGTACGGCTCCCTCAAAGAGGAGGTGGCTTTTGCGTGGTCTTCTCAACGCTTTCACATGGTGTTGAGGGTCTTGGCGGTCGATTTATGGTGGTCGGTGCGTTGTCGGCGCTGGGAGCCAAAATCGGTTAGCAAGAGGTTTGAGGGTGCCGTTCATAGGTCAGCGGGAAGTGCCCCTGGCAGAGATCCCGAGCCACACGCCCGTACTGCAGGGTGTCTATCACCTCGGTCTTAGCTGGCGCACCTTCAGTATGAACGAAGCATCTTCCATATCGTACAGCGCACGCTTGGAACGATCGTAGAATGTCCAGCTTGAAACGATCGTAGCATGCCCACGCGAGTGGGATCCGTCGAAAATTTATGGCGTAATGTCGGCGCTTTCGTTGATAAGACGGCGCGCAGGCACAGAAAATGCATCGTCTGCATACACACCTCTGGCCCGCCGTTTCGATAACAAGCGGTGGGGCCGAGTGAACCTTGTTGAGAGTGCGGGGCGGCGTTGTCTCTTTTTTTCGTTTCGCACACCGTGAGGCCTGCTGTTTCGAAAACGGTCACAATGACAGTGATCCTTGCAAGGTTTTCCGTTGATTTACACACAACGCCTGCATCGTCAGCGTACAGCATACGACGGACTGGCCTCCGTACATGTGCCAGTGGTTCAACCTCCAACCCGCCCTCCCCGAAGTCCTCCTCGAGGTGCACCAAGTCCTCAAAAAATCTGGGTACTCACTGCAACTTAGCGGAACGGAATGTATCGCTGTGCGGCGAAAAATACATTGCGAAGAAGCGGCAACAGTGCACATCCTTGCCACAATCCCTGAGTGGCGTCATGCCATTCATAGTGTTCACCGTCATCCATACGCACGAGAGCTCGCATGCTTTTTCGTGGAACTGGCCAACAACGGAAAATATTTTTGCCGGATACGTCATCCGCGTGCTCGATACTTGTGCATGAGAACGTGGCCGTCGACAGGAACGACGCCATGGCGCCATCGTCACAGCAGCCTCTTGAGTTCCACCTCTCGCGCGGCTTTCTTGAGTAGACGCGAAAGCCAACGCATGCCCGTATTTTCCTAAAAAATTCAAATATTTTAAATTATTATCACGAACGCAATCAAAAGCCAAATTTAATCTGTACCCAGTCGTTGAATAAACCACAAATGGGCTAATCGCTGTCATTGGTCGTTATCCATTCAAAGCAGGAAGCGATCGGTTGATGATGTCACGTATTTGAAAAAAAAAAAATCTCTGTGGAATCCATTGTGCAGGCCATGCCAGAGGCCTGCAGAAATGGCGTGCTCGGCGTGGGCGTGGGCGCCCACTGTCTGTGCTTTGTCTGTGTGGAGTGTGCCTATCTCACAGTCATCTTGCGTTCTTAGGGTCCGCGCTTTACCTCCACAGTGCTGTGACAAAACATATTCAATGCGGCCCTTGCTCGCTTCTCCCGAAAAAGCAAAAACTCTCATTCATGTACAACAAAAACAACACAGCACCCCCTTGAGATCGGCTGGGTAGTGTAGGACCGCGCTTTACTGTGGAGGGGCTCGCACGGGTTGCGCGGAACTGCTGGCGCCGTTGACTGAACCCAGCGCTGTTGCCCCTCTCATCTACGCCGAGCCTGCTGATTGATCAAGATATTTATGACAAAAAAATATGCCGTAGTGTTAAGTGTGTTGTTGGAATGCGTATCCGAGAAAATATTTTCCGTTGTTGGCCTGTTCCACGAAAATGCATGCGAGCTCTCGTGCGTATGGATGACGGTGAACACTATGAATGGCATGACGCCACTCAGGGATTGTTACAAGGATGTGTACTGTCGCCGCTTCTTCGCAATGTACTTTTCGCCGCACAGCGATACATTCCGTTCCGCTAAGTTGCAGTGAGGACCCAGATTTTTTGAGGATTTGGTGCACCTCGAGGAGGACTTCGGGGAGGGCGGGTTGGAGGTTGAACCACTGGCACATGTACGGAGGCCAGTCTGTGGTATACGGTACGCTGACGATGCAGGCGTTGTGTGCAAATCAACAGAAACCTTGCAAGGATTACTGTCATTGTGACCGTTTTCGTAACAGCAGGCCTCACCGTGTGCGAAACGAAATAAGAGACAACGCCGCCCCGCACTCTCAACAAGGTTCTCCCGGCCCCACCGCTTGTTATCGAAACGGCGGGCCAGAGGTATGTATGCAGACGATGCATTTTCTGTGCCTCCGCGCCGTATTATCAAAGAAGGCGCCGACATTACGAAATAAATTATCGACGGATCCCACTCGCGTGGGCATGCTACGATCGTTTCAAGCTGGACATTCTACGATCGTTCCAAGCGTGCGCTGTACGATATGGAAGATGCTTCGTTCATACTGAAGGTGCGCCTGCTAAGACCGAGGTGATAGACACCCTGCAGTACGGGCGTGTGGCTCGGGATCTCTGCCAGGGGCACTTCCCGCTGACCTATGAACGGCACCCTAAAACCTCCTGCTAACCGATTTTGGCTCCCAGCGCCGACAACGCACCGACCACCATAAATCGACCGCCAAGACCCTCAACACCATGTGAAAGCGTTGAAACGACCACGCAAAAGCCACCTCCTTTTTGCGGGAGCCGTACGAAGGACGACAACTGAGCGGCTGACTCATCGGTTGATATTCGGGACGATGGTTGGTGTGGAGAAAACCCGGGACCAAGCCGACCAGAAAAGAACTTGCCCAAGCTGTAGCGGACGATATCAAAGCATTCAACGAACAACCCCGCTTTGCTGTTGTTGGGAGTAAAGAGTGTGCTATGGTCCGGGGCGGCTAAGAGGAGTGGAAACTGGTACCGGGGGGTCGTCGACGCGGCGGGCCGCTTAATGGCGAAATGGCATAGGACCGAGGCGGATGAGAGCTGGCTCATCCACACAACAATGGACACCAAGAACAGCAACAAGGGCAAACTGGAGGTAGGGGGGGGGGGGGGGGGGGGCGTAACGATACAGCTGTGGACGAACGCCGAATCGAAATGGTACATGGTGTGGCAAGCTACCGCTTTGACTATTTTGTGGAGCGTGTTCAAGTACTATGGTATAGCCCTAAACAATACAGTGAGCGAAAATGTTTTCTTTTGTGTGTATTCATCGAGATCAAAGGGGGAAGCGCGAACACGGCAGTAATGCCATTTGCTTGTTGTATTGCTTTCTCTGTTGGTTTTCAGCTGTTGCCTTTTTTCTCTCTTTGTTTCCTTGTTTCCCCTCCCCGCCGGCCTTAGGCCGGTATCTTCCTCTGTCTCCTGTTGTTTCGTCCGTGCAATAGTCAGCTGTTTCCCTTCACCAGCACGTAGGTTGTTTCTCTTTGCAGCCGTTCTGGCTTTTTTTGCATCTCTCGTTCTTCAGGGCCCCTGGCGTTTTCAGTTTTAGTTTCAAATTTTGCCTTATATTATGGTCTCGCTCGTTTTGTTTTGCTGTTGTGCCCGGTACGCCGGCATTTAACTTGCTTCATTAGACTATGTTGTTTACCCTGTCTCACATATACTTTGTATGTCTCTAGGATGAATAATGAGCACGGACGCCGGGTGTACTCACCACACATAACCAACAATCTTCTGGTCATGCTACCGGCTGTGCTGTACCTGGTAGTATATTTTTCATGATTCTGGGAAGTTTAGGCTGGGAGTATGAACAAGAGGTATTGTTGCAGAACGAAAAATTACACCGCAGCAAACATCACGGCAGGGTATCAGTACACACGGCAGGGAGCCCAGCGACCGGTTCCTACCCTCGACGCTGACTACCGACCCCGTACAGGCTGCTGTGCCGCTGCTGCTGCTGCTGTGTGGGTTACTGCGGCGCAATTTTCTGTCACTCTTTCTCGTGCGTTGATGACGTCCTCAACTGCTGTTGATAATGCGCTCAACTGCTGTTGATGATGTGCTCAACTGCTGGGAACAAAACAAAACGGTTTGAAGGCTCTGATGACAATGATGTTTGATGTATGCGGAGAATGTGGTTGGATTGGGTTTCATGCCAGAGGAGGGGGGACACGGGACAGAGACTAACAACAATATGAAACAATTTAGAAGTGCACACCTCGGACGGCTCATCGATTACCAGGTTATGATGTATACAGCAGCACAGTAGATATTTAAAGGCAAGATCTGTGTTGCCGATTTTGTCGATCTTTTGTGTAACATCAATAAGTGATGAAACTCTCGAGTGCTTCCCTGACCACTCCTGGTCATCCGGGCGATGTCTCGCGAGCCACAAACATCTGGCTGGATCGTCTAGCCGAAGACCAAGGGTTGCATCTGTGCCGTCCTCCTTGCAAGGCCGGAAGAAGCCGATACACCGATGGTGTAACATGGGAAACGGCCGCGCAAGAGGGACACAAGGAGGGTTCCAAAGGAGGAAACTCGAGGCTTCAAAACGATGGAGACCACCGGCTTCTTCAAGAGTGGCAGACCGGCTGCCTCAGGGGTAGAGACGAGCTGCTTCAGGGTGAAGAAAGGCGCACCACCGTGTCTATGGTATGCCTTGCATGGTGTCGTCCTCCTGTCTTCCGATCTCCGAGCTTTTGAATTTCAAACTGTTCGCGGGTTTTCATGTACCGGTGTGGCTTCTTGATTATTGAGCAGACTGCTCAAAATATTCAAAAACGCCGAAAGGCCGCACTACTACTGTTGTTGTTGGTGGACTGCAAACAGGCTTTGCTGCGGGCCAGGGATGGGGCCGGTTGAGCCTTCCGCACCTGTGGCGTTGGCGTGGGTGGAGCACTCGTGGCGCGTTGCGTTTGTGTGTGGGCCACAGCTCGTCGGTCTCCAAAGAACGTGAGAAGAGCCTTCTGATTTCGAAAATTGCTTGCTGGTTGCTACGTGTTCGTAGCAAAGAGCTAAACTTGCGCCGCTTCGGGCACTCTTGATGACGCGTCAGCCTGTCTGCCGTGGGCAATCCCGCAGATCGTCCACCAGGAACCTGGCAGCCTCTTCTGGAGGGTGCTTGGGTGTTGAGGATGCCGTCTGGTGTGTCCGGGATGCCCTGTGGAAGATGATGTGTGCCTCGATGTGTTGGTGTCCTGGCTGGCTGGTCGGTTGTTCAATTTTTTTTTATGGGATTCTACTATGCTTTTTTTTCCTCTCAAACTGGGCCATGACCCTACATTAACCAAGTTATTATTTTCTCGATTTTCCTCCCCCCACAGCCGAAATTACGATTTAAAATCCTTTATGCAAGTAGCTTATAGAGTATCTCGTGTGATAGTGGCTCAATTACGGTAGCGAAAATGGGGGTATGATGCTACAATAGCGTAAGATTGGTGTAATGTAGCAGCGGGGTACACTAGGATACGACAATATCATATTGAAATGGACTTAAGGCTGCGTCTGGAGCGTCACTTGGAGGAATTTTGTTCGCGCTGGCTCGGGGTCACTCGCGCGATTGCCCCTCTTGTTCCGTTGGGGGTATTGCGCTTCGAGCCTGTATTAAGTTTTTCGATTTGAAAGGAATCCACAATAGAATGACACCCTACGCTACGCCAACATTTTATGCCCGTAGTCGTTTCGTCCACAACGTGAGGTACAAAGTCACTGGTCTGATTGGTGAAAGCAAGGTAGTAGAAAGGGGGTACCCACCACACCTGAGCCCTGGTACCCCCCCCCCTACGTACATTAGTCGGACATTGGTAGAGGGTGGTGGTTAGAAGGAGGCGGCAGCGGCGAGGGGGGGGAGGTGAGAGGGCGTTGTTGAGGGTGGGAAATGGGTGCCGAGGGAAGGTGGTAATGATGGGGAGGGTGGGCGGCGAATAGTGCTGTGTATGGACGGCTGAGTGCGATGGTGATGATAGGGAGGAGGGTCGACGGCAATGAAGCGGCTGCATTAGGGGGGAGCGGAGGATTAAGAGGTGCTGCAGCGGAGAGGCGAGAAGAAGAGAAGGAGGGCCAGAGGCGGCGGGGGTGATGGGGGGGGGAGGGGGCATTTGTTTTTATGACGGCAGCAAAACGCGGCAGTAGTTCCTTTGTTGGTTGGCTGCGATTGCGATAGAGATGACCGAAACGAGTTCACGACAATAGCTGCCATGCGTGTGTTGTTGGAGAGGGGCGGAGGATCAGATGGGAGGTGGAATTGAGAGGCGGATGTGACGTAGGCGATGGGTTGCGGGGAAGGGCGTGGAGGGAATCGGTTAGGGTAGGTGTGGTGTTACTACGTAGTTTTAATCAAACGTGATACCAGTTACTTTGTTCGTTGGCAGGGTGCGTGAGAAGTCGTTTGCTGAACCACGCGTTAGGAAATTGTTGTGTTATAGGTAGGTGGACGGGGTTGACGGTGCGGGGGGATCATTGGTGCAGCTTGGGGGGCGAATCCATTTTGCCAACTGTCGCGCTGCGTGCCCGCGGACGTGTGTTATTTTCTTCTCCCAGGATATTCATATGCTGTGAGTGTCCCCCTCCCTATGCCTCTTCTAAGTAGATTTCATTCTATCACAGCTCTTTGGGGACAAATGTCGGGGGGGGGGGTGCATGGAAGAATGCTGAGAGTTCCTGTTGTGGTCTAGAGACGTTGTGATTTTTTCCCGTCTTTTCCTATCGTTCTCTGCTAAACAATCATCCACAGCAGTAGAGGGAAGAATAGAGTGAAGACAACTCTTTGTAGGTATGGAGCACAGTGAAAAGGCACAGATTACACCCTGATACTGCAATAGCAGCATGCGCCGTATGCCCAGTCCTCATATAGAGGCTTCGCCAACTCAAGCCCAGCAAGTCACAGGCAGGCGGACGACCACGCGGCGTTCGTAACACAAGCTTGCCTTCAAATTTCGCAACCCGCTAATTGAGGTCCGCGCACGGTGCCTCGATTTTCCTCAGCGTTTTTCACAGCGATTGGCATTCATCACGTATATTTTATATTTTTGCATGCTTCCGACGAAGCCTACGGCAAGGGGGGATGTGCACCTGCACATATTTGCCTCAGTTCGGCTGGTGGCGCTTAGTGGCTCTGTATCCCACTCAAAAGATGCAACTGACAAAACGGTACACCTAGTAGTTGGTCGGCGCAGCGTAAGAAAAGGTTACATATTGTGGTGAAACATCGCCAAAAATAGAAACAGTAATTGGTGTAGTCGCTGGCGCGAGTGACTCTAACCCGCTTAAAATCGACACCCAACCCCCCCCCCCCCCCCCCCCTCCCCCCCCTCCCTTCCTTTGCACCGCCACCTTGCTCCTCCATCAAAGCACAAGGTTGATGGACTTCAGCGCCGAGATCACTGATCAAGATACACAAATAATAAAGAAGCACCGAAAAAACAAATAATGGAGCAACACCAAGGGCAGAACCTCGAGGCGGTTCGTGCACGCACGTACTACTACGGCAGAGGTGCACGCCATGTTTTGTTTCTAAAGCTCCACAGTTGAGGAAGGAACGGCTCCTCGTCTCGCCCAATGTTTTCAACTACTCGTTTAAATAAATGAAAGTGCAAACCCGACGCGCAAATACATGGCCGACAACAAATAGGTATACATTACAAAAATGCATGTTGAAAAACCATAAACAATTCCGACAGCATCGGCTTAAGGCGAGGACCGTCATTCAGGAAATAGGTACAGGCAGGGAAAGGGTTACACCTCTATAGTATAGTCCGCGTCTCTGTCGGCGAGTGTAATCGCTTTGCCTCTAGCCTCACATCAAATTGCGCGCTCACCAAGAAAGTGCAGATGTTGCAGATGTTCATTTCTTGACAAAATGTTCTCTTTTAGGAAGACCATCAGACCGGGTCCCGATTTTTTTCCTTCACAGCGCGGGCGACCGCCACCGCCGCCGTCGGGTCCCTACGCTGGTCTTAATGAGGGTTCTCAACTACAAGCGAAGCGTACCTGGTACGGCAAAGGACGGTGGAGCACCCATACACACACCCCGTATAAAGAGGGACGATGCACGTGTGTTCCACGAAGGCACTGGCTCTCACCAGATCAGCGTCCCTCATTGAAGAGAAGGCGCACGTGTAATATGTATCCACCTACGTTTACGTACGTGTTCCCGCTCCTTTCCTGGAGCCTTTCTTGTGCACCCTATGTATATTAAGTGTTACCCGTATGGAAGCTTGTATGGTACTAGAGTATTTAATATCAACTTTCCACCAGTGTGAGTGAGTTTTTGTACGTCGCACCGTTTTTACAGAAATATTTCCGATGTGTCTGCTCCCCCAGCACTGCTAAGACATTAGCAGTACCTTTCCCTTCCTCCTCCATGCCTCTCACGGAATATCTCCCCGATAGAGCGGCTCGGCAACGCCACTACATTAGTTGGCAGTACCCCCCCCCCCCCTCCCCCCCCCCCCCTCTCCGCGTCTTGAAACTGTATCGGGTTCGCAATACCATCACCACCAGTAGCAACCCTACACAAAAGCCTTTCCTCTCGCAAAATGGAGTCATTGCTGGGAAGGCAATGTACAAATATCCAGCTGGGTATATACTTCTACGCGGAGCATTTCAGGAAAACAAAAAACTCGTTAAATCGTCTTCCTGTAAGACCGCCACTAACTGACGGACGGCACACTGTGGGAAGCGTAATTAAGTTCAGTTTGAAAGCAAAACATCCCCTTCGTACGTTCTCGGCCTCTCCTTCGGTCTCAATGCTCACCCGGCCGGTACGCTCTAAAACTGCTGGTGCACGCAATCCCGGTGCACTCAGGCTACTGCAAAAACTACTGCAAACGGCCATACATAGCGCCGAATCAAACACAACAGCTATAATCCGAGTATAGTACAGTTCAGGAAAACGTAAAACTAGTTTTGCAGGCCTGTAGAGCAACTCCCTCTCGACCCCTAGGTAACTTTAAACGTTTGATGCGTGTTCAAAATACATGCGCTGGTGCACGCACCCCACCTGGTGCACTCAAGCTACCGCATGCACTGTGAACAACCATATAAACACAGCGTTCCAGTATCGTACAATTTTGAGAAACACAATTTAGTTCAGCAGACTCTTGAAATACCCTTTTCTCGTTCTCCTTGCATTCAAACAAATACTGCCTTTCAAATCAAATGTTGGTGCACGCAGCTTCGATGCACCCAAGCGACCACACCTCCTACGGCAAACGGCCACCGCACCAAATCGACTCAAAATTTCGAGTTCACTAGAGTCAGGAAGCGTAATGAAGCCTCAAGTACGCCTGCACTAAACATATGTCCTGGACCTTATCGTTTTTTATACGCCAGGTACGTTCTTACCGGCATTCCCTGGCGCACGAACCCGCTTTGCACTCGGCGCTTCAACATTCCCTACTTCAGTACTTCAGCGGATGGCGAGAGCACCAGATGAACACGACTACCGATTGTCATGTTATACATACAGCAGTTCGAGGAAACCTCCTCAGTTCAAAAAGGCATATACTGATACGTAGGGTATGTTTCGGAAATGCTGGTGCACAGACCCGCGGTGCACTCAAGCTACAACATAGAGACTTTATCAATATTTATATATATTCTACATGGCAGACAGCCTCGGCACAAAACAAAACACCCCTTATGAGTATCATACAGATTGACGTATCCTACGGTTTTGCGAGACACGAATTTCCCCACTCGGCCTGTGAAACGACTCCTTCCTGGCCTCTTGTAACTTATCAAGTGTCGGATTGACGAAACTAGACATACACACACGCTGGTGCACAGAGCCCTCTGCGCACTCAAGCTATTTTACTTGCGGCGAACGGCCACAGCACTCAGAAAGAAACAGCCACGACAACGAGCATGATACATTTTACAAAAACGGACCATGTACTCTGGCAAAAAACACGCACGAACAACACTATAGTACTTGCATAATCATTGACCTCGACCCTCGACGTCTAGCGCAGCAAAAAATCGGATATCTCCGCACACTTATCAGTTCGTACCGTACTGATTCCTTCGGCTTAAAAAAGAGCGTGACAAAATGGGCCGCGTGGGCCGGGTGGGAAGCCTCGGTAGGTGAACCGATTGGCAAGTAAAGTGGCCAAACTTTAAAACAGTATCGATCATCACGTGTGCCTTCGACTACATCTAGCTAATACAAAAAAGCGTGGCCGACTAGTTGCTTCGGCTCTAATCGTATGGGCGCAACATGTCTTCGGCAACAACGAACAACATATATATATATATATATTACCTCTCTGGCTCTATTCTAGGCTGCGATTCCCTCGCTAACCAAGCCGTATATTTACACCGCCGACGTTAGCGAAGGGTTACATCTTGTGTGTATCCCTGGCACACAAATCTGTGGCGGTACAAACATTTTTCCAACCTACAAGTCCGTGTTTGAGGGGACACCCTCCAACTTCGTCCTCAGCGGTTGTGGAGGGGGTATGCACCCACGTTATTCCCAGGCTCCTTCATTGGGGGCACTGTAAAGTAGGAAAGTCTATACAAAATTCCCCGACTGTAGCGACTAAACAGGACGTTGAACAAAATCTGTGTGATACGCGTATATCACGAGCAACCCCCCCCCCCCCCCTCCAAGAATCAATATACATATCTTACTGCTGGAAATCCCATCCGATACCAACTTAATGTAATAAACACCCAACAGCCGCGGGCACAGTTCTGGCGAGGTTTACAAACCCGTGGTACGGCAGAGGGTAGCTCCTCAGTTGACCTGAAGGTCCACCGCATCGCCCCCCCCCGACCCCCCCCCCTTTAAATAGTAGTACCCCCTCAGACGCGGCAGCAGTGGTCATACTGCAAGCCATCAGCCGATCGTCCCTGGGCTTTAATCAGGACATATGCTATCATAGAGGCAGAGCCTTCGCCGTTATATCCCCGGCCAAATCGCCCTGCAGAGAAATACTACCGTAGGTAGTGGTGCGCTATTTGTTTCCCGGGCTCTTTCGCTCCTGAGGAGATCAGAGAAGATCTATAGACAAACAAAAAATGGATTTAAACAAAAAAATGAGTGATGCCCCGACAAACTGTCCCATGCCGTAGGTATACACCGAACGAAAATTGTCTTGACAACAAGAGCTAGCCCCCGACGATTCGGGGTTAAGGAGCCCTGCCGTGTAGATTCGGTTTCAGCCAACACGTGCTACTCCTATCGTTGGACCCGAGTACACCACATTCCAAAGGGCGTTGCTTCCAAACATTGCATCACAGGTGCAGGCAGAAAGTTGTTCGGGTTATGAGCCCCTTGGCTGACCGCAGATTCACCCTATACCCCAGACCGCACCTAGCGCAAATGTACATATGGAAGGAGCAACCCGACCGAAAGCACTCTCCGTCACACTAGAGAAACAGCAACAACGAAAAATAGAGCAAGGTATACATGGATGGTACTTCGACGACGTGCGCGGTCCTTCTTCAACTAAGACCCTCTCCGTCGGCGGTGCCCATCTCGGCTGAAACATCGCGCGTCTGCCGTAGACATTACCCCAGTTTGCAGCAGACGGCTAAAGTTTTTTCACTTCAACTAACGCTTTGTTCACGTTTCGCGGATATTCGTACAGCTTGCGTTTTCACAGTGTCTACAAAAAAAATCGTGCAAAATTTAGAAAGCGAAGTGACTGTTGTCGTACACCACCGGCACGCCCACCGTCCTATCTCATAGCTACCACAGGTTTAAAGAACATTCCCAAGACGAGTTTCATACGATCTAGTGCTTGGTATTTTCAAAGTGGAACATTTTACCCGACCCATGTAATCAAATGCCAGCTGTCCCTAACGCGTGGGTGCCGCTATACAGCTTTAAAAAGACTTTCACGCTTGTTACTCGGCCACCCGTTATGGACACTAGGGTGCCTGTAAACGCCTGTTACGCTTCTACTTATACAAACACTTCGAGCACTGGTCAACTCCACACCATCCTTACCTTGTAACTAACGTATTTTATGCCGTAAGCTATACCTGACGCCTGCAAACAACACTAGCACTATCCGAAAACACGAACCACGAGCGTCATCATCATCACCATCACCGACTTCATCTTCGCTATCGCTGGTATCGTCAACGTCATAATCGTCATGAAAAACCACGCCTTTTAGCTCGATCGGACGGGTGTCAACGATCGCGTCATTGCCAATGCACCAGTCAGGTTGGTGAGATTGAGCTCACATTCACCCTATTCGCAACCCTTACCCACCGGCTTCTTAACAGTGGTCATTGTTGTCGCTGTCGCCGTCAACATCAGCGCCATCGTCGTCGTCACCATCTTAGCCTTCATCATCTCCACCGTTTATGATGTCACTAGACGTGGCTGGGCCCTCAAGCACCCCCCTTGCGAACGCAGCCGGAACGGGCACTTCATTTTCGATATCGCCAGTGTTCTCACTGAGTTAGTTTCCAGTACCTCGCAGCTGCCGCCTCCGGCGGTCCCCAATACGTCCTCCGTTGTCGTCATCGTCGCTGTCATCATCTTCATCATCATCATCATCATCACCATCATCATCATCATCATCATCATCATCATCATCATCATCATCATCATCATCATCATCATCATCATCATCATCATCATCATCATCATCATCATCATCATCATCATCGTCATCATCATCATCATCATCATCATCATCATCATCATCATCATCATCATCATCATCATCATCATCATCATCACGGCCATCGTCGTCATCATCGTCGTCATCATCACGGCCATCGTCGTCATCATCATCATCATCATCATCATCATCATCATCATCATCATCATCATCATCATCATCATCATCATCATCATCATCATCATCATCATCATCATCATCATCACCACGGCCATCATCACCATCATCGTCATCATCACGGCCATCATCATTGTCATCATCATCATCTTCATCTTCATCATCATCATCATCATCATCATCATCATCATCATCACGGCCATCATCACCATCATCGTCATCATCACGGCCATCATCATCGTCATGATCATCATCTTCATCGTCATCATCATCATCATCATCATCATCATCATCATCATTATCATCATCATCATCATCCTCTTCTTCGACAGTAGGAGAAGGAGTGCTCGCAACCGGAGATGGAGTAGGCACGACTTGACTAGGGCATTCCGCCTCCCACGTCTCCTCCATACTCCCAAGGCTGTCGTCATCTCTGCGTGCGTCAAAAGCATTCACCGTCAGTCAATATGGTCACAGCTGGAAACCTCAGGGCTAACGAACAAATATGCAATGTACCTCAAACACAAGTGCACACGTTGATGGGATTGTCATGTTCGAGTACAACCTCGACGATGCTTACTAATGCAGGGGGCAACAACAATTGTAGCTCGAAACGCGCTCGCAAAATGGCTCATATTTTTTCCGCGCGTAGGGTGTAATTATGTGTTGAATGCCTTTACATCATCCTTTTGGCGCTGGTACAAGCCAGCATTAACAGGAGCCATGGACATAAATCCTTCATTAGGACGTATCAAAACCCCGCACGCGCTCGATCGGAGTATCGCGAAACAGATCGCAAATTATGAGTGTCGAGAGATTTCCTCGATCCCACATCTCTTGAGTGTACTTTTGGTTTCGACTGAATCGACAACTCACCCCCTGAGGTCGCACTCGCCGTCCTCGCACGTGTTGTCGCAGATGACTTGCTGTGGCGAAATGTTGACGTTGATTGCGCCGTTGTCCACGTAGTAAATAGTGTTGCCGTACACCTGAAATACACCCGAAATAATAGGGAAAGACAAAGGGAAAAACGCGAGAGCATTGGGTCGATGCTACAGTCGGGAGTATCTACGTAATGGAGTTCGTAGAGAGCTCGATCATTTTGGTTGAGGCTTCGTTTGTATATCATCTTGCATTATTCTGGCTGGGAGACCGGGGTCACGGTAAAGTGGAGGGGGGCGCGTGATACGATAGAGGTGCCCCACATTTTTTCAAAATTTCCTTTCAGTTTGGGGGGTTAAGACCTCCCCCAGATACTGAAATGGAGAAAAAAAACAAATACTACCGGACGAAAAATTCCATGGATCCTGTGAGTACAACGAGACCATGCCAACAAAATGTCTAAGTTCCAACGATTTTATGTTAAGGAGCCCCACCATTCAGAAACTATTTCAAACGGAAACTGATACCTCTTTCGTAGCACACGTCTCCGGGGGGGGGGGGGCGAGGGCGTTTACACTTTCATTTTCTTCAGCGGTCCGGGGCTGCTCGCGCGAGTGCGCAACGTCTTTTGTTTGCAGTTTTAGGCTTGTCTTGTGTTTGTCGATCCGTACAATGTGCCATTTCGTTTGCTAATTTTGCTGCGGCAACAAGAACATCTCTCTTGTAACACGCGTCTAAAAGACCTCTCACGCAGTTGGCTTAACCACTGCAGAAGGAGGACGGGGGGCAACCCCTTTCCGTTGATCGAGAGCGGGGAATGTTTGGGAGTGATTTGTTGACGCTGAACGTCTTTCCACGTATTGTCGCACGAGACCGTACTATTTACCATGCAAACAAAATACACACGATTGGTTTATGTTGACGTTAGTGTACAGTGTCGGAGTGGTAGAGGAGGGAGATCTATTTGCTGGTCACTGTTGAGCGGCGGTAGGGAGCGGAATGTTCCGCAATAAATTGGGAGTAGTTTTCCATTACCACTAATTGCTTGGCGACGAGAGGTTCAGTACAATTATCCAGGTAGTTGATTTTCAAACTCACGCTGTTGTTCTGGCCATACTGGTGACCGTCTACCTCCCAGCCTCCCAATCGCACGCCCGCTCCCTCGCAATCCGATACATTGTTGAACCTGCACAGCGGCGGCGGCGGCAGCGGTGGCGGGGTGGGGGGGTAGGGGGGAGTGCTGGACACCTATGCATGTTCGGCTTCAGAAACAGCATCGTTTGGTTTGCACACAGCGCATTCTGAGGTAGAGCGGCACCTTGATTTCTTGAGTGTACAAGTACGATACGGTAGCGAAGTGCACAACATTTAAAAAAATATTTTCCTCGGTGTAAGATTTGTAAATTACTACCTCTATTGCTTGATAGTTTACCGCTCTGAGGCAAAACCTGGTTTCGACAAAAAAAACGAGAGTGCAAACCAACGAACAAATCTTACTTGCTACTGACATAAGCCTTAAACGAAAAAAAAGCGAACAACAAGAAAGAGTGGTGTTCAAGCGATATCGACGCGTGCCACGATAAGAGCCTTGCTTGGGCACCACTTTTTCTCTGAGGTTCCTCAATTTTGGAGCTCAAGACACACCTCGCCCATGAACTGATTTGGACCGAAGCAAAAAAATAGTATCGGATGAAACGTCTCATCATGGTCTAGGTGCACAACGAGAATCAAGAAAAACAATTTGCCTGCGGCTTTCGACAATTTTGGGTTGAGGAGGGCCACCCTTCAGAACCCGTTTCAGAATAAAAATCTACCTCTATCGTAGCATGGGTCTATCGTGTTGACTCGTTTCGAACTGCTACAGTATCTTAGTGCAAGTTCAAATGTTTTGACCCATTGTTGAGACTGCGGTGCTAAAACGGCTAAGGAGTCCCCGTGATTCAGAAAATATTCAAAGCCAATAGTGCTACATACGCACGCGTCGGAGTAGCCCCAAACCGAAACCCAACAAGTCCATAGCCTTACTCAAAAGGAATGACCTTTTTGTCAGAGTAGCTCCATATGGCAATCGAACACGTACCGAATCCTACCTAAAGGCGCCCCATCCTCGTCACCACCACGAGCCGGTATTTAACAGTATGCAGCACATTACTCTAAGGACTTCGTAATCGTCAGAACCAATTGTTGAGTGGTTCATCACATATAATGCATTTTGCAGCGACCAGCATAAGAGCTACGACGTCGGCCCTTTTATCGAACCCAGCAGCTACCCCAGGTCGTTGTGACGAAAGCATAGAGACATGTCAAAGGAGAGCACACCTGAAGGTATTGGAGTCACCCCTGGAGCAGAAGCAGCCGGAGTTTCCATCAAGCTGGTGGGAGCACACGTTATTCTCGACTATGTTGCCGGAGGAACCTTCCTTCATTTCCACGCACTCGTTGCCGTACGTAGCGATGGTGTTACCGCGCACTACGTTCCCATTGCACCGGTCCTCTCCGTACGTCCACTGGATGAATCAAGACAGACAGACCGACAGACGAACAGGGAAACAAGTGATTGATGCACCGAAGACGCATGCTACGTCAGAGGTTGCACGCTTGGCAAGATTGTTTACTGATCTAGATGGTGGCGATTCCTGACTCCCAGGTTTTTCTATCGCACAATTGTAAGTATCTCGTCTCCGTGTCGGGGGTGCGGTGATAAAACAATTGACCCACAATCGTCGGAACGCAGTTCTTACGCGTATGCCGATATTTCATATCTGTATTTCTAGGCCAAGGGTTTGTTAAAGATTATCTGGGTTGTCGTTTTGGGGCTTACTCCAAATCGCCCCCTTTGGCGAGGAGTGGAGCCCCCCAAGGTGAGGATTCTCAGAAAAAATCAGGTGCCCCTCTACCGTGCGAAACATGAGCCCGTTGAAAGAAGGTGGTTGGATCAAAGCGGAGGACGGCGGGACAAGGATATATATGTAAGTAAATGAAATAGTGGGGACCTATCAAAACGACGCGTGAAACGATAGAGACGCACCACTTTTTTTTTCTCAGGTTCCTCGTTTTGGGAGCTTAAGACATGTCCTTTTTAACCCAAGAACTGATTTAGACAAAAAACAAATCTGCCTTACCGCGGATGAAAAACTTCCCATAGTCTAGGGTATATACAACGAGAATCGTGTTAAAAAATGTCCTGTTTCAGACAATTTTGGGTTAAGGAGCCCCGTCATTCAGAAATCTATTTATCCAAAAAAAGGTATACCTCCATCGTAGCAGGCGTCTTGGGATAGACTATCATACTACGCACCAAACCGTGAGCGAGCACCCACCATGAAAGAGGCGGCACATACGAGAACGCTAAAAAGCTCGATTTGTGAAATCTCCCACCGTCGCTTTCTTCCATCACCACGAAACTATTTTGCCACAGACAGGTGGAAGCACCACATAATGCGTAATCATCTCACTGCTGTGCATCGCCATCTGACCCAGGCTACGGTAGGGGGGTCCCCTTTTGGGCTATTTATTTCAGTGGCTAGGGGTCACTCGCGCGAGTAACCCCTTTGTTCCTATGCAATCTTACGTTTTCTTTATGTTTTACATTGACGAAATGAACCCGCAATGCAAAGGTGATCTAAGCTGCGGCAAACCAAGTTCCTAAACCATCTTCATCCGTAGGGTACAGAGCTACTCGTGCGAGTGGCTCAAACACACCAATGAAAATGGGGGTACCCCCCCTACCGTAGCCTTGGTCATCTCACATACATTTTTACGACCTCTCACTCGGAAAACAACCTTCGGAGATGCGTTGGTTATTGTACAAGATTGGCCCATTTTGTAGTTTCAACACCCCGCGGTCGGCCAGGGCAGAAATTGCATGTTCGTGCCCAACTATACCTCGGAGGAAAGTCGGTTGCTCAGCAATACGATGAAACGCCAAACATAGCCGTTGCCTAAGGAATAGGAACACCATCTATTTGCTGAGGCCCCTCCACAGGTCCTTTTTACCTACTGCAGTACTGTTCGCGCCATATGCCGAGGAAATCATGTAAGCTACGATTGTCGACGAACCGTATGATGCTAAGGTATTCACACGCTAAGAGCGAAGATGCGTGTCAAATCTCTGATGGGATCATAACCACACACACGCGGCAACGAGAACTGAGTAGCCGGTCATACGCGGTGGTCTCCACACATATATGTTCGTCTACCGGTGCAACGGTGGATTTCGAACCGCCCTCTGATGATGCTGTCAAAACGAAGGGGAAAATACTCCTCTATCACAGATACGAGCAAGAACACATCGACGTCTCCTTCTCCGAGTAATTGACACGGCTGTATCGTAGGAGGAAATGTCGTCGCCGGTTCGTTTTCCGTATTTCCACTTTGTGTTGCCCGAAAGAGGTCGCAGTGCAGATGCCTTCACCGTTATTTGGAGGTCTGCGGGGCTGGTACTCTTTTGCGGAAGAAACACAACAACGCCTCCTAGCACATGCATGAGGGAAAAGACGGAGGTATCAGACAACCCAACACGCGCCCCTCCGAGTGCCACGACAACGGACCTAAAAACCCCAAGAACGTGCTAATAAGTGCACCCACTCCCCCCATCGTACCTGCTTTGACGAGGTCCCGATGTAGATCCCTTCACCGTTTTTTCCGGTATTGGTGGTGTGGTCGGGGAACACGAAGTCGTATACACCGCAGTGCTCGATGGTGTTGTCGGTTATGCTCGCGTTCACCACGAAGTTCTTCAGACGCACGCACTCTCCCCTGCCGCGCGGTGCCATCATCATCGTCGTTGTCATCACGAGAGATAAAAACATGAGAGCGTGGGAGATGCAGGGGGTGACAGCATGCGAAAAACAAGAGGCGTAATATGAGGAGGATAGTGAGAGGTAGGGAGCGATACGAACCTCAAGTGACCGTACCTGCACACTCGGACGTAGCGCAGGTTGAAAAGAAATGCAATGCGTATGTGTGACTCCAGCGTGGAGCTCAACATGAGACGCAACCGAAAAATAACGCTAGCACAAAGTAGAGTTCATTGTCGTCTGTAATATATTTCAGGACTTTCTAACAAATCACTCGTAGTTCTACTACGGCTACTGCTACCGCTGCTGCTGCAGCAGCAGCTGTTGCAACCGACAGAGACAAGGTAAGACACCTGTCATCACGGCTCGTCCACAAAGTCGCTGATGGAAAAACCTCTTGCGAGTTGAGTTGGAAGTTAAAAAGCGACGAAAGTAAAAATCTACGCCTACGTCTACTGCTATTATGGCAGCAGCAACCGGTACTTCCACGACTTTAGAACCACAATGTTTCACGACCCCTACTAGTGCTGCTGCAGTTTGTGTTAGCCGTTGTCAAGCCCTAGCCAATACAAAGAAGGGGTAATTGGCTTGATTGGGATGTTGCCACAATTATTCGTTTGCACACACAAGATACAGTTGGTGGGTATATCACAAAAAACGCACTACACTTTGGCTGTGAGATTGAAGGTTTCGTCGAGAAACACAATTTTGCAAGCTGGGTGTGTGTCCTCGGTAAGGACATAGGTCGGCGACTCCCGTTGGAAGTACAATGTAGCTACCGGATGATGTTAAGCAATCTGTGCGCGGAAACTATAAAACTCGATTCTGAGGGGACACAATCTGACAGCTGTGGGAGGAAAGGCATGAGATTATCAAGTATAACCTGTAAGTCGTACAACCGGTGCGGGGAGGGCGGAGATTTTTCTAGGAGCGGGGGCTGGAAGAGGGGGGGGGGGAACTCAATCTATGCAGCAGCTATAAACCCTTGAAGGGGACAAAAAAAAACAGTCGTAGGAGGAACGCATCAGTTTACCATGTATATCCTGTGAATCGCACATCCTGTGTGCGGGTTGTGTGCCGGTGTTTCACGGGGAGGGGAAGGGGGGGGGACGGGGGAGGGGGGGGCGGGACAGGCGGGGCAGGTCAATATGTGCGTGGAAGCTATAAATCTTACCCCGTAACTCGTACAACCTGTGAAGAGAGGGCGCAGCGTTCTAGGGGATGGTGGTGGGAGTGGGGGGGGGGAAAGGGGGGAGGGGTGCAGAAAGTTTTTGAACAAACATTTTTTACGTCAAACAGATGTGGAGGTTTGCTATACGCGTGGTGCTAGGCCTGGGCGATGGTGCGGGTGGTGGGGAAGTAGGGGGCGTTGGGGGGGGGGGGGGGGGGGGGGGTGAATTGATAAAAGCTACGTCGTGGATGGCTAAAACGATATTGACGTGAAATGATTTGTGTACAAGTGTTTAATACTCTAGCCGATTTCGATTCGAGGTGGGGCGTTTGAACAAAAGGGCGGGGACAAAAAATAATGATACTTTACAAAGGGGGCGGCGGGGGGGGGGGCATGACTTGAAGCTACGGTAGGGGTGGTTAGAAAGATTATGAGGTGATTTCGGCTGGATGGTGTAGTGTTTCCTACTATCAGGCAGGTTTTGATTTTTGGTGGGGCGTTTGAACAAGAGGGACCGGGGAGGAAAGGGGGAGGGCGGGCGGGGCACTTTAATATGTGCGCAGAAACTATAAATCCTCAAAGGAGACAATTCTGAAGTTTGCATCAAGAATACACTACTTTTTATCACCCGCCTGGTATTGTTCATTATTCTACATGATTTGATGTTACATGGGCGGAAAGATAATGAGGTGATATCAGCCGCCTGGTAGCGTTTACTACTCTGGCAGATTTTGATTTTAGGTGGGGCGTTTGAACAAGAGGGATCGGGGGGGGGGGGAGGACGGAAGACTTTAATTTGTGCGCGGAAACTATAAATCCATGAAGTAAGTGGACGAATCTGACGATTGTTGCAAGAAGACATCCCTGTATATATCCTGCCTGGTATTATCTATTATTCCAAAATATTTGATGTTAGATGTGGTATGTAACGCAATATTTTGGTGTCTTAAAGAACGTGTTGAAGCTTTATAATTGTTGTGTAACATGGATCGCAATATATACATATATATATATATATTCTTTTAGCACACTTTTACTTTCCAGCTTCTGGACAAGCCGTGGTCACAGGTGTCAACCCTTCTCCTCCCCGGTTCTTGCCTTCAATTTTTATCGCGCATAGGGTTCAGCAATCCCACTGCTCGTCGATTGTACATCGAATGTTGCTAACTCACGCTCTCGCGCTTTCCGCAAGTCAATTTGTCCACAAGAAAAAGTCCCAACGAATTTATACGAGTATGCACTCGGCGGGGCTCGAACTCACGAAACTGACCTATACCAGGCTCGAAGATAACCTGATACGCCACCGGGGCGACCGGTTCATATAAAATATACAACCATGTAGTTACCAAAAATTTCTGACATCGCTAATTTCATGAGATGCATATCGCAAAATACTACCTGGTGCGGGGGAGGTGATGTGGTCAAGCAACGTCACCGCCATTGAGAACGAGAGGGAGAAGTGCGAATCGCCAATGTTTTGAATTGAACGCTTGGTGTACCCGCGCTCAATTACGTTACTTTGTTGGTCATACCTTGTTCGGCATAGGTTAGGAGGCGATTATGCAGACGGTATGTACGAAATACTCTATGTAATGGGTTGGTAGTGTGGTCTACCGCAATTATAACATATCGGTCTATTTTACTTTTTGACCGAGCAGTTCGTAACATATAATTTTCTTTTTTATGTGTGCAACCATGTATCAACATGGCGATCATTTATATAGTGACTACATACAACTAAAGAGTTGGGACAGGTACGAAAGCTCTAACGAGTAATATTTTTATGTTATACGATGCACGAGTAGTAGTGCTTTGTGGTTATCGCATAAGGTGATACGACTACACACTACGTTACTTTGTTAGATACATAGTCTAATAAAAATAGAGACGCGCTCCAGCTGTGAGATCGAAGATTTTGTCGAAACTCATCTTTGCAAGCTGTGTGTGATACACTCTCATCGGGCGTATTACGGGTTGTGTGTCCTCATCAAGGATATAGATCGGCGACTCCCCTTCGTGAAATATTATGTAGAGGCATACAGTAATTCGGTTGGCTCAGGTTGCGAGGCGATCATGCGGACGGTGCGCACGAAATATCCTATGTACTAATCATAATAGCATGATAGGAATGTAACTATAATAATAGTGTGGTCTACATCAAGTTTGACATAATATTTGCCTGTAATTGCATTTTTCACGTTGCTAGATGATATACGATAACACGTCATGATTTTTCCTTGTCGTTACAGATGATGGGTATATTTAGAATCCTGTGTGGGAGTGGTCTGTTGTGACAAAACGCTACGCTTGGTGACGAAGTTGCATTCGCCGCCATCGATATAGCAGCAGTAGTGGCGGTGCGCGCGTTGACCTCGTGATTGCAGTGTTGTAGCATGCCTGTTGTGTTCGGCGTTCGCGTAAAGTTTCTGGTCGGATAAACCGCAGGAAAATATACTTACAAAAATATTCCGGGTAATATTTGGGCGCGAGTAAGAGATAGTTTACGGTGTGTCAGCTAAGCTGCTTCCTTGTATTGAAATTTGTCGATCAGCTTATCCATATATATATGCACCCCCCCCCCCCCGCCCCCCGGCTCCCTCTTGATCAAGGCCAGAATCCCACGCCCTTGGAAACACCGCCCTCCCCACACCGGTTATTCGACTTACAGTAGTATCCAATTGATCAACTGATTCATTTCCTTCCACAGCTAGTTGTCATATTCTGCCCCCCTCAAGAACGGGTTTTATAGTTTGCGCGCATCGACTGAGAGTCGTTCTTAGGTAAGCCTCCCCCAAGGTTTCCTTAGCAAAATCGCCGTTTTTTAAAACCAGCTCCCCGTCGTATCTCTTGAAACGCGGTGCACCTCGACACCCCGACGTCATCGATCGATAGACCTTTGCACACAAGAAAATAGACCTTTGCACGCGCAAGAAAATAGACCTTTGCACACAAGAAAATATTTGAGTACTGTTGTATTCTTAAGTATCCTTCGTTTTATCGAGCAGCCATGAAACTTTTGTTAGAGAGAATCGCTTGTTTGAGGGGGAGCTATCGCAGAATCAGCCCTGACTAAGATCACCCCGTTGGCCCTTATATCTACACTGTAGTTCCAGGTGGAGTCGCCAACCAGAATCTTTAATGAGAACGCGCAAACCGTGATGCGCGTGATCGGAGTGTCACACACACAGCTTGCACATATGTGTCTCGACATAACATTCGATCTCACAGCTGGAGTGTTTTTTTGTTTTCTATAATTATCTGCTTTAATATGTATAGTCTATCTGTACAGCTAAGAAAGGGTGTGCGTATTATTATAAACAATGAAAATACACTCCAGCTAGCTGTGAGATCGAAGATTTCGTCGAAACTCATCTTTGCAAGCTGTGTGTGATACTCCGATCGCGCGCATTACGAGTTGTGTGTCCTCATTAAAGATATAGGTCGGCGACTCCCCTTACAACTACAGTGTAGCTATCAGGGTCAACAGGATGATTTTAGTCAGTCTGTGCGCGGAAACTATAAAACCCGTTTCTGAGGGGGACAAAATCTGACAGCTGTGAGAGGAAAGGGGGCCTGGTTTTGATCAAAAGCGAACAGGTTTGGAGGGGGGGGGGGGGGGGGGGGGGGGGGGGGGGAAGGGGGCAATTTGTGCATTTAAGCTATAAATCCTTTCGAGGGGATAAATCAGACGGTTTTGGCACTAGTATATTATTGGGGGCGGGGGGGGGGGGGGTTGGGGCGGGGGGGGGGGGGGGGGAGGGGGGGGGGGTTGGGGCGGGGGGGCGGGGGGGGGGGGCGGGGGGGGGCAGCTCAATATGTGCCTGGAAACTATACCTTATTTTGAGAGGATAAATGTGACGGTTTTGGAAATAATACATCAGTTTATCATGTACATCCTGGGGTAAGTCGTACAATCAGTGAGTAAAGAAAGGGTGGAGTGTTTTTATTGCGAGGAGACGCCTCATGTCACAGGTGGAGGCGGGGGCACATCTTTATTTTTGGACGCTTTATTTTGCAAATACGTTGCAAGTTCTAGAGTCTTACTGGCGCATAGAGTGGTCAGATTAAATATATATTTTGCAAGGTGGTGCGTGATGGCTCGGCCTTTGCGTTTTCGACGTTTCGTCATTTTTTGAGATCCACCAAAAAATGCCAACACACTTTTTTTTTCGGTGTAGGTATGTCTCGAGGCGAAATAACTTGATACTTTCTATGGTTTCGTTTCACCCAGCAAGTGTGAAATTTTGAGTTGCCAAAAGACGTGCTATCAACGTCATTGCCGCCTGCGAGTGTTTGAAGCGTGTGAGACGCTATGTTGAGCGTTTCGGCCTTTGTATGTGCAATTATTGATTTTCCCAAGAAAAGACGAATACCAGGAACAGCGTACCAGATACCAAATATTTCTGTACTATTGCCGGCACTCTGGTGCACGACACTCTGGTGCACGACAAGATTTTGCGAGGCAAGATACTGAAATGTTTTTGTGGCTACATTGGCCATTGCATCATTGCCCATTGCGCAGATTTGAAGTTTCGTTGAGCACAATTTACCGCTTTTGTCGGTTTCATTCGAATAATATTATGTTCCAGCAACACAATAGTATTGTTATAAAAAGCAAATTAAAAACACTCCAGCTGTGAGATCAAATATTTTTCAGAAAAGAAAGATACACTCCAGCTGTGAGATCGAAGATTTCGTCGAAACTCATATTTGCAAGCTGTGTGTGATACTCCGATCGCGCGCAATACGAGTTGTGTGTCCTACTCATGTTTGCAAGCTGTGCGATACTCCGATCGCGCGTGTTATGGGTTGAGTGTCCTCAATGAAGATATGGGTCGGCGATTATATTATGATAATACAATGGCATCAAGTTTGTGGTATATCATAAGATACTAGATACCTACTGACTGCCCGAGTGCGCGATGTTGCAAATCCTCAGGTATTCAGACCACATCATATACTACTGATGTGCGGAGGTGTGGGGTGTGTGTTCTGCACATTAAACTGTACTTTCCACACATCTACTTTTAGCACAATCAGTGTCCGTGCTGATTCCTCTTACCGTAATACAGACACGAACCCCGTAGTCACAAGTACGAGTCAGAGAAGATACATTGAACATACACCAAGGTGTGGTGTTTTGGTCGTTTGCAATGAGCCGCAAAATACGCGGGGTCAAAGAAAGGATGCATGGCAGCGCACCACCCGGCTTCTTGCAACGAAAAGGAAAAAAAACAAACACACGCTGAGAATAAAGACAAAAAATTATCGAAGGAGGGGCGATAAGAAATAAATAACGATACGAGTCGTAGCCAGTTTGCGCATGTAATAATAATGTCGATTTACTCGATAAAATAAATGGTTGAAGGCACATTATTAACTATTGGTTTGGTACAGCACCTATCGAAAATCGTATGCACCAACTTCGACGACAACGCCACAGAAAGATAAAGACACCGAAGCAGCAACAACAAACAGCTTGACATAGCCACAACTCGACTGCTACCGTTGACGTACGCACGTATTCTCTCACAAGAACAATCTTCTGTTGTTGTACAAGAACTACTGCGATGTAAGCGACTGAAGGACCAAGAGGGCCTGTACAATATGGATATATATACCAGGTATATATTTCGCATTCAGGTAGTAACCTGTCTTATGTCTGGGTTTCCCCTCCGATTGCCTATCGCGCCAGAGACTTTTAAATACTACTCCGGAGTATAATATTGAAAATACACTCCATCCAGCTGTGAGATCGAGGATTTGTTCAAAACTCATCTTTCTTTGCAAGCTGCGTGTGATACTCCGATCGCGCGTATTACGGGTTGTGTGTCCTCATTAAGGATATAGGTCAGCGACTCCACCTTGCAACTACAGTGTAGCTATCAGGGTCAACAGGGTAATGTTAGGCAGTCTGTGCGCGGAAACTATAAAACCCATTTCTGAGGGGGACAATATCTGACAGCTGTGGAAGGAAATGCATCAGTTTATCAAGTGTAGATAGCCCTTTAAGTCGAATAACCAGGGACGAGAGGGCGGAGCGTTCGAGGGGGTGGGGTGGGGGGGGGAGGGTGGGAGGTTGAGGGGGGGGGTAGGGGGGGGGAAGAATGTTTTTTTTACCAACATCTTTGGGTATGGGTTTGCCATAGGCGTGCTACTAGATTTAGGCGATGGTGCGGGTGGTGGGGAAGGAGAGGGCGTTTGGGGGGGGGGGGGGGGGGGGGGGGATGAATTAAAGCTACGACATGGATGGCTAGAGAGATACGGACGTGATATCAATTGCGTAGAAGCGTTTATTACTTGGCCGATTTCGACTGTAGGTGGGGCGCTTGAACAAGTGGGGGCTGGGAAAAAAAAGCAATAAAGTAGGGGGGGGGAGGGGGGTTAACTGGATCCACGGTATGGATAGCTAAAATGATAATGAGGTGATATCAGCTGGTTGGTAGTGTTTACTACTCTCTGGCGGATTTTGATTTTAGGTAGGGCATTTGAACAAGAGGGACCGGGGGGGAAAGGGGGGGACGGGCGGGGGCGGACGGGACACATTAAAATGTGCTACATACAGCAGTACTGTTGTACACACGGCCCGTTGTTTTCACGTTGAAAAATGCTTGTAACACATGATGACTCATTTACGCACCCACAGTTTTGCACGAGCATATTCCTCATCACGAACCCTTCCAAGGCGTACGTCTCGTTCTCCCCGAGACCTATGACCTCGACGCACTTGTTGACGAAGGAATCTTCGTCGTCCTCATCGTCACCGTGGAATCCGTCAACGGTAAACCCCTGGAAGGCAGAAGTACGCGACCAAGGGGACGGGGGAAAACCGGCAATCAATAACCATTTATTTGCGTAGTGAGAAGCAAGACAGTGTCAATAATGCTAACGAGCACCAAAGGCAACGATAGGCACGGAATGGTGACAAAATGGCGATGGCGAGCACTCCCGTGGAGAGACGGGAGATTGGGGCAAGGTAAGCTGACGTTGGATTGAATATGTAACGGGGGCAGAGGGGAGTCAGGCAGTCCTCTCGAGTACGTGTCGCCGTCGTTACAGCCCGCCACAAAGCCTTCGTACAAGGAGACATTATTTTAGGAAACTAAAGCAAAGAGCGGAAATTTTGTGGAAGGTGGGGTATACCATTTAAATTTTTGCTGCACTCTGCGGTTTTTATTTACTTTTTATTGATCTTCGCTTTTTCGTTCCAACTCGATTCGCGAGAGTTTTGCCCTCCGCGGCAACTCGGAAAAGCTGTTGTCACAGGTAGGTGCCTCCCCTGCCCTCCCCTCCACCCTCCCGGTACATGCCTTCTTTGGTCTGGCGCATTTGGGTTCATTCAGCGCGGCATCTTTTTACATATAAATGACTGTCGATTGACGTTGAATGTGGCCATCTCCCGCTCGCGTACTGTCAACCTGCCTGCCCACATGAGCGAGAAAGTATCCCTTGCACGGTTCGATCGTACGACCCCGACCCTAATAAATACGCTGCTTACCTTTCAACAACCGAGGACGCCGGCTTATTGTACTTCTGTATAGTTGGTATGCAACTTGTCAGTGTCTTTTACTCCAGGTATCCTTCCACTCCAGACCGAGTGACTGGACCCTGTCATCTGTGACATGAAACTGATGATGCGAGTTCAAAGGAACAACAACAACATCGTATACTGTCTCCCACAACCCCCAAGAAAACCTCTATTCTTCGTACAAATCCAGACTACCTGGTAATTTTTTTGTACCTGGTATTTTTTCAAGAAGAGTGTAGCCTAGGCGTGGCATGTAATTTACGAATAAAACCCCTTTCTTCTGAATGTGGGCTGGCTCTACGACGCCACGTCCACCGGGAAGCTGGTTCTCAGCAAAGGGATTAAGCGATAACAATATTGTATCTTGTGCGTTCTGGCTCGGCCAAGGTATAGATGGGATGTTAGTCTATAGTTGGAATTTAGGTTTAGGCCGAGATGGTCGACAATATAGACTACCGAGTACTACTGCTGTAGACCCGGGTGCACGTATCTCCATCCAGTTATGCTAGCCGTCTCGTGTCTTCAAACTCGAGAAAAACGTATTATCGTTATAGCTCAGCGCTGGGAGGGAAAGGTCAAGGAGACCAACCACCTGGTGGTATCGCCCGGCGGACAAATAACGCTAGCTTGAAGGGATATGATACCCTACGACGACATGTTTTGCCTTGGCCTGGATGTAGAAGGAAATGACGGCCACAGGTCGTCAGCAGTCGTCGTGGTTGTTGGTTAAAAGAGCTCAACATTTTCTGTATGTAGATGCTCAGTTGCATAGCTCCATAGACGGATGTGCCAACCTATTCGATAATGGTGTTGGCGCACCCTTCTGTGTAAGAGACGTAGCGGGCACCGCACGACAGCAGTATTAAAGCCACTGTTGTGTGACTTCTCAGACGAAACAAACATGACGAACAAGACAGCCGAATGGCAGAATCGGCTACACATTACATAGCATTCGGAGCTGCTGCTGGAGGTACAGGAGGCACGCCCGCACTTCAACTCAGGAAGCTGGAATAGGCATGCTTGAGGCATGCCGATACTACGATAGCATTGAGCCGTTTTTTACTAGACGCCTGATTGGGTATATCGCGCTCGTCGCTTTTTTGTCTGTATCAATGATTCCCAGAAGTAGTGCTGATAGGACGGGTGTCCTACATTACTATGTTTTTTTTCATCCGAGTGCCTAACCTATCCAAGCCCCAACCTTAGCTCATATGTATACGAAGTACCGATCGAAGTCCCCCCTGATGACGTCACCGGGGGAAAAAATGTTATAAACGTCAAACAATGCCTATCACACCGTCATGGGAGAAGTGCTTGCTTACCACTCTGTCGAGAGGAAATTGGGATGCATAATGCACGAGAACGGAGTTTAAACTATCGATGGTTGGTTGCATTTGATCGCGTTGGGGTTAAAGGTCGGAGTTATCATAGGAGGTATATCTACCGGGGAAAATACATTTTGTGTTCCAACCATTCTTTATTAGGTGGCAAGGTGACCCCCTGTACGAGACGGAGAGAGGACCAACCGTGAGCATGTTCTATTTGTTGACGGGGTTTTGGTCAGCGTTAGGGGTTTAGGGTTGGTTGCATTTGGATCGTCCGAAAGTCCCTTGATTTTAAACAAGAGCGCCGATAACAGGACGAGCTGACGTGCCCTCTACACATGCCGGGTATTAACCACTGTATATACGAGAACACCACAACCACTTTCCTGCAGTACACTATCCGCGTTATGACGCGTGTCGCTAACGACATACCTGGTATACTACAATTAACTCGTCACAGCAGTACGGTAGAATCAGCTTGGTGCGGGATAGACTGCACCAAGTCTGTCCTCTATGTGAAAAGGCTCCACTCACGTTCCGTAGGATACATATATTACAACACAAGCTGAAGCAAAGCCCGTTAGACGAATCGCCGAGGTGGTCGGACGAGGTGCTGAGGTAGAAACGCCGTACGATCGATCGATGCGTCCTTACCGCACGAGGTACACATACATATGTACCGTATGTTCCTTATTGTGGTGTCTATAAACCTTGCACACCGTTCTATTTGGGCAAGAGCGAGTTTGAGATATCTTTTTCGGCGGGGATGTCTAACCCCGGCGGCGGCTAAAACGAGGCAAGGTTTGACGCGTTTCTAATCGAAAAAATAATTTTCACATTCTAGAAGCGCGGAGCCACAAGATAGTCCAATGGCAAATACCTGGTACAACAGTATTGGCGTGCTCATTTGAGATTAGACTTCAACAAAGTTTAGCCTAGGCTTTCGAAGAAATTTGATTTGATGACTAGACTAGATAGACTAGACTACTGGAATAGCCTACAAATGGGCGCTTGCTTGCCAGTCAACAAGAAAATTGTTAGAAATCTACCGCGTTCTTCCTCGCGAAGGAAAATTGGCAACCCCAGAGCCAGATTTCAGGTTTCTTGTGAGAGGACCGCTGCTGTGATACGGTTGTCGTAGTGTCCGTCTAGATAGGGCCGGGTAAATGGTGCCGGTTGCCCGCGGCGGGGCCTGCAAAATAGTGCGGCACACAATAATGCAACAACCAGTTGTGGCGGCATTCGTAGTAGTGGTTGCAGCTGTACTGTAGGGCTTGAACTTTTTGCTGGCACGTAAAGGGCACTGTAGAGGGACATCGGCTGCACTTCCCATGAGCTTGTTCTGGCACCAGGGCACTGTAGCCGCGAGGGACCGAGACTGCGATTCCCGCGCGAGCCTTTCCAGGCACCACCAGCGGACGAATACTTTGCCTGTTGGCATATATCCGCTGGGTGCAGCACGGAGAAGAGAGTGTCAGGTGTAAACCAAATATGAGAGTACACCGTGCGCCTGCAGATATATAGCAGGTACCACGCATGCTACAGCTAGCTCTTAGTTTAAGATCCCAGAGCCATTTGAGATTGATGTCAAGAAGAGCAAAATCTCGTATGTTTTTGAACAATTTCTGGTTAGTGAACATCCTCTTCCTTGCCCCCCGGCCACGCTCAAAAGATGCCCCCCTCCCCCGCACCGAAGTGGGTACGGACATCACAAAAAAAAGACAGGGAAAGGTGACACTTAAGTTGCCCCCAAGGCAGAACCAAGAAACGAATCAGGGCGGAAGGATTGCTGTGGACCCTCGGAGATATAAACGTTTATCGGGTCTTCCTGCTGTAGTCTATAATGTAAGAGTAACCGCCGAGGTGTTCAGGCGTACCGTGTACTTGGTTATCTTGTGCCCTAACTGTGCGTAGGTCTCGGAAACGAAGGAAGCCAGGTGTCGACCTCCTAATTGTTGTCGTGTACATGATATATATAGCACGTACCAGGTATAGCATTGTCCCCATCCCGAGAGTATGTATCCAAGAATGCCCGTCATGGACGGCCGGATCATTGGCGTGACCATGGACCACCGAACCCTTTCCTCAAAGATCGTGATCGGGTTACCTTCGTCGTCTCTGAGGCAACAATTTCTACGATATGAAGGACGCCAGCATTACTATCACCGAGGCGACTGCACTGGCACTTTGTTACATTTGTAATTTTTTTGCCTGGGTGTACTTGGTGTTCATCGCCTGTTCAGGTGTCGGGAAATTGAAACGCTTGCTGTTCCTTACTAATGTGTACCCTCGTCCTGAGCTCACCTCGACTGTGATCCACGAGTGTTCGATGCGGATGGAAGGAGACGTGGCTTGGATCACCGCACCCTTTTCCCCCATGATGGTGATCGGGTTGCCCTCCTCGCCCGAGACAACGCTTTCAACCTTGTCCGTGTAGGTGCCATTTGCCAGTACGATGACATCGCCCCCCACGGCACTAGCGAGGGCGTCCGCGAGACTGTACACCTGAGAACCATGTCACCGCGGTACGGTGGTAGGAATGATAGGATTTGCGCATTTAGTTGCCACAGCACGGTAAAGCAGGTGTGGAAACTGAAAATTTGTATGAAGCCAGTTGCACGTTTGGGGTTGTTTAATTCTTGCAGCCCAACTATGAATTCATGACGTGCGCTCCTCCACTAGGCCTCCACTAGGCAAAGGAGCGGCTTTCGTAAATACCAGCAGGGCTTGTGTATTGGGCCCGAAGTGCTGCTTTCAGTCATAGTTCGGAACTCTGTACTCCGGTCGGAGGCATGCTGCGGTCCGACAGGCGTTGCGCTCTTTGACCTAAGCTCTTCTATATCATTCAAACGCGGCTTCTCCGATATTGACCTGCGCACAAAACTGTAGCTAAACTGTTTTGAGCCGGTGAGCATTCAAAGCAGTGTTGCTTAAACCGTTCAAGATTCGACGCCTACGGGATAGCATGTGGAGCCTCGTTGGGACGATATTACCGAGTTTTCCAGAGTTAGTCGTATGGGGTCAGGTATGGATCTTCTCGAGATTGAGGAGCTTTACAAGAATAAGTAAGACGCCTGCAACCATGACGACTGCAAGTGATGACCTGAAGATAGAAGACCAGTCATCGAAGTGCCATACCCCTACCGCATAAGATCATAGGAGTTATCCAAGTGGCTGGCCCGTGAATGCATCTCTTTGAAGTGGAGAGCCCTAAAAATTAAGGTGCGACCCCTGCTGCTATGGCAAGTAGTACCGTACGTCAAAACCAGTCGTCGTGTAAAATATACGGAACTTCTCAAGTAAGTACGTGGGGGGGGCTCAGGAGAACAAGATGCTACTGCGACTCCACTCGTGTCGACGAGGCAAGGAAGGAAGGAAGTGATTTGCTCTTCTCGCGACAAAGATAAAGGTGCGTATCGGAGTGGTGGGCGGGGAGAAAAGAGCTCTTGATTAAGCGACGCTGGATTTGAATCACGTCTAGGGAGGGAGAAGGATAAGTGAAAAGTGCGCAGATATTAGAATGGATGCGCGAAAAAGTAACATAAATATTACCACTCGTAGAGCATATCTTTCCCCTCGAGGGTGGACATAACTAACACCTCGAATTCGTGGACTAACTATCGACTAGAACTGGGTATTAGATCTAGACTATATTATAAATATTGAAAATTCACTCCAGCTGTGAGATCAAATATTTTGTCGAAACTCATCTTGGCAAGTGTGATACTCCCATAGCGCGTATTACAGGATGTGTGTCTTCATTAGTCTAGACTAAGGATAGTCTATAGGTCGTCGACTCTCCGTGCGACTACATTCAGTGTATCTATCAGGGTCAACAGGGTGATTTATATTTTCACGCCCACAAGAAGCCGGCTCCTATACCACCCGTGTAATGCTCTACTCGTACAGCAGTAGAAGACGTCCCACCTTGTCAATAGAGTTGAGGCCGATAGCTGATGCATCCTCATCTGCTATGACGTTGTAGGTGTAGGCCTCAGCGCGGTGCACACGAACAGCGCCACGAGGATGGATACCGCAGGAAGTAGGGAGAAGCACGTCGTGGCCCTCATGGTCGCAGCAGCTGCAGCACAACAGCCTCGTTCTCGGTATCAATGACGATGCTGGAGCTAGGATGGATGTGGTTCCGCTTGCTAGCGGCTAAAGTGCGCTGAAACTACGCTCCCAGCCGTAGAACCTGGGTATATAACACCTGGTACTTACACTGTAGTTACTAGAGTACTGTTGTACACTATGGAAAGAAAAGCAATAATTGCCTCGCTTCGGCCGTGATAGTCTTAACGATGGAAGATGTGCTGACGGACGGTGAATCGAGCGGGCAGAAGCTTCTTCGCCGACTTTCGACCGAACAAAGTCGCGCTACAACTGCTGCCCAGGAGTGCTGCACGTTGCGGCCGAGCAAGTAACCTCTTATTTTTCAGACCCACCAGCAAAAGCAACTCAAGATCCGACACGCGCTATCTACTGGTTGGTGTACAGGTCTAGCGATTCCGCTCGCTGCAGCAACTCTCTTTCCTTTAGAACAGGGCGCAGGGAGGTGAGGTGTTGGAGAAGGCCAAGAAGGGTAGCGAGCGGTGTTTTTAGTAGGTAGGTGTAGATGGAGTGCGGGTGTGGAGTGAGTGTGCTGACATGCAATCGCGCTGCCACTGACATGTACCTGGTACCACTCATGGTTGACCACGCAGCAACGCAGCCGCAACAACCGTGTCCATTGCATACGAACGGCTGCATTGACGGGTACTGACAACCTTACATGCAATTATTCATATTAATACCAGGTGGTGTCATTAGGTCGACCGTGATTGTCATATCTGGCGGCTGATCAACCCCGGAACATTCGGAGCATTTGTCGCGATTTGGTATCGGGTTTATCCTTCGTTCATGCGTCGTGCGAAGTCGTCAGTATCCACCACGAAGTTTCGGGCAAAAATTCCATAACGGGCAGAAGACGGCGATGGACCTTCACCGAGGTTGTAGAAGTTCGCACCGAAACGGCTTCAAAAACGTGACTGGTGACTGCTGCACCGCAAAACGCAAAGAAGATATCGCGTATATACTTTATACAATCATTAACAAAATACCTATATACATACACCGCATTTGCTACTGCTGTATCTTTAACTCGGTCGTAAGACCACGGGAACCTTACCTGCGCAAATCATGAAAGATCCGAGTCAATGGATCTTCCTGAGAACTGCTGTGTGTGGCGATCTGTTCTTCCTTGATTCTAGGCTTTGAATGATGCACAATAGTTAAACGCCGGATGAAATTGTGACTATTATTATCGATGCTGCGTGCCTCGCTTAAAATACAGTGAGGAGGGGCGACGGTACGGGGTATCATTTAAGCGCGAGGGCAAACTATGGGCGGGTGAAGTCTGGTAGGCTCGAAACGTACACCTTACGAGCCACTCCAAGGTACGCTGGGGGGGTGGGGGGGGGGGGGTGCTCAAAGCGTACGGACGGATACACCACGCTCAGTGTCAGACACCTCGTGCACCGTATGAGCGATAACGAAGTACGGGGGAGGGGTCTGTTGGCCTCCCAACGATCGGCCAACGTGGGGGCGAGGGGGCATGCTCATGCGTAGCCGTAGTCCTAAGACCACAGATCCTCGCGCGCAGAAACATGCCGAGACGGAAAACGTCGGGTTTCCACCGACCAGAAAGGCATCGCGTGCACAAAGCGCGATGCGCCGTGAGGTCTTCGGCCAATCCCATGAACGGTGGGCTTCGTCCTGCTAAGAACTCACTTGCGAGGATGACTTCCGCACCTTGGGGGGGGTTGGGGGGGAACCTTTTGTGTTCTCAACGTACACCTTAGACGCCTGGTTCGATACATCGGTAGCACATTTCGGCTATCCAATTTTGTGAATAACGGAACTCCTTACTCCAATATCGTCCCAATGCGCTTCTTGCTGTTGAACAATTTTCGGTGAACATTCTACCTAGGCCAGGGGACCTTATGTATCGGGTTAGTAGGCCTACACTTGTTCACGAAGTAGCCAGTTCTCGAAATAGTGGGATGTGTTCGTCAACGTTTTGTGACGCCGGACTTCCGTGGTCCTCTCGGGGGGGGGGGGGGGATGTAGAGCTCCTTACGTAATGTGCCTGATAAAATCCAAATGCTACCCCTCCCGTAGAATGGCTGTTGACCAAAGTGAGACTTCGTTGTATCTTGATTTTAATATGGGGAAAAGTGGCGACAAAAATTAAAAAATATAAAAAAAAAGGTGGGGGGGAGAATTTCGAGCCCCAAAAACAGTGTCACACGCGGCCAACGGGCAATTAACTCGCGCATGGGTCCAGGAACGTGCCCACCCTCGTCACGAGGCGGACGCGGGGCTGACAGTCCGAGAGCCGCGGAGCGAACCCAACCAAAAGAGCACCACCATACTATATACTATAATAAGCTAAAAAACTCACTCCATCTGTGACATCTAAGATTTCCTCGACACTCATATTCGCAAGCTCTGTGTGATATGACGATCGCACGTATTACTGAGTGTTTCCAAATTGAGGATATCAGTCGGCGACTCACCGTTAAAACTACAGAGTATACATATAAATATCTTTCTTAAACCGACCAGGTATGCCACAAACCTAGCTCAGCACACGGGGCCGCGGGGCACACAATGACATTCGCGCGGCCAGTCGTCCCACGCCAGCGGTGCAGGAGAAGCTTCTAAGCTCGAAACATGAGGAGCTCAACGTCTCACTTGGAGCATGAAATCGAAGGCATTCGTTCGCGAAAACCCGGCCAGCATTTCAATGTGGTAGAGTCCCCTTAACCGTAATAATACTAAAACAAACTTGATAAAAAAAACGACATTGTAACCGAAGATTCCACATTTTGAGGATCAGAAACCTTTTACGCCAAAAATGTGCAGCTCCTGCCATGGGACTACTGTCGACAAGGGACCAAACCTTTTTCATGAAGCCCACGCGAGACTGAAAATCCAAGAACTGGGGAGCGAACACCTGCTGCCCCTCTCCCTGCCCCTGCACTTCCTTTTCAGCAGCAGCAGCGTCAGCAGCGTTTTTGCCTCGTGATCGGGCCGAACGCTGAAAAGGCTGGCTTCGACGTCGCCGAGATCGCCGATTCCCCCGTACCCGCGTTCTGGCTTGGCGGGGAAGGGGCTACCTACCTTAGCCGCACCCCCCCTCATGCGACACACCATTAGCAAAGACAAAGTCGCGTTGGCCCCGCCTCCCCTCATAGGAAACGCTTGCAGCAAGGAAGAGGGAGAACAGGGGGGATGTCCTCGGGGGTCGACGAGGTCTTCTACGCTTCCGCTACGATTTGCTGTTGTCGTTACCGTCGCTGCTGTCCCGACTGCTGTTGCTGCTACTACCGCTGCCGCTACTGCCTCTGTCGCCTCTGTTCTTCGGACGCTCAGTTCTCTGGTGCCATACCAGGTAAGGACTACCGCCCAAATAAATGTTTGGTCGAGTTGTGCATGACGCATGTCCCAAAAGTAGTGCTCGGCGTGGTGTTGATGTTGAGCTCGTCATGTTAGGCGCGCTCAGAAACTTCTTAGAATCTGCGGCACCCTTAACTTGGGATGACTCAAAACCTATTACTAATAATAGACATCGAATGCCGTTTAGCGCAAGAACTGCTCAATGCCAATCAAAGCGCAGCCCCCTCCATTTTGGAGAGGAATGCTACGGTAGGGAGACCCCTTCTAGCGGTGTTTTATTTACCGACTCGAAACCGCACGCAAGAGTGGCGCTACCTACACACATGTCGGTTTCGCGATATCGACGACCGCATGATAAGACTGTTTGCTACGCTAGCTGATGCAACGGAATTTAACGTAATCCGTTCTTGAGAGAGGCGCTGATGCACATGCGCGAGAAGCCTAAACCTCGGCAGACGTATGACGCGTACACCCGCCCCCCCCCGCAACCGTAGGTTTGGTTTCTAAGCGATTCCGTACATAGGTGTAGTGCACATCTGTGACACTAACACCGAGGTGCACGACACATCAAACTGGGCATACTCACTACCCCAAGATGGGCCTCTTATGTAAGATGTGTGCTACAAGAGACGTTGCTCTCCATTCATCCACAGCGTTTTCTGCAAGAGTGAGCTCCTCGACCCCAAATTGTCGGATAGGTGGCGCGTTGTACGATATACTCGTGGCACAACGAAGGAAGCACTTCTCGGCTGGAGTGTTTCCTGAATGAGTTACGGTGATCCTTAACCCAAAATCGTCGGGTTTATTTTTTTTTTTGCCAAGTTGTTTCTGAAACACCTAGCGCCCATGGGATTGTTCATCGGGTCTTAGCCTTTTCATTATTATTCCAAATCGTTTTTGGGCTGGGGTATAGACCAGTTGAAATCAGGAGCCTCACAAAAAATTGGGTGTATACACCTCTATGGTAGCATGAGAGTCAATACTCTAGAGAGGTAGCTATATTAGGCAGAATATTTTCTGATATACGGGGATCCATAACCCAAACAAGCGTCGGAAAATGTTTCCATTTTTTTGCGTTGTGAAATGCATTTATACGTAGCCCATGGGTTCGGTTATCGTGTTGAACTTTTGGTTTGCTCCAAATGCGGTTGTGGGCTGAGTTGCGTGCTGTTTAGAACTCCTATAAAGATATTGGTCGATAAACACCAGAAATTAAATGGTTGACCGTTGACCGTACGCAGCACGTGTCATCTCATATTTTTTTTGGCAAGGATTAGGTTTGTTGCGACTCAACTACTGTACAAGGTGCACCATTGCTTTTGTGAGTCTCTCAACATGATGAAGCGCTCTACACCCTACCCAAATAAACCTATTTTTGAGTGAACTGAAAGGGCAGCCCGATGACCAAAAACCCATGGCCTAGATGAAAAACGTACCCAAACAGCAGCACGAGAACCATGACGAAACTCCCACGATTTTGGCCCCTCCACTCGGACAATGCGTTCGCCTAAAAGAGGTACTGTACCTCGATCGTAAGCACGCGTCGTGCACCTAGCCCATAGATCTGCTCATTGCGTTGTAGTTCCAATTTAGTCAGGGTCACGGTTTCGCGTGGGTGGGGTAGTGGGGCATCTCGCGTGAGAAGCTTAGTCCGAATAAAAATAAAAAAGGCACATATATGGACAGTAGCGTTTGTCGTAAGAGAGTGTGTGCTCGACGCAAATGGCACAGTATTATAGTAAATCATATGTGATGTAGGAATAACTGACGGGTGCGACGATAGATGTAGCAAATTTTCGTCCGAAATTGTTTCAGAATGACGCCCGGGGCTACTTGATAAACCCAAACCGTCGGAAATAGTTTTTTTTTTCATGAAATTCTTCGTCGTTTACCTAGGTCTTGAAATTTTTCATGTCCCGAGGCAGTTTTGTTTCTCTCCAAATCAGTTGTTATGAGAAGTCAATTTAGCTCCCAAACTAAAGAACCCCAGATCAAACGTGGTGAATCTCCACAATAGAAGGTGTCATTCCTCGAAACAGCGTCTTTTGCTGGTTATGCTGGCGATGCTGGCTATGCCCGTTTTGCTGGCGCTGCAGGCTATGTCGGTTATGTTGGTTTTGCTGGTTATGCTGGCGATGCTGGCTATGCCCGTTGTGCTGGTGATGCTGGCCATGCCGGTTATGTTGGATTTGCTGGGTATGCTGGTTATGCCGGTTATGCTGGTTATGCTGGGTATGCTGGTTATGCCGGTTATGTTGGTTATGTTGGTTATGTTGGTTATGCTGGTTATGCTGGTTATGCTGTAGGTTGGTTATGCTGGTTATGCGGGGTTTTGCCGGTTTTCTGGTTATGCCGGTTATTGTGCTGGTCATGCTGGTTATGCTGGTGATGCTGGTTCTGCGAACTGTGTTGGCTATGCTGGTTATGCGGGTTACGCTGGATATTCTGGTTTTGTACCGAAGCTACGGCAGGGGGTTGCTGTTGGGACCCTGTTGCTTTTGGCGGGGGGTCGGGATTACTCGCGCCAGTGACGCCCTTGTGCTTATGTGCGGTAATTTGTTTGGCGAGTTGTTCAGACTTTACGAATCGTGAATCTTCGTGGACCTGCAATGGCACCCTGCGCCAAGCAAATCGTGAAAAGAAGTATTTTCGTCCGTGAGGTACAGAGTATCTCGTGTGATTATGGTGTGGAGTAGGTTGGTACGTGTGGCGCCCCGGTGGTGGTGTAGGTGGAGGAGAAAGGTGGCGTAATAGCCGGGGATCGGTAAACTACAAACTACTAACTAAGGCGGGTGTGATAACCCGATTTACCCGGTACGTGTGTGGTGAAGCGTGATAGCTCAGGTGTGATAACCCGGAAAGGGAACTCGGTGCTGTGGCGTGATAGCCGGGATGTAAATACACAGGCGTGGTAGCCGTGCAGTGGTGAAGGCGTGATAGCCCTTGCAATATAGATGGGTCGTGGTAGCCCTTGGCGTGGTAGCCGTAGAAGAGACACAGAGAAGACACGAGGTAGAGGCAAATATAGAGTCGAAAATGGAGTGATATTATTCGGGCACATAAAAACCCACAACACAAAATCCCGTTGTGGAGATCCATCCCACACATATACGAAACCCCCAAAGTTCTCCGATCCATCTTTTCGGCGGATTCTTGTTAGCAATCTGACAATGGAGTGAGTACGTCCAACAGCCCCCCTACTCGCAACATTGTCGTGATTTATCCAGACTACCCTTTTAAAACGTACATTCCCAGGTACTAAAATACTGCAGAGTTTTTCTTTACTCATGATGTCCAGACAACAAAAAAAATGTTGCATTTGCAAAAACATTCAAATCCGTTCTCGTCACATCCATGACCATTAAAACTCAAATACTATTCAGTATTTTCCATTGATCAATTTGAATGCAAGTCCTTGAACCCTCAAAAAGATACATCAGAAAACAAAACAAAGATGCATGTAAGAAATAAAAAGTCAGATAATCAAACACTATCCGAGAGAGAAATCACGTCAAATTCATCACTATCCCCCGGTGAAATTCAAACTCCCTCTCAGGTAACGCCTTGGTGAGGAAGTCAGCATGCTGGTACTGCGACGCTACGTGGATAATTTCGACCTCCTTCCTTTCTACCAGTTCCCTCAAAAAGTGATGCCTCGCGTCAATGTGCTTCGAGTTCGAGTTCGAAATCGGGTGCTTTGCGATTTGGATGGCACCCTCGTTATACTCATACATGGCAATACATGGCATCCTTGCCTTCGGCAACATAAAACATCAAACCTGCCTCAAAAACAAAATCTCCTTCCCCATGTCCGACATAGCCATATACTCCGCCTGAGTAGTCGAGAGAGTCACACACTTCTGCGTCTTGGAGTACCACGAAACAGGCCCCCCCGCACACATCACTACCCCCCCCGACACGCTTCTCCTGTCCGTACTGCGCGAAGCATAGTCGGCATCTGTGAACGAAATCAAACTAATCCCCGTCAACGTCCCCTTCTGAAAGGAAATCCCAAATAACTCGTCCTCATCGCATACCCTAGTATACTACGTACCGCTTTCCAGTAGATCAGCTTCGGCGCACTGCAATACTTTACTACTGCCCTCACTGAATTCGCGATATTCGGCCTGGTCAACAAGGCAATCCACAAAAGCGCACCGATCAACTCTCGGAAAGAAAAAACAAAAGATTCGGCTCGTCAACATCGTAATCCCAAAGCCTCCAAGTTGTAAGAAATCGGGTTAGCGATGCCCCAATCCACACCATACTTCTCTCCCAATTCTTCCGTGTACGTCTGTTTCGAAATAGTCAACCTCCTTGCCTCCCTGTCTCTCTCGTAATAGCAACCCGATTACCACTTAAGCTCGCCCAACGACTTAACTGGAACGAAAGCGGCACTCCCCGCCCCGACGGCCCAAGCGACCAATAGCTACCCCCGCTCTCCTCCCCGCCCGTGGTATCGTATGGCGGTGCACCTTTGCTCTCCTCCACGCCCCCCGACCCCGCATGCTGCTTGCCTCCGCCCCCCAGCTCACCAGATCCGTGCCCCTGCAGGAGCACCCGTTTTGCGTTCAGGGCCCGCCGGTTGGCCAGCAGCGACAGCAGCACATCCTCCCCCGCATGAGATAGGAGCCTCCCCCGTTGTCGAACGACATCGCCTCCATCAGCGGCGTAGAAACCGCTTCTTCCGGCACGCCTGAAAGCTGACCGCCCTCCGACCTGGTCCTTCCCGACACGCGCTCTTCGCCCCTCTCGCCCAGCATCCTCGTTGCATGTGGGGTGAGCGGCGAAGAATATCCTGCGGCGACCGGCGGCGGCTGCCCCCTTCTGTACGTCCGCGAAGCCGGTGTCGCCGCCGGTGATGGCGATGACGATGTCATCGAGCCGGCGTCCTCGATGGAAGAGAGAGACCACTCCGGCATCGGCGAACATGCGGCAGGCGGTGTGAGAGCGCTGGGCGAGTGCGCAGGCGGCGGACCGGCAGCAGCGGGCGAAATAGCAGCCGGTCCGGGCGGCGGCGAGGTGTGAGCGCTGGGTGAGTGCACGGACGGCTGTGATGACGATCGCAGCGGTGGTGGCGGCCAGGTGGCTGCTGCAGGCGGTGTACCTGCAGTAGCAGTCGGGTTCGAGCAAGTGGTGTGAGCGCTGGGTGAGTGCGCGGGTGGCGGACCGGCAGCGGCGGGCGGTATACAAGTCGGTCTGGTCGGCGGCGAGGTGTGAGCGCTGGGTGAGTGCGCGGGCGGCGGACCGGCAGCGGCGGGCGGCATACCAGACGCTCCGGTCGGCGGCGAGGTGTAAACGCTGGGTGAGTGCGCGGGCGGCGAACCGACAGCGGTGGGCGGCATAGCAGTCGGTCTGGTCGGCGGCGAGGTGTGAGCGCTGGGTGAGTGCGCGGGCGGCGAACCGACAGCGGTGGGCGGCATAGCAGTCGGTCTGGTCGGCGGCGAGGTGTGAGCGCTGGTTGAGTGTGCGGGCGGCGAACCGGCAGCGGCGGGCGGCGTCGAGGCAATCTCGAATGACACCCCCGGAAGCGTGGGCGGTGCTGGCGCGGAAAGGGCAGCACTGAATCCCCCCCCCCGACTGTGGCAGCGGCGCCCATGTAACGTTGAGTCGGGTGGTGTAGAGGGAGTCGTTCGCCGATCCCCGAATGAAGCGGAGCCTTCCCGCCTATTTTTACACTACGTGCGATGAAGAGCTGCAGGGGAGCTCCGCTGGCTTGAGCTGCGCCGGGAGCCGGAGAAGAGAGTTGTAGTAGCAGAGGTAGACGTGGCAGGAGGCGTGCCCTCTTGCTGTTGTTTGAGCTGCTGCTGCTGCTCGGGGGTCCCCGACTCCGCCGTCGGTGGTAGTGACCAGTGCCCCGCTGCTGCCCCTCACCCCGAGTACCCCATGTATTCGTTCTCGTAGGGATAATCTGCTGCAAAAGCGTGCCGCGGTGCGTTGGGATATTTTCCAGGCGGCAGATTAGGCGAACGATTCGGCGGCGAATTAGACGGAAAACTAGGCGGTGGCACCTGCCCGAATCCCTCGCCCCTGCCTCGACCGCGCCCGCTCGAAGGATGATGCCAGTTCTCGTGGCCACGTCCTCCGGGGTAGGTGTTCGCATATCCGCCAGACCCGGGTTCATGTCCTGGCGGCGGCGTTCTCTGCTGCTCCGGTGGGTGGCCCCGACTCCAACGCGCACCCGAGTCGTTGGGGTACGGTTGATGGTAGGTGTTCGCATACCCCCCAGGCCCGGGTCCATGTCCTGGCGGCGGCGTTCTCTGCTGCTCAGGCGGGTGGCCCCGACTCCAACGCGCACCCGAGTCGTTTGGGTACGGTTGCTGTCGATATCTACCTTCCTATCCACGCCCTCCTCCGCGTCCGGCGTACGGCCCGAGTCCCCGCGACTGCAGGTATTCGTGGAAATCACCGTAGTATCTGTCGAATTCTCGACGCATTACGATGCATTCGGGGGTGTTGTGGCCTTGCCCCTCGCCGTGGAGCGCGCAGTAGGTGTACGTTCGGTCGCGCTCCCCATACCCCCGATCACCAGCATTTCTCCCACCCCGGTCGCCCCGACCTACGCCGGCCGCGGTCAGGGCATGCCTTGCCTCCTCTCTCTCTTCTCCTGATCTCCCATTGCGCTCCAGCTCGTGAGCAGCTCTCCTGAGCAAATCTTCCGTGGTACGACTCGAAAGATCGGGAAGGAGAAGCACGTGGTCACTACAGAGCTTAAAAGATGGTAGCATTCTACGTGCAATATGTTCGCCCATAGATGCGTCTGGTCGCTTATCTCCGTATGATTCCAGCTTCATCCTAATGGCCTTTGCCCTTCCGTAAAATGACATGATGCTCTCTCCCTCCTTCTGCCTCAGTTCGTTCCACTCATCCTCTACTATCTCCCTCTCATGTTCACTTTTGACAGCGTAGTGAGACTCAAACACCCTCCACGCTTCTTGGGGTGACCCCGCAGCAAAAATCATTTCTTGGACTGGTTGGGCTGTGATTTTTGCGATAAGTTGTGACCATAGCTTGAGCGACTTATCTACTCTCTCCTTCCCGAAGTAACTCCTGAGTCGTGACCGGTCTACATCCGGAACCCCCACTGGTATCGATTCTCCCCTCAATACGTCCATCAACCCTTCAGCCGAGACCCAGGAAAGAACAGAACCTATGAAAACACGGAAAGCTGATCCAACACTTTGCCCGCTGTCAAACTTTCCAGACCAAGCAAGCATTTCATTTTTCTGACGAATTTCTATGGGTCTAGACTCGTACGTGCCTGCTGTTGGGGCGGTTGGCCCTCTCTCGTTGGTCATCTGCAGTATTTGGCGAAGGGCGTTGGCTAGGTCCGCGATCATGTGTCGATGAAGTTGCTGATGGAGCTGCCGCTGCTGTTGTTTCATGGTGTTGTTCATTGGCGGGGAAGGACTCGCGTCCGTCTCCTCCATGATGTTGTGCATTAGCGGAGGAGGACTCGCGTCCCTCTCCCCCGTTGCCTACTCCGCCGGTAGGGGTGCTCAAGCTTTCCCCCGACGAAGGTCCTGTGTCGGTTCGCCTCATTGGCGCTTAGCAACGCACAGCCCACTCGTTCGTTGCAGATCGTCGACGCAAGCGTGTGGAGTAGGTTGGTACGTGTGGCGCCCCGGTGGTGGTGTAGGTGGAGGAGAAAGGTGGCGTAATAGCCGGTGATCGGTAAACTACAAACTACTAACCGAGGCGGGTGTGATAACCCGATTTACCCGGTACGTGCGTGTGGTGAAGCGTGATAGCTCAGCTGTGATAACCCGGAAATGGAACTCGGTGCTGTGGCGTGATAGCCGGGATGTAAATACACAGGCGTGGTAGCCGTGCAGTGGTGGAGGCGTGATAGCCCCTGCAATATAGATGGGTCGTGGTAGCCCTTGGCGTGGTAGCCGTAGAAGAGACACAGAGAAGACACAAGGTAGAGGCAAATATAGACTCGAAAATGGAGTGATATTATTCGGGCACATAAGAACCCACAACACGAAATCCCGTTGTGGAGATCCGTCCCACACATATACGAAACCCCAAAAGTTCTCCGATCCATCTTTTCGACGGATTCTTGTTAGCAATCTGACAATGGAGTGAGTACGTCCAACATATGGCTCAATTACAGTAGGATATGATACTACAATAGCGTAAGCTTGGTGTAATGTAGCAGCGTGGTACACTAGGACACCACAACACCAAATTGAAATGGACCCAAGGCTGCGGCCGGAGCGTCACTCGGAGGAATTTTGTTTGCGCTGGCTCGGGGTCACTCGGGCGATCGCCCCTCTTGTTCCGTTGGGGTTATTGCGCTCTGAGCCTGTATTAAGTTTTTCAATTTGAAAGGAATCCACAATAGAATGACACCCTACGCTGCGCCAACAATAAATGCCCGTAGTCGCTTCGTCCACAACGTGAGGTACAAAGTCACTGGTCTGATTGGTGAAAGCAAGGTAGTAGAAAGGGGGTACCCACCACACCTGAGCCCTGGTACCCCCCCTTTACGTACCTTAGTCGGATATTGATGGAGGGTGGTGGTTAGAAGGAGGCGGCAGCGGCGAGGGGGAGAGGTGAGAGGGCGTTGTTGAGGGTGGGAAATGGGTGGCGAGGGAACGTGGTAATGATGAGGAGGGTGGGCGGCGAATAGTGCTGTGTATGGACGGCTGAGTGCGATGGTGATAGTAGGGAGGAGGGTGGACGGCAATGAAGCGGGTGCATTAGCGGGGAGCGGATGATTAAGAATTGCTGCAGCGGAGAGGCGAGAAGAAGAGAAGGACGGCGGGGGTGATGGGGGGGGGAGGGGGCATTTGTTTTTATGACGGCAGCAAAACGCGGCAGTAGTTCCTTTGTTGGTTGGCTGCGATTGCGACAGAGATGACCGAAACGAGTTCACGACAATAGCTGTCATGCGTGTGTTGTCGAGGAGGGGCGGAGGGTCAGATGGAGGTGGAATTGAGAGGCGGATGTATGACGTAGGCGATGGGTTGCGGGGAAGGGTGTAGAGGGAATCGGTCGGGGTAGGTGTGGTGTTACTACGTAGTTTTAATCAAACGTGATACCAGTTACTTTGTTCGTTGGCAGGGTGCGTGAGAAGTCGTTTGCCGAGCCACGCGTAATAAACCTGTTGTGTTATGGGTAGGTGGGCGGGGTCGACGGTGCGGGGGCATCATTGGTGTAGCATGGGGGGCGAATCCATTTTGCCAACTGTCGCGCTGCGTGCCCGCGGACGTGTGTTATTTTCTTCTCCGAGGATATTCATATGCTGTGAGTGTCCCCCTGCCTATGCCTCTTCTAAGTAGATTTCATTCTATCACAGCTCTTTGGGGACAAATGTCGGGGGGGGGGGTGCATGGAAGAATGCTGAGAGTTCCTGTTGTGGTCTAGAACGTTGTGATTTTTTCCCGTCTTTTCCTATCGTTCTCTGCTAAACAATCATCCACAGCAGTAGAGGGAAGAATAGAGTGAAGACAACTCTTTGTAGGTATGGAGCACAGTGAAAAGGCACAGATTACACCCTGATACTGCAACAGCAGCATGCGCCGTATGCCCAGTCCTCATATAGAGGCTTCGCCAACTCAAGCCCAGCAAGCCACAGGCAGGGGGACGACGACGCGGCGTTCGTTACATAAGCTTGCATTCAAATCCCGCAACCCACTTATTGAGGCCCGCGCACGGTGCCTCGATTTTCCTCAGCGTTTTTCACAGCAATTAGCATTCATCACGTATATTTTATATTTTTGTGTGCTTTCGACGAAGCCTACGGCAAGGGGGGATGCGCACCCGCATATATTAGCCTCAGTTTGGCTGGTGGCGCTTAGTGGCTCTATGTCTCACTCAAAATATGAAACTGACAAAACGGTACACCTAGTAGTTGGTCGGCGCAGCGTAACAAGAAGTTACACAGTGTGGTGAAACATCGCCAAAAATAGAAACAGTAATTGGTGTAGTCGCTCGCGCGAGTGACTCCCAACCGCTTAAAATAGACACCCAACCCCCCCAACCCCCCGCCACCTTGCTCCTCCATCAAAGCACAAGGTTGATGGACTTCAGCGCCGAGATCACTGATCAAGATACACAAATAATGAAGAAGCACCGAAAAACAAATTATGGAGAAACACCAAGGGCGAAACCTCGAGGCGGTTCGTGCACGCACGTACTACTACGGCAGAGGTGCACGCCATGTTTTGTTTCTAAAACTCCACAGTTGAGGAAGGAGCGGCTCCTCGTCTCGCCCAATGTTTTCAACTACTCGTTTAAAAAAATGAAAGTGCAAACCCGACGCGCAAATACATGGCCGACAACAAATTGGTATACATTACAAAAATGGATGTTGAAAAACCACAAACAATTCCGACAGCATCGGCTTCAGGCGAGGACCGTCATTCAGAAATAGGTACAGGCAGGCAAAGGGTTACACCTCTACAGTATAGTCCGCGTCTCTGTCGGCGAGTGTAATCGCTTTGCCTCTAGCCTCACATCAAATTGCGCGCTCACCAAGAAAGTGCGGATGTTGCAGATGTTCATTTCTTGACAAAAAAATCGCTTTTAGGAAGACCATCAAACCGGGTCCCCATTTTTTTCCGTCACAGCGCGGGCGACCGCCACCGCTGCCGTCGGGTCCCTACGCTGGTTATAATGAGGGTTCTCAACTACAAGCAAAGCGTACCTGGTACGGCAAAGGACGGTGGAGTACCCATACACACACCCCGTATAAAGAGGGACGATGCACGTGTGTACGCACTGGCTCTCACCAGATCAGCGTCCCTCAATGAAGAGAAGGCGCACGTGTAATATGTATCCACTTACATTTACGTGCGTGTTTCCGCTCCTTTCCTGTTTCCTTTCTTGTGCACCTATGTATATCAAGCGTTACCCGTAGGGAAGCTTGTACGACACTTCGAAGTATATAATATCAACTTTCCACCAGTGTGAGTGAAGTTTTGTACGCCGTACCGTTTTATTCAGAAATTTTTCAAATGTGTCTGCTCCCCAGCACTGATAACATTAGCAGCACCTATCCCTTCCTCCCCCATGCCTCTCTCGGAATATCTCCCTGATAGAGCGGCTCGGCAACGCCACTACAATAGTTGGCAGTACCCCCCCCCCCCCCCCCCCCCCTCCCTCTCCGCGCCCTGAACGTGTATCTGGTTCGCAACACCATCACCACCAATAGCAACCCTACATAAACACGCCTTTCCTCTCGCAAAATGGAGTCATTTAGAGGAAGGCAATGTACAAATATCCAGCTGGGTATATACTTCTACGTGGAGCATTTCAGGAAAACAAAAAATTCGTTAAATCGTCTTCCTGTAATACCGCCACTAACTGACGGACGGCACACTGTGGGAAGCGTAATGAAGTTCAGATGGCAAGCAAAACAACCCCTTCGTACGTTCTCGGCCTCCCCTTCGGTCTCAATGCTCACCCGACCGGTACGCTTTAAAACTGCTGGTGCACGCATTCCCGGTGCACTCAGGCTACTGCAAAAACTACTGCAAACGGCCATACATGGCGCCAAATCAAACACAACAGCTATCCGAGTATAGTACAGTTCAGGAAAACGTAAAACTAGTTTTGCAGGCCTGTAGAGCAACTCCCTCTCGACCTCTAGGTAACTTTAAACGTTTGATGCGTGTTCATAATACATGCGCTGGTGCACGCACCCCACCTGGTGCACTCAAGCTACCGCATGCACTGTGAACATCTACAGTACCACATAAACACAGCGTTCCAGTATCGTACAATTTTAGGAAACACAATTTAGTTCAGCACTCTTGGAATACCTCCTTCTCGTTCTCCTTGCATTCAAACAAATTCTGCCTTTCAAATCAAAATGTTGGTGCACGCAGCTTCGATGCACCCAAGCGACCACACCTCCTACGGCAAACGGCCACCGCACCAAATCGACTCAAAATTTCGAGTACACTAGAGTCAGGAAGCGTAATGAAGCCAAGTACGCCTGCAATAAACATATGTCCTGGACCTTATCGTTTTTTATACGCCAGGTACGTTCTTACCGGCAATCGCTGGCGCACGAACCCGATTTGCACTCGGCGCTGCAACATACCCTACTTCAGTACTTCAGCGGATGGCGAGAGCACCAGATGAACACGACTACCGATTGTCGTGTCATACAGCAGTTCGAGGAAACCTCCTCAGTTCAAAAAGGCATATATATACTGATACGTAGGGTATGGTTCGGAAATGCTGGTGCACAGACCCGCGGTGCACTCAAGCTACAACATAGAGACTATATCAATATTTATATATTCTACATGGCAGAGACAGCCTCGGCACAAAACAAAACACGCCTTATGAGTATCATACAGATGGACGTATCCTGCGGTTTAGCGAGACATGAATTTCCCCACTCGGCCTGTGAAACGACTCCTTCCTGGCCTCTTATAACTCAAGTGTCGGATTGACGAAACTAGAAATACACACACGTTGGTGCACAGAGCCCTTTGCGCACTCAAGCTATTTTACTTGCGGCGAACGGCCACAGCACCCAGAAAGAAACAGCCACGACAACGAGCAGTGATACATTTAACAAAAACGGACCATGTACTCCCGCAAAAAACACACACGAACAACACTATAGTACTTGCATAATCATTGACCTCGACCCTCGACGTCTAGCGCACCAAAAAAGTCGGATATCTCAGCACTCTTGTCAGTTCGTACACCGTACTGATTCCTTCGGCTCACAAAAGAGCGTGACAAAATGGGCCGCGTGGGCCGGCTGGGAAGCCTCGGTAGGTGAACCGATTGGCAAGTAAAGTGGCCAAACTTCAAAACAGTATCGATCATCACGTACGTGTGTGCCTTCGACTACGTCTGGCTAATACAAATAAGCGTGGCCGACTAGTTGCTTCGGCTCTAATCGTATGGGCGCAGCATGTCTTCGGCAACAACAAACATCATATATAAATTACCTCTCTGGCTCTACTCTAGGCTGCGATTCACTCGCTAACCAAGCCGTATATTTACACCGCCGCGCCATTAGCGAAGGGATACATCTACTTAGTGTGTATGCGTGGCACTCAAATCTGTGGCGGTACAACCATTTTCCAACCTACAAATCCGTGTTTGAGGGACACCCTCCAACTTTGTCCTCAGCGATCGTGGAGGGGGTATGCACCCACGTTATTCCCAGGCTCCTTTATTGGGGGCACTGTAAAGTAGGAAAGTCTATACGAAATTCCCCGACTGTAGCGACAAAACCGGACGTTGAACAAAATCTGTGTGATACGCGTATATCACGAGCAACCCCCCCCCCCTTCCCGGTAAAGAATCAATGCACATATCTTACTGCTGGAAACCCCATCCTATACCAACTTAATGTAATAAACACCCAACAGCCGCGGGCACAGTTCTGGCGAGGTTGACAAACCCGTGGTACGGCAGAGGGTAGCTCCTCAGTTGACTTGAAGGTCCACCGCACCCCCCCCCCCCCTCCCCCCTAAATAACAGTACCCCCTAAAACGCGGCAGCAGTGGTCATACTGCAAGCCGTCAGCCGATCGTCCGTGGGCTTCAATCAGGACAAATTCTATCATAGAGGTAGAGCCTTCACCGTTATATCCTCGGACAAATCGCCCTGCAGAGAGATACTACCGTAGGTAGTGGTGCGCTATTTGTTTCCGGGGCTCTTTCGCTCCTGAGGAGATAAGAGAAGATCTATAGTCAACCAAAAATGGATTTAAACAAAAAATTGAGTGCTGTTCTGACAAACTGCCCCATGCCGTAGGTATACACTGTACGAAAATTGCCTTGACAACAAGAGCTAGCCCCCGACGATTCGGGGTTAAGGAGCCCTGCCGTTCAGATTCGGTTTCAGCCAACACGTGCTACCCCTATCGTAGGACCCGAGTACACCACATTCCAAAGGGCGTTGCTTCCAAACATTGCATCACAGGTGCAGGCAGAAAGGTGTTCGGTTCATGAGCCCCTTGGCCGACCGCAGATTCACCCCATACCCCAGACCGCACCTAGCGCAAATGTACATATGGAAGGAGCAACCCGACCGAAAACACTCTCGGTCATTCTAGAGAAACAGCAACAACGAAAAATAGAGCAAGGTACACATGGATGGTACTTCGACGACGTACGCGGTCCTTCTTCAACTAAGACCCTCTCCGTCGGCGGTGCCCATCCCGGCTGAAACATCGCGTCTGCCGTAGACCATACCCCAGTTTGCACCAGACGGCTAAAGTTTTTTCCCTTCAACTAACGTTTTGTTCACGTTTCGCAAATATTCGTACAGCTTGCGTTTTCACAGTGTCTACAAAAAAAAATTGCTGAAAATTGAAAGCGAACTGACTGTTGTCGTACACCACAGGTACGCCCACCGTCCTATCCCATAGCTACAGCAGGTTTGAAGCACACTCCTAAGACGAGTTTCATACGATCTAGTGCTTGGTATTTTTTAAGTGGAACATTTTACCCGACCCATGTAATCAAATAATGCCAGCTGTCCCTAACGCGTGGGTGCCGTTATACAGCTTTAAAAGGACTTTTACACGCGTTACTCGGCCACGCGTTAAGGACACCAGGGTGCCTGTAAACGCCTGTTACGCTTCTACACCTTTACAAACACCTAGCACTGGTCAACTCCACACCACCCTTACCTTGTAACTAGCGTATTTTATGCCGAAAGCTATACCTGACGCCTGCAAACAAAACTAGCACTATCCGAAAACACGTTGCACGAGCGTCATCATCATCACCATCACCGACTCTATCTTCGCTATCGCTGGTATCGTCAATGTAATAATCGCCATGAAAAACCACGCCCTTTAGCTCGATCGTACGGGTGTCATCGATCGCGTCATTGCCAATGCACCAGTCAGGTTGGTGGGATTGAGCTCACATCCACCCTATCCGGAACCCTTACCCACCGGCTTCTCAACAGTCGTCAATGTTGTCGCTGTCGCCGTCAACATCAGCGCCATCATCGTCGTCACCATCTAAACCATCATCATCTCCACCGTTCATGATGTCACCATAAGCGGATGGGCCCTCAAGCGCCCCCCTTGCGAACGCAGCAGGAACGGGCACTCCAGTTTCGATATTGCCAGTGCTCTCACCGAGTTAGTTTCCAGTACCTCGCAGCTGCCGCCTCCGGCGGTCCCCACTACGTCCTCCGTTGTCGTCATCGTCGCTGTCATCATCCTCATCATCATCATCACGGCCATCATCATCATCATCATCATCATCATCACGGCCATCGTCGTCTTCATCGTCGTCATCATCACGGCCATCGTCGTTGTCATCATCATCATCATTATCATCATCATCATCACGGCCATCAGCACCATCATCGTCATCATCACGGCCATCATCATCGTCATCATCATCATCTTCATCTTCATCATCATCATCATCATCATCATCATCATCATCATCATCATCATCATCATCATCATCATCATCATCATCATCATCATCATCATCATCATCATCATCATCGTTCTCTTCTTCGACAGTAGGAGAAGGAGTGCTCGCAACCGGAGATGGAGTAGGCACGAATTGGCTAGGGCATTCCGCCTCCCACGTCTCCTCCATACTCCCAAGGCTGTCGTCGTCTCTGCGTGCGTCAAAAGCATTCACCGTCAGTCAATATGGTCACATCAGGAAACCTCAGGGCTAACGAACCAATATGCAATGTACCTCAAACACAAGTGCACACGTTGATGGGATTGTCTTGTTTGTGTACAATATTGACGATGCCCACTACTAATGCAGGGGGCAACAACAATTTCAGCTCGAAGCACGCTCGCCAAATGGCTCATATTGATTCCGCGCGTAGGGTGTAAAAAAATGTTGAACGCCTTTATATCATCCTTTCGGCGCTGGTACAAGCTAGCATTAACGGGAATCACAGACTTAAATCCTTCATTAGGACGTATCAAAACTCCGCACGCGCTCGATCGGAGTATCGCGAAACAGATCGCAAATTATGAGCATCGAGAAATCTCCTCGATCCGACATCGCTTGAGTGCACTCTTCCTTTCGACTGAATCGACAACTCACCCCCTGAGGTCGCACTCGCCGTCCTCGCACGTGTTGTCGCAGATGACCTGCTGTGGCGAAATGTTGACGTTGATTGCGCCGTTGTCCACGTAGTAAATAGTGTTGCCGTACACCTGAAAGCGAAATAATAGGGAAACGCACAGGGAAAAGCGCGGGAGCATTGGGTCGATGCTACAGTCGGGAGTATCTGCGTAATGGCGTTTGTAAAGAGCTCGATCAATTCGGTTAAGGCTTCGTTTGTATATTATATTTCATTATTCTGGTTGGGAGACCGGGGTCACGGTAAAGTGGGGGGTGCGCGTGATACGATAGAGGTGCCCCATTTTGTTTTTAAGTTTCCTCTCAGTTTGCGAGGTTAAGACCTCCCCGAAATACGGAGTTGGAGAAAAAAAAAACTACTACCGAACGAAAAATCCCATGGAGCCTAGGAGTACACAACGAGAATCACGCCAAAAATTGTCGTATTTCCAACGATTTTATGTTAAGGAGCCCCACCATTTAGAAACCATTTCAGACGGAAACTGATACCTCTCTCGTAGCACACGTCGGGGGGGGGGGGGGGGGGGGCGAGGGCGTTTTCACTTTCATTTTGGTCAGCGGTCCGGGGCCGCTCGCGCGAGTGCACAACGCCTTTTGTTTGCAGTTTAAGGCTTGTCTTGTTTTTGTCGATCGGTACAAGGTGCCATTCCGTTTGCTAATTTTGCTGCGGCAACAAGAACAGCTCTCTCGTAACACGCGTCGAAAAGACCTCTCACGCAGTTGGTTTAACCACTGCAGAAGGAAGGCGGGGGTAACCACCTTCCCCCTGATGGAGAGCGGGGAATGTTTGGGAGTGGTTTGCTGACGCTGAACGTCTTTCTACGTATTGTCGCACGAGACCGTACTATTTACCATGCAAAAAACATACACACGATTGGTTTACGTTGAAGTTAGTGTACAGTGTCGGAGTGGTAGAAGAGGGAGATCTATTGGCTGGTCACTGTTGAGCGGCGGTAGCGAGCGGAATGTTCCGCAATAAATTGGGAGTAGTTTTCAATTACCACTAATTGCCTGGCGACGAGAGGTTCAGTATAATTATCCAGGTAGTTGATTTTCAAACTCACGCTGTTGTTCTGGCCATACTGGTGACCGTCTACCTCCCAGCCTCCCAATCGCACGCCCGCTCCCTCGCAGTCCGATACATTGTTGAACCTGCACAGCGGCGGCGGCGGCAGCGGTGGCGGGGTGGGAGGGTAGGGGGGAATGTTGGACACCTATGCATGTCCGGCTTCAGAAACAGCATCGTTTGGTTTGCACACAGCGTATTCTGTGGTGGAGCGGCACCTTGATTTCTTGAGTGTACTAGTACGCTACGGTAGCGAAGTGCACAACATTTTTTTAAACATTTTCCTCGGTGTAAGATTTGTAAATTACTACCTCTATTGCTTGATAGTATACCGCTCTGAGGCAAAACCTGGTTTCGACAAAAAAAACGAGAGTGCAAACCAACGAACAAATCTTACTTGCTACTGACATAAGCCTGAAACGAAAAAAATGCGAACAACAAGAAAGAGTGGTGTTCAAGCGATATCGACTCGTGCCACGATAAGAGACCTGGGCACCACTTTTTTTCTGAGGTTCCTCAATTTCGGAGCTCAAGACACACCTCGCCCATAAACTGATTTGGACCAAAGCAAAAAAATAATATCGGATGAAACGCCTCATCATGGTCTAGGTGCACAACGAAAATGAAGAGAAACAAATTGCCTGCCTTCGACGATTTTGGGTTGAGGAGGGCCACCCTTCAGAACACGTTTCAGAATAAAAATCTACCTCTATCGTAGCATGGGTCTATCGTGTTGACTCGTTTCGAACTGCTAAGAGTATCCTAGTGCAAGTTCAAATGTTTTGAACCAATGTTGGGACTGCGGTGCTAAAAGGGCTAAGGAGCCCCCGTGATTCAGAAAATATTCAAAGCCAATAGTGCTACATACCCACGCGTCGGAGTAGCCCCAAACCGAAACCCAACAAGTCCATAGCCTTACTCAAAAGGGGCAACCTTTTTTGTCGGAGTTGCTCCATATGGCAAATGAACACGTACCTAACCCTGCCTAAAGGCGCCTCATCCTCGTCACCACCACGTACCGGTATTTAACTGTATGCACCACATTACTCTAACGACTTGGTAATCGTCAAAACCAACAGTTCAGTGATTTATCTCATATAATGTATTTTGCAGCGACCAGCATAAGAGATACGACGTCGGCCCTTTTATCGAACCCAGCAGCTACCCCAGGTCATTGTGACGAAAGCATAGAGACATGTCAAAGGAGAGCACACCTGAAGGTATTGGAGTCACCCCTGGAGCAGAAGCAGCCGGAGTTTCCATCAAGCTGGTGGGAGCACACGTTATTCTCGACTATGTTGCCGGAGGAACCTTCCTTCATTTCCACGCACTCGTTGCCGTACGTAGCGATGGTGTTACCGCGCACTACGTTCCCATTGCACCGGTCCTCTCCGTACGTCCACTGGATGAATCAAGACAGACAGACCGACAGACGAACAGGGAAACAAGTGATTGGTGCACCGAAAACGCATGCTACGTCAGAGGTTGCACGCCTGGCGAGATTGTTTACTGATCTAGATGGTGGCGATTCCTGACTCCCAGGTTTTTCTATCCCACAATTGTAAGTATCTCGTCTCCGTGTCGGGGGTGCGGTGCTGAAACAATTGACCAACAATCGTCGGAATGCAGTTCTTACGCGTATGCCGATATTTCATATCTGTATTTCTAGGCCAAGGGTTTGTTAAAGATTATCTGGGTTGTCGTTTTGGGGCTTACTCCAAATCGCCCCCTTTGGCGAGGAGTGGAGCCCCCCAAGGTGAGGATTCTCAGAAAAAATCAGGTGCCCCTCTACCGTGCGAAACACGAGCCCGTTGAAAGAAGGTGGTTGGATCAAAGCGGAGGACGGCGGGACAAGGATATATATGTAAATAAATGAAATAGTGGGGACCTATCAAAACGACGCGTGAAACGATAGAGACGCACCACTTTTTTTTTCTCAGGTTCCTCGTTTTGGGATCTTAAGACATGTCCTTTTTAACCCAAGAACTGATTTAGACAAAAAACAAATCTGCCTTACCGCGGATGAAAAAATTCCTATAGTCTAGGGTATATACAACGAGAATCGTGTTAAAAAATGTCCTGTTTCAGACAATTTTGGGTTAAGGAGCCCCGTCATTCAGAAATCCATTTGGCCAAAAAAAGGTATACCTCCATCGTAGCAGGCGGCTTGGGATAGACTATCATACTACGCACCAAACCGTAAGCGAGCACCCACCATGAAAGAGGCGGCACATACGAGAACGCTAAAAAGCTCGATTTGTGAAATCTCCCACCGTCGCTTTCTTCCATCACCACGAAACTATTTTGCCACAGACAGGTGGAAGCACCACATAATGCGTAATCATCTCACTGCTGTGCATCGCCATCTCACATACATTTTTACGACCTCTCACTCGGGAAACAACCTTCGGAGATGCGTTGGTTATTGTACAAGATTGACCCATTTTGTAGTTTCAACAATCCGCGGTCGGCCAGGGCAGCAATTGCATGTTCATGCCCAACTATACCTCGGAGGAAAGTCGGTTGCTCAGCAATACGATGAAACGCCAAACATAGCCGTTGCCTGAGAAATAGGAACACCATCTATTTGCTGAGGCCCCTCCATAGGTCCTTTTTATCTACTGCAGTACTGTTCGCGGCATATGCCGAGGAGATCATGTAAGCTACGATTGTCGACGAACCATATGATGCTAAGGTATTCTCACGCTAACAGCTAAGATGCGCGTCAAATCTGTAATCGGATCATAACCACACACACGCGGCAACCAGAACTGAGTAGCCGATCATACGCGGTGGTCTCCACATATATATATGTTCGTCTACCGGTGCAACGGTGGACTTCGAACCGCCCTCTGATGCTGTCGAAACGAAGGGGAAAATACTCCTCTATCACAGATACGAGCAAGAACACATCGACGTCTCCTTCTCCGAGTAATTGACACGGCTGTATCGTAGGAGGAAATGTCGTCGCAGGTTCGTTTTCCGTATTTCCACTTAGTGTTGCCCGAAAGAGGTCGAAGTGCAGATGCCTTCACCGTTATTTGGGGGTCTGCGGGGCTGGTACTCCTTTGCGGAAGAAACACAACAACGCCTCTACAGCACATGCATGAGGGAAAAGACGGAGGTATCAGACAACCCAACACGCGCCTCTCCGAGTGCCACGACAACGGCCCTAAAACCCCCAAGAACGCGCTAATGAGTGCACCCACTCCCCCCATCGTACCTGCTTTGACGAGGTCCCGATGTAGATCCCTTCACCGTTTTTTCCGGTATTGGTGGTGTTGTCGGGGAACACGAAGTCGTATATACCGCAGTGCTCGATGGTGTTGTCGGTTATGCTCGCGTTCACCACGAAGTTCTTCAGACGCACGCACTCTCCCCTGCCGCGCGGTGCCATCATCATCGTCATTGTTATCACGAGAGATAAAAACATGAGAGCGTAGGAGATGCAGGGGGAGAGTGAGAGCATGCGAAAAACAAGAGGCGTAATATGAGGACGATAGTGAAAGGTAAGGAGCGATACGAACCTCAAGTGACCGTACCTGCACACTCGGACGTAGCGCAGGTTGAAAAAAAATGCAATGCATGTGTGACTCCAGCGTGGAGCTCAACAACGTAAGACGCAACCGTAAAATAACGTTAGCACAAAGTAGAATTCATTGTCATCTGTATTATATTTCAAGACTTTCTAACAAATCACTCGTAGTTCTACTACGGCTACTGCTACCGCTGCTGCTGCTGCAGCAGGTGTTGCTACACCGACGGAGACAAGGTAAGACACCTGTCATCACGGCTTGTCCACAAAGTCGCTGATGGAAAAACTTCTTGCGAGCTGAGTTGGCAGTTAAAAAGCGACGGAAGTAAATCTACGCATACGTCTATTACTATTATGGCAGCAGCAAGCAGTACTTCCACGACTTTAGAACCACAATGTTTCACGACCCCTACGAGTGCTGCTGCAGTTTGTGTTAGCCGTTGTCAAGCCCTAGCCAATACAAAGAAGGGGTATTTGGCTTGATTGGGATGTTGCCACAATTATTCGTTTGCACACACAAGATACAGTTGGTGGGTATATCACAAAAAACGCACTACACTTTGGCTGTGAGATTGAAGGTTTCGTCGAGAAACACAATTTTGCAAGCTGGGTGTGTGTCCTCGGTAAGGACATAGGTCGGCGACTCCCGTTGGAAGTACAATGTAGCTACCGGATGATGTTAAGCAATCTGTGCGCGGAAACTATAAAACTCGATTCTGAGGGGACACAATCTGACAGCTGTGAGAGGAAAGGCATGAGATTATCAAGTATAACCTGTAAGTCGTACAACCGGTGCGGGGAGGGCGGAGATTTTTCTAGGAGCGGGGGCTGGAAGAGGGGGGGGGGGAACCCAATCTATGCAGCAGCTATAAACCCTTGAAGGGGACAAAAAAAAACAGTCGTAGGAGGAACGCATCAGTTTACCATGTATATCCTGTGAATCGCACATCCTGTGTGCGGGTTGTGTGCCGGTGTTTCACGGGGAGGGGAAGGGGGGGGGACGGGGGAGGGGGGGGCGGGACAGGCGGGGCAGCTCAATATGTGCGTGGAAGCTATAAATCTTACCCCGTAACTCGTACAACCTGTGAAGAGAGGGCGCAGCGTTCTAGGGGATGGTGGTGGGAGTGGGGGGGGGGAAAAGGGGGAGGGGTGCAGAAAGTTTTTTGAACAAACATTTTTTAGGTCAAACAGATGTGGAGGTTTGCTATACGCGTGGTGCTAGGCCTGGGCGATGGTGCGGGTGGTGGGGAAGTAGGGGGCGTTGGGGGGGGGGGGGGGGGGGGGGGTGAATTGATAAAAGCTACGTCGTGGATGGCTAAAACGATATTGACGTGAAATGATTTGTGTACAAGTGTTTATTACTCTAGCCGATTTCGATTGGAGGTGGGGCGTTTGAACAAAAGGGCGGGGACAAAAAATAATGATACTTTACAAAGGGGGCGGCGGGGGGGGGGCATGACTTGAAGCTACGGTAGGGGTGGTTAGAAAGATTATGAGGTGATTTCAGCTGGATGGTGTAGTGTTTCCTACTATCAGGCAGGTTTTGATTTTTGGTGGGGCGTTTGAACAAGAGGGACCGGGGAGGAAAGGGGGAGGGCGGGCGGGGCACTTTAATATGTGCGCAGAAACTATAAATCCTCAAAGGAGACAATTCTGAAGTTTGCATCAAGAATACACTACTTTTTATCACCCGCCTGGTATTATTGTTCATTATTCTACATGATTTGATGTTAAATGGGCGGAAAGATAATGAGGTGATATCAGTCGCCTGGTCATGTGGTAGCGTTTACTACTCTGGCAGATGTTGATTTTAGGTGGGGCGTTTGAACAACAGGGATCGGGGGGGGTCCGGGGAATGGCGGACGGGACACTTCAAAATGTGCCCAGAAACTACAACTCCATGAAATGGACGAATCTGACGATTGTTGCAAGAAGACATTCCTTTTTATCACCTGCCTGGTATTGTTTATTATTCCAAAATATTTGATGTAGATGTGGTATGTAACGCAATATTTTGGTGTCTTAAGGAACGTGTTCAAGCTTCATAATTGTTGTGTAACGTGGATCGTAATATATGATTTACAACCATGTAGTTACCAATATTTTCTGACATCGCTATTTTCATGAGATGCATATTGCAAAATACTACCTGGTGCGGGCGAGGGTGTGATGTGGTCAAGCAAAGTCACCACCATTGAGCACGAGAGGGAGAAGTGCGAATCGCCAGTGTTTTGAAATGAGCGCTTGGTGTACCCACGCTCAACTACGTTACTTTGCTGGTCATGCTTCGTTTGGCATAGGTTGGGAGTCGATTATGCAGACGGTGTGTACGAAATACTCTTTTGTAATGGGTTGGTAGTGTGGTCTACCGCAATTATAACATATCGGTCTATTTTACAATGGACCGAGCAGTTCGTAACGTATAATTTTCTTTTTTATGTGTGCAACCATGTATCATCATGGCGATCATTTTTTTAGTGACTACACCCAACTAAAGAGTTGCGACGGGTACGAAAGCTACCAGGTATTGTTTTTGTGTTATACGATGCACGAGTAGTGCTTTCTGGTTATCGCATAAGATAATACGACTACATCCTACGATATTTTTGTTATATACATAGTCTAATAAAAATAGAGACGCACTCCAGCTGTGAGATCGAAGATTTTGTCGAAACTCATCTTTGCAAGCTGTGTGTGATACTCCGATCGCGCGTATTACGGGTTGTGTGTCCTCATCAAGGATATAGGTCGGCGACTCCCCTTCGTGAAATATTATGTAGAGGCATACAGTACTTCGGTTGGCTCAGGTTGCGAGGCGATCATGCGGACGGTGCGCACTCTTGAAATATCCTGTGTTCTACTAATAGCATGATGGGAATTCAACTATAACAGTGTGGTCTACATCAAGTTTGACATAATATTTGCCTGTAATTTCATTTCACGTTGCTAGATGATATACGATAATACGTCATGATTTTTCCTTGTCGTTACAGATGATGGGTATATTTAGAATCCTGTGTGGGAGTGGTCTGTTGTGACAAAACGCTACGCGTGGCATGGCGAAGTTGCATTCGCCGCCATCGATATAGCAGCAGTAGTGGCGGTGCGCGCGTTGACCTCGTGATTGCAGTGTTGTAGCATGCCTGTTGTGTTCCGCGTTCGCGTGAAGTTTCTGGTCGGATAAATCGCAGGAAAAAATACTTACAAAAATATTCCGGGAAATATTTGGGTGCGAGTAGGCGATAGTTTACGGTGTGTCAGCTAAGCTGCTTCCTTGTATTGAAATTTGTCGATAGAGCTTATCCATATATAAATAGGCACCCCCCCCCCCCCGCCCCCCGGCTCCCTCTTGATCAAGGCCAGAGTCCCACGCCCTTGAAAACACCGCCCTCCCCTCACCGGTTATTCGACTTACAGTATTCAATTAATTAACTGATTCATTTCCTTCCACAGCTAGCTGTCATATTCTGCCCCCCTCAAGAACGGGTTTTATAGTTTGCGCGCATCGACTGAGAGTCGTTCTTAGGTAAGCCCCCCCAAGGTTTCCTTAGCGAAATCGCCGTTTTTAAAACCAGCTCCCCGTCGTATCTGTTGAAACGCGGTGCTCCTCGACACCCCGACGTCATCGATCGATAGACCTTTGCACACACGAAAATAGACCTTTGCACGGACAAGAAAATAGACCTTTGCACACAAGAAAATATGTGAGTACTGTTTTATTCATAAGTATCCTTTGTTTTATCGAGCAGCCATGAAACTTTTGTTAGAGAGAATCGCTTGTTTTAGGGGGAGCTATCGCAGAATCAGCCCTGACTAAGATCATCCCGTTGGCCCTTATAGCTACACTGTAGTTCCAAGTGGAGTCGCCAACCAGAATCTTTAATGAGGACGCGCAAACCGTGATGCGCGTGATCGGAGTGTCACACACACAGCTTGCACATATGTCCCGACATAACATTCGATCTCACAGCTGGAGTGTATTTTTGTTTTGTATAATTATCTGCTTTAATATTATAAAAATTAAAATACACTCCAGCTGTGAGATCGAAGATTTCGTCGAAACTCATCTTTGCAAGCTGTGTGTGATACTCCGATCGCGCGCATTACGAGTTGTGTGTCCTCATTAAGGATATAGGTCGGCGACTCCCCTTACAGCTACAGTGTAGCTATCAGGGTCAACAGGATGATTTTAGTCAGTCTGTGCGCGGAAACTATAAAACCCGTTTCTGAGGGGGACAAAATCTGACAGCTGTGAAGGCAAAGGGGGGGCCTGGTTTTGATCAAAAGCGAGCGGGTTTGGAGGGGGGCGGGGGGGGGGGGGGGGGGAAAGGGCAATTTGTGCATGTAAGCTATAAATCCTTTCGAGGGGATAAATCTGACGGTTTTGGCACCAGTATATATGTATAGTCTATCTGTACCGCTAAGAAAGGGGGTGCGTGTTGTTGCGAGGAAGCACCTCATGTCACAGGTGGAGGCGGGGGCACATCTTTATTTTTGGACGCTGTATTTTGCAAATACGTTGTAAGTTCTAGAGTCTTACTGGCTTTGTTTGTTTCATTTTTTTGTTTTATTTTATCTTTGTTTTTATTTGTTTTCTTATTTTGTTTTTGTTTTTTGTTTTTGTTTTTGTTTTTGTTTTTGTTTTTGTTTATTTCGTATTTCTCTCTTCCAATGTATTTCTGTTGCTGACGTATGTATGTTGTGCCTGTCGTACCCAGTACTAAGGCATGACATTGCGTTGTCGAATGCATTACGATGCATTATCTCTGTGTCGTGGCTTGTGACCACAGAGCTGATCTTTCTAGGGTGAAGAATCAGTACGGACACTGGGTGTGCTGGATGTCGACGAGTAGAAGAACGGTTTAATGTGAAGAACACACACACACACACTGGCGCATAGAGTGGTCAGATTTAAGTAATATTTTGCAAGGTGCGTGATGCCTCGGCCTTTGCGTTTCCGACGTTTCGTCATTTTTTGAGATCAACCATAAAATGCCAACACACTTTTTTTTTCGGTGTGTAGGTATGTCTCGAGACGAAATAACTTGATACTTTCTATGGTTTCGTTTCACGCAGCGAGTGTGAAATTTTGAATTGCCAAATGACGTGTTATCAACGTCATTGCCGCCTGCGAGGGTTTGAAGCGTGTGAGACGCTATGTTGAGCGTTTCGGGCTTTGTTTGCAATTGGTGATTTTCCCAGGAAAATACGGAATACCAGGTACAACTGTGTGTGTGTGTTCTTCACATTAAACCGTTCTTCTACTCGTCGACATCCAGCACACCCAGTGTCCGTACTGATTCTTCACCCTAGAAAGATCAGCTCTGTGGTCACAAGCCACGACTATGAGATAATGCATCGTAATGCATTTGACAACGCAATGTCATGCCCTAGTACTGGGTACGACAGGCACAACATACATACGTCAGCAACAGAAATACATTGGAGGAGAGAAATACGAAATAAACAAAAACAAAAAACAAAAACAAAATAAGAAAACAAATAAAAACAAAGATAAAAATAAAAACAAAAAACGAAAGAAACAAAATGAAGGGGAAATCGAAGAAACAACCCAATCGGAAAGGAGAGCCAAAGCTCGGAAAAGAAACATAATAAAATGAAATAAAGTAAAGTAAAGTAAAACCAAAATAAGATAATCCGAACACGAGCCAAAAACCTGGACACGCAAGGAGGGAACAAAGGGGAAAAAAATACCCCAGAAAAAGACGAAAAGTGCTATGTACCTACTAGTTGGCCTGGTACCTTGCTACCCTGTCTGCCATCTCCTTCCTGCCTTCGTCCACCGCGGTCTCCCTTCTATTCCTCCTGTTGCCCCCCCCTGCCCCCATTCCCTTGGACGGCTTTCCTTCTACTCTTCCTGTTTCCCCCCCTCCCCCCTTTGTGTTCTTCTCATTAAACCAAAATACCTTGCAAAAGAGAGAAACAACGAAAGAATAACTACAGCGTACCAGATACAAAATATTTCTGTACTATTGCTGGCACTCTGGTGCACGACACTCTGGTGCACGACAAGATTTTGCGAGGCAAGATACTGAAATGTTTTTGTGGCTATATTGGCCATTACATCATTGCCCATTGCGCAGGTTCGAAGTTTCGTTGAGCATAATATACCGCTTTTGTCGGTTTCATTCAAATAATATTATATTCCAGCAACACAATAGTAATGTTATAAAAAGCAAAATAAAAACACTCCAGCTGTGAGATCAAATATTTTGGCGCAACTCATGTTTGCAAGCTGTGTGATACTCCGATCGCGCGTATTACGGGTTGAGTGTCCTCAATAAGGATATGGGTCGGCGATTATATTTTGAAAATACAATGGTATCAAGTTTTGTGGTACATCACAAGATACTAGATACCTACTGACTGCCCGAGTGCGCGATGTTGCAAATCCTCAGGTATTCAGACCACATCATATACTACTGATGTGCGGAGGTGTGGGGTGTGTGTTCCGCACATTGAACTGGACTTTCCACACATCTACATCTAGCACAATCAGTGTCCGTGCTGATTCCTCTTGCCGTGATAGTCTACAGAACACGAACCCTGTAGTCACAAATACGAGTCAGAGAAGATACATTGAACAAACACCAAGGTGTGGTGTTTTGGTCGTTTGCAATGAGCCGCAAAATACGAGGGGTCAAAGAAAGGATGCATGCCAGCGCACCACCAGGATTCTTGCAACAAAAAAGAAAAAAAAACTAACACACGCTGAGAATGAAGACAAAAAATTACCGAAGGAGAGGCGATAAGAGATAACGATACGAGTCGTAGCCAGTTTGCGCATAAAATAATAATGTCGATTTACTCGATAAAATAAATGGTTGAAGGCACATTATAAACTATTGGTTTGGTACAGCACCTACCTATCGAAAATCGTATGCGCCAACTTCGACGACAACGCCACAGAAAGATAAAGACACCGAAGCAGCAACAAACAACAAACAGCTTGACATAGCCACACCTCGACTGCTACCGTCGACGTACGCACGAATTCTCTCAGAAGGACAATCTTCTGTTGGTATACAAGAACTACTGTAATGTAAGCGACTGAAAGACCAAGAGGGCCTGTACAATATGGATATATATATATACCTGGTATATATTTCGCATTCAGGTAGTAACCTGTCTTAGGTCTGCACGAACCCTGTAGTCACAAATACGAGTCAGAGAAGATACATTGAACAAACACCAAGGTGTGGTGTTTTGGTCGTTTGCAATGAGCCGCAAAATACGAGGGGTCAAAGAAAGGATGCATGCCAGCGCACCACCAGGATTCTTGCAACAAAAAAGAAAAAAAAACTAACACACGCTGAGAATGAAGACAAAAAATTACCGAAGGAGAGGCGATAAGAGATAACGATACGAGTCGTAGCCAGTTTGCGCATAAAATAATAATGTCGATTTACTCGATAAAATAAATGGTTGAAGGCACATTATAAACTATTGGTTTGGTACAGCACCTACCTATCGAAAATCGTATGCGCCAACTTCGACGACAACGCCACAGAAAGATAAAGACACCGAAGCAGCAACAAACAACAAACAGCTTGACATAGCCACACCTCGACTGCTACCGTCGACGTACGCACGAATTCTCTCAGAAGGACAATCTTCTGTTGGTATACAAGAACTACTGTAATGTAAGCGACTGAAAGACCAAGAGGGCCTGTACAATATGGATATATATACCTGGTATATATTTCGCATTCAGGTAGTAACCTGTCTTAGGTCTGGGTTACCGCTCCGATTGCCTATTTTCCCAGAGACTTTTAAATACGATAATATTGAAAATACACTCCATCCAGCTGTGAGATCGAGGATTTGATCGAAAATCATCTTTGCAAGCTGCGTGCGATACTCCGATCGCGCGTATTACGGGTTGTGTGTCCTCATTAAGGATATAGGTCGGCGACTCCACCTTGCAACTACAGTGTAGCTATCAGGGTCAACAGGGTGATGTTCGGCAGTCTGTGCGCGGAAACTATAAAACCCGTTTCTGAGGGGGACAATATCTGACAGCTGTTGTAGAAGGAAATGCATCAGTTTATCAAGTGTAGATAGCCCTGTAAGTCGAATAACCAGTGACGAGAGGGCGGAGCGTTCGAGTGAGTGGGGTGGGGGGGGGGGGGGGGGGGTTGAGGGGGGGGGGGTAGGGGGGGGAAGGAAAGTTTTTTTTACCATTATCTTTGGGTCTCACAGGTGTAGGGGTTTGCCATAGGCGTGCTACTAGATTTTGGCGATGGTGCGGGTGGTGGGGAAGGAGAGGGCGTTTTGGGGGGGGGGGGGGGAGGGGGGGGGGGGGGGGGGGGGGGGATGAATTAAAGCTACGTCATGGATGGCTAGAGAGATACGGACGTGATATCAATTGCGTAGAAGCGTTTATTACTTGGCCGATTTCGACTGTAGGTGGGGCGCTTGAACAAGTGGGGGCTGGGAAAAAAAAGCAATAAAGTAGGGGGTGGGGGGTGGGGGTGAATTGGATCCACGATATGGATAGCTAAAATGATAATGAGGTGATGTCAGCTGGTTGGTAGTGTTTACTAATCTCTGGCAGATTTTGATTTTTGGTGGGGCGTTTGAACAAGAGGGACCGGGGGGGAAAGGGGGGGACGGGCAGCGGCGGACGGGACACATTAAAATGTTCTACATACAGCAGTACTGCTGTACACACGGCCCGTTGTTTTAACGTTGAAAAATGCTTGTAACACATAAATGATGACTCATTTACGCACCCACAGTTTTGAACGAGCATATTCCTCATCACGAACCCTTCCAAGGCGTACGTCTCGTTCTCCCCGAGACCTATGACCTCGACGCACTTGTTGACGAAGGAATCTTCGTCGTCCTCATCGTCACCGTGGAATCCGTCAACGGTAAACCCCTGGAAGGCAGAAGTACGCGACCAAGGGGACGGGGGGAAACCGGCAATCAATGCTAACCATTTATTTGCGTAGTGAGAAGCAAGACAGTGTCAATAATGCTAGCGAGCACCAAAGGCAACGATAGGCACGGAATGGTAACAAAATGGCAATGTCGAGCACTCCCGTGGAGAGACGGGAGAGTGGGGCAAGGGAAGCTGACGGTGGATTGAATATGTAGCGGGGGCAGAGGAGAGTCAGGCAGTCCTCTCGAGTACGTGTCGCCGTCGTTACCGCCCGCCACAAAGCCTTCGCACAAGGCGATATTATTTTGAGGAAACTAAAGCAAAGAGCGGAAATTTTGTGGAAGGTGGGGTATACCATTTAAATTTTTGCTGCACTCTGCGGTTTGTATTTAGTTTTTATTGATCTTCGCTTTTTCGTTCCAACTCGATTCGCGAGAGGTTTTGCCCTCCGCGGCAATCCGGAAAAGCTGTTGTCACAGGTGCCTTCCCTGCCCTCCCCCCCACCCTCCCGGTACATGCCTTCTTTGTTCTGGCGCATTTGGGTTCATTCAGCGCGGCATATTTTTACATATTATAAATGACTGTCGATTGACGTTGAATGTGGCCATCTCACGCTCACGTACTGTCAACCTGCCTGCCCACATGAGCGAGAAAATATCCCTTGCACAGTTCGATCGTACGACCCCGACCCTAACAAATACGCTGCTTACCGTTCAACAACCGAGGACGCCGGCTTACTGTACTTCTGTATAGCTGGTATGCAACTTGTCAGTGTCTTTTACTCGGGGTATCACTCCACTCCAGGCGGAGTGACTGGACACTGTCGTCTGTGGCATGGAACTGATGATGCGAGTTCAAAAGAACAACAACAACATCGTATAATGTCCCCCACAGTGTCGCCCCTCCAAGAAAGCCTCTATTCCTCGTACAAATCCAGACTACATTTTTTTTTTTAAGAAGAGTGTAGCCCAGGCGCCGCTTTTTGTTTACGAATATAACCCCTTTTTTCTGAATGTGGGCTGGCTCTCCGACACCACGTCCACCGGGAAGTTGGTTCTCAGCGAAGGGATTAAGCAATAACAATATTGTCTCTTGTGCGTTCTGACTCGGCCAAGATATAGATAGGATGATAGTCTAACGTTGGAATTTAGGTTTAGGCCGAGATGGTCGACAATATAGACTACCGACTACTACTGCTGTAGACCCGGGTGCACGTATCTCCGTCCAGTTATGCTTGCCGTCTCAAACTCGAGAAAACGTATCATTTTTATAGCTCAGGGCTGGGAGGGAAAGGTCAAGGAGACCAACCACCTGGTGGTATCGCCCGGCGGACAAATAACGCTAGCTTGAAGGGATATGATACCCTACGACGACATGTTTTGCCTTGGCCTGGATGTAGCAGGAAATGACGGCCACAGGTCGTCAGCAGTCGTCGTGGTTGTTGGTTAAAAGAGCTCAATATTTTCTGTATGTAGATGCTCAGTTGCATAGCTCCATAGACGGATGTGCCTACCTATTCGATAATGGTGTTGGCGCACCCTGCTGTGCAGGAGACGTAGCGGGCACCGCACGACAGCAGTATTAAAGCCACTGTTGTGTGACTTCTCAGACGAAACAAAAATGACGAACCAGACATCCGAATTGCAGTATCGGCTACACATGACATAGCATTCGGAGCTGCTGCTGGAGGTACAGTAGGCACGCCCGCACTCCAACCTAGGAAGCTGGTATAGGCATGCTTGAGGCATGCCGATACTCCGATAGCGTTAAGCCGTTTTTACTAGACGCCTGATTGGGTACATCGCACTCGTCGCTCTCTTGTCTGTATCAATGATTCCCAGAAAAAGTAGTGCTGATAGGACGGGTGTCCTACATCACTCTGTTTATTTTTATCCGAGTGCCTAACCCATCCCAGCCCCAACCTTAGCTCATATGAATACGAAGTACCGATCGAGGTCCCCCCTGATGACGTCACCGGGGAAAAAGGTTAGAAACGCCAATGTCTACCACCGTCATGGTTGGGAGAAAAGCTTGCTTACCACTCTGTCGAGAGGAAATTAGGATGCATAATGTACGAGAACGGAGTTTAAACTATCGATGGTTGGTTGCATTTGATCGCGTTAGGGTTTAAGGTCGGAGTTATCACAGGAGGTATATTTACCGATGAAAAAACATTTTGTGTTCCAACCATTCTTTATTAGGTGGCAAGGTGACCCCCTGTACGAGACGGAGAGAGGACCAACCGTGAGCATGTTCTATTTGTTGATGGGGTTTTGGTCAGCGTTAGGGGTTTAGGGTTGGTTGCATTTGGATCGTCCGAAAGTCCCTTGATTTTGAACAAGAGCGCCGATAACAGGACGAGCTGACGTGCCCTCTACATATGCCGGGTATTAACCACTGTATATACGAGAACACCACAACCACTTTCCTGCAGTACACTATCGGCGTTATGACGCGTGTCGCTAACAACATACCTGGTATACTACAACAATTAACGCGTCACAGCAGTACGGAAGAATCAGCTTGGTGCGGGATAGATTGCACCAAGTCTGTCCTTTGTGAAAAGGCTCCACTCACACGTACATATATTACAACACAACAAGCTGGAGCAAAGCCCGTTAGACGAATCGCCGAGGTGGTCAGATGAGGTGCTGAGGTAGAAACGCCGTACGATCGATCGATGCGTCCTTACCGCACGAGGTGCACACACATATATACCGTATGTTCCTTATTGTGGTGTCTACAAACCTTGCACACCGTTCTATTTGAGCAAGAGCGAGTTTGAGATATATTTTCCGGCGGGGATGTCTAACCCCGGCGACGGCTAAATAAACGAGGCAAGGTTTGACGCGTTTCTAATCGAAAAACTCGTTTTCACATCCTAGAAGCGCGGAGCCATAAGATAGTCCAATGGTATAGGTCTGTACCTGGTACAACAGAATTGGCCTGCTAATTTGAGATTAGACTTCAACAAAGTTCATCCTAGGTTTTTTTAAGAAATTTGATTTGATGACTAGACAATATATGACTACTGGAATAGCCTACAAATAGGCGCTTGCTTGCCAGTCAACAAGAAAATTGTTAGAAATCTACCGCGTTCTTCCTCGCGAAGGAAAATAGGCAATCCCAGAGCCAGATTTCAGGTTTATTGTGAGAGGACCGCTGCTGTGATACGGTTGTCGCAGTGTCCGTCTAGATGGGGCCGGTTAAATGGTGCCGGTTGCCCGCTGCGGGACCTGCAAAATAGTGCGGCAGACAAAAATGCAACAACCAGAAGTTGTGGCGGCACTCGTAGTAGTGGTTGCAGCTGTACTGTAGGGCTTGCACTTTTAGCTGGCACGTAAAGGGCACTGTAGAGGGACATCGGCTGCACTTCCTAGAGCTTGTTCTGGCACCAGGGCACTGTAGCCGCAAGGGACCAAGACTGCGCTTCCCGCGCAAGCCTTTCCAGGCACCACCAGCGGACGAATACTTTGCCTGTTGGCATATACCCGCTGGGTGCTGCACGGAGAAGAGAGTGTCAGGTGTAAACCCAATATGAGAGTACACCGTGCGCCTGCAGATATATAGCAAGTACCACGCATACTACAGCTAGCTGCTATTTTAAGATCCCAGAGCCATTTGAGATTGATGTCAAGAAGAGCAAAATCTCGTATGTTTTTGAACAATTTCTGGTTAGTGAACATCCTCTTCCTTGCCCCCCGGCCACGCTCAAACGATGCCCCCCTCCCCCGCACCGAAGTGGGTACGGATCACAAAAAAAAGACAGGGAAAGGTGACACTTAGGTTGCCCCCAAGGCAGAACCAAGAAACGAATCAGGGCGGAAGGATTGCTTTGGACCCTCGGAGATATAAACGTTTATCGTCTTCCTGCTGTAGTCTATAATGTAAGAGTAACCGCCGAGGTGTTCAGGCGTACCGTGTACTTGGTCATCTTTTGCCCCAATTGTGCGTAGGTCTCGAAAACGAAGGAAACTAGGGGTCGATCTCCTAATTGTTGTCGTGTACATGCCATAAATAGCACGTATAGTATTGTCCCCATCCCGAGTGTATGTATCCAAGAATGCCCGTTACGGACGGTTGGATCATTGGCGTGACCATGGACCACTGAACCCTTTCCTCAAATCGTGATCGGGTTACCGTCGTCTCTGAGGCAACAATTTCTACGATTTGAAGGACGCCAACATTACTATCACCGAAGCGACTGCACTGGCACTTTGTTACATTTGTAATTTTTTTGCCTGGGTGTACTTGGTGTTCATCGCATGTTTAGGTGTCGGGAAATTGAAGCACTTGCTGTTCTTTACTAGTGTGCACCCTCGTCCTGAGCTCACCTCGACTGTGATCCACGAGTGTTCGATGTGGATGGAAGGAGACGTGGCTTGGATCACCGCACCCTTTTCCCCCATGATGGTGATCGGGTTGCCCTCCTCGCCCGAGACAACGCTTTCAACCTTGTCCGTGTAGGTGCCATTTGCCAGTACGATGACATCACCCCCCACGGCACTAGCGAGGGCGTCCGCGAGACTGTACACCTGAGAGCCATGTCACCGCGGTACGGTGGTAGAAATGATAGGATTTGCGCATTTAGTTGCCCCAGCACGATACAGCAGGTGTGGAAACTGAACATATTCATGAAGCCAGCTGCGGGTTTGAGGTTGTTTAATTCTTGCAGCCCAACTATGAATTCATGACGTGCGCTCCTCCACTAGGCAAAGGAGCGGCCTTCCTAAATACCAGCAGGGTTTGTGTATTGGGCCCGACGTGCAGTTTTCAGTCATAGTTCGGAACTCTGTACTCCAGTCGGAGGCATGCCGCGGTCCGACAGGCGTTGCGCTCTTTGACCTAACTAAGCTCTTCAATATCATTTAGACGCGGCTTCTTCGATAATGACCTGCGCACAAAACTGTAGCTAAACTATTTTGAGCCGGTGGGCATTCAAAGCAGTGTTGCTTACACCGTTCAAGATTCGACGCCTACGGGATAGCATGTGGGGCCTCCTTGGGACGATCTTACCGAGTTTTCCAGAGTTAGTTGCATGGGTCAGGTATGGATCTTCTCGAGAGTGAAGAGCTTTACAGGAATTAGTAAGACGCCTGCAACCATGACCACTGCAAGTGATGACCTGAAGATAGAAGACCAGTCATCGAAGTGCCATACCCGTACCGCATCAGATCATAAAAGTTATCCAAGTTGCTGGCCCGTGAATGCATCTCTTTGGAGTGGAGACCCCTAAAAATTAAGGTGCCACCCCCGCTGCTAAGGCAAGTAGTACCGTACCTCAAAAACTAGTCGTCGTGTAAAATATACGTAAATTCTCAAGTACGTGGGGGGGGCTCAGGAGAACAAGATGCTACTGCGACTCTACTCATGTCGACGAGGCAAGGAAGGAAGGAAGTGATTTGCTCTTCTCACGACGAAGATAAAGGTGCGTGTCGGAGAGGTGGGCGGGGAGAAGAGAGCTCTTCTAGATTAAGCGACGCTGGATTTGAATTACGTCTAGGGAGGGAGAAGGATATATGAAGAGTGCGCAGATAATAGAATGGATGCGCGAAAAAGTAACATAAATAATACCACTTACTTATACAGCATATCTTTCCCCACGAGGGTGGACATAAATAACACCTCGAATTCGTGGACTAACTATCGATTAGAACTGGGTATTAGATCTAGACTACCAGGTATATTATAAATATTGAAAATACACTCCAGCTGTGAGATCAAATATTTTGTCGAAACTCATCTTGGCAAGTGTGATACTCCCATCGCGCGTATTACGGGATGTGTGTCTTCATTAGTCAAGACCAAGGATAGTCTATAGGTCGGCGACTCTCCTTGCGAATACAGTCAGTGTATATATCAGGGTCAACAGGGTGATTTATATTGTCACGCCCACAAGAAGCCGGCTCCTATACCCGTGTAATGCTCTACGCGTACAGCAGTAGAAGGCGTCTCACCTTGTCAATAGAGTTGAGGCCGATAGCTGATGCATCCTCATCTGCTATGACGTTGTAGGTGTAGGCCTCAGCGCGGTGCACACGAACAGCCAGGAGGATGGATACCGCAGGCAGCAGGGAGAAGCACGTCGTGGCCCTCATGGTCGCAGCAGGTTCAGCAAAACAGCCTCGTTCTCGGGATCAATGACGATGCTGGAGCTAAGATGGATGTGGTTCTGCTCGCTTGCGGCTGAAGTGCGCTGAAACTACGCTCCCAGCCGTAGAACCTGGGTATATAACACCTGGTACTTACACTGTAGTTACTAGAGTACTGTTGTACTCAATGGAAAGAAAAGCAATAATTGCCTCGCTTCGACCGTGATAGTCCTTATGATGGAAGATGTGCTGACGGACGGTGAATCGAGCGGGCAGAAGCTTCTTCGCTGACTTTCGACCGAACAAAGTCGCGCTACAACTGCTGTCCGGGAGTGCTGCACGTTGCGGCCGAGCAAGTAACCTCTTTTTTTTCAGACCCACCAGCAAAAGCAACTCAAGATCCGACACGCGCTATGTACTGGTTGGTGTACAGGTCTAGCGATTCTGCTCGCTGCAGCAACTCTCCTCCCTTCAGAACAGGGCGCAGGGAGGTGAGGTGTTGGAGAAGGTCAAGAAGGGTAGCGAGTGGTGTTTTTAGTAGGTAGGTAGGTGTAGATGGAGTGCGGGTGTGGAGTGAGTGTGCTGACATGCAATCGCGCTGCCACTGACATGTATCTGGTACCACTCATGGTTGACCACGAAGCACCACGAAGCAGCAAGAACCGTGTCCGTTGCATACGAACGGCTGCATTGACGGGTACTGACAACCTTACATGGAATTATTCATATTAATACCAGGTGGTGTCATTAGGTCGACCGTGATTGTCATATCTGGCGGCTGATCAACCCCGGAACATTCGGAGCATTTGTCGCGATTTGGTATCGGGTTTATCCTTCGTTCATGCGTCGTGCGAAGTCGTCAGTATCCACCACGAAGTTTCAGGCGAAAATTCCATAACGGGCAGAAGACGGCGATGGACCTTCACCGAGGTTGTAGAAGTTCGCACCGAAACGGCTTCGAAAACGTGACTGGTGACTGCTGCACCGCAAAACTCAAAGAAGATATCGCGTATAGACTTCATACAATCATTAACATGGTACCTGGTGGTCAGTTATCAGGCAGCTGAATCGTCGTGCTTTCATTACCAGTTACGTAATCTACAGCAGTGTGGCATATACGTATCGGCGCCGATCCACATCGCCGCAATGCGTTACATCCCCGTACACCGCATTCGCTGCTGCTGTATCTTTAACTCGGTCGTAAGACGACGGGAACCTTACCTGCGCAAATCATGAAAGATCTGAGTCAATGGATCTTCCTGAGAGCTGCTGTGTGTGGCGATCTGTTCTCCCTTGTTTCTAGGCTTTGAATGATGCACAATTGTAAAACGCCGGATGAAATTGTTACTATTGTTATCGATGCTGTGTGCCTTGCGGTCTTTTTGGTGTTTTCCTTCCTTCGCCATACACACAGGGGAACTATTGGTACGATATCTCTCCAGGCACTAGGTTGAATCAGCACGGTCTCTTAGGGTATAATCACGACGTTGTTGGGAGGAAAGAACTACTTGTACGGTTTTTATGTGAAGTCACACAGCACTCACACCTCGGTTCTTGTCATCTTCCAAGAACTGCTATTAAACATTGATTCTTCGAGTATTGTCTACTGCTGCTACTGTCGCAAAGAATACGAGCGACGATGACCTTATTTAGCATTTGTTGTTGTTGTTCTCACATTGACTCGCATAATCAAGTCCGTAGTCACAGGACAGGCTCCAGTCATTCTGGAGTTGGGGAATACCCCCAGGGAAAACACAAACAAACCGACTAAAGGTGGTACACGCAAATATCACAGCTGACGCAATTCATATGCCTCCCCAAAAAACATAAAAAATGAAATCGGGGGTCAGCCTACGATTTTGCAGGTCCATACTGGTGCATACGTCTCACAGCTCGCGTCTGAAAAAACCGACTATATATACCGCTTGCCACCCAAGAAAGACTGCAACGTATATATTGCATAGTATGACTAACATCACCTTGTTGACCCTAATAGCTACACTGTAGTTGTAAGGGGAGTCGCCGACCTATATCCTTCATGAGGACACACAACTCGTAATACGCCCGATCGGAGTATCACGCACAGCTTGCAAAGATGAGTTTCGACGAAATCTTCGATCTCACAGCTGGAGTGTATTTTCATTTTTTATGATATTGCACGTAGTACTTATCACTACTCATACGCACGACAGACGCAAGTCAATTGGAAAAAAGAAACATTGTCAAGAAAAGAAAAGATGAAGCAAAAGAAAGAAAAGACGAGGCAGAAAAACGAGAAAGGAAAGGAAAGAAAAGAAAAGACAGGAAAAGCAAGAAAATACCTCGTCAAGAAGAGTAAAGGCACGAAAAAAAATAGTTTTTTTTTTTTTTTAATTTTTTGGCGGATGGGGAAAAATAATGCTTTTGCTCACCACACTTCCACGTAATTTTATACGCGTCGTGTGTCGATTTAACTCATTTGCTTCCGCAGCCCAACGCTAGCTAGCTGGCGCACCCTTCGGGTCCCATTGTAGGTATAGCGTAAGCTGTCTCTGTCAGTGGTCTCCGTTAAGGAAAAGAGAGGAAAATGTCATACTATTAATAGCAGACCCTAGAAACTGACAAAATACGGCATTGATTGGCAGCATTATTTGGGGCTGACTGGAAATCACCACGTGCCAGGTAACTGATACGTATAATGTCGGAGTATCACACACAGCTTCCGAAGATGAGTTTCGACAAAATCTTCGATCTCACAGCTGGAGGGTATTTACATTTTTAGAATGGTATTAATAGCAGCAGCACGGACAACACTGGGTGTAGTGATGATGTTGTCGTGTTGAAAGAACAACACACTCCTCTGCCGATAGTCGGCACCTTCCGCAACATACAACATATGTCATGCTGCTATCAAAATTTTATGTTGATGCTGCTGCTATTCTGCTGCTGCTGTGCTGCTGCGGTTCTGTACGATGATAACGTGCGCAAATATAATGGGAGCGAGGGTGACACACGTTATTATTATCATTGTTTTAAGCCTGACTGGAAATCACCACGTGCCAGCCACCTGATAGCAGCAACACGGTGACCCTGGGTGAACTGTGTACACTTGGAATCAATGATGATGTCGTTGGATAGAAATAATGGTTTAATGTGAAGACAAAACACACATCGCGGTGGTGGTGCATGGTAGTTGCTACTCTCCATAACATGCTTTCAAAACTTCGCACTACTACTTCGTACTTACTACACAGCAGTTGTTAGTACTGCTGCGCTGCGGTGCTGTAAGATATCGCGAAGAATAAGAGCGAGGACGACACGCAGCATTATTCTAGGATTGACTGGAAATCACCGCGTGCCAGGTACTTGATACTTCAATTCTTTACAGACGGTACTGGATGGGATGAAATCTATCATCACACTTACTAGATAAGAAAGCTACCCGGGGTAATATTGACAAAGTTTCCATACTTGTTTGTGTCTCTATCTCAGACCACACCTCCCCCGGTCCTCCTCTTACTTACGCCCCTGTCTTTCTCTCTCCGATATATATACGAGTATTGTTATCTTCTTTTTTATAATGTATTGTTATCTTCATACCCCCAACCCTGAATCAGTAGCAGACCTCTTACTCCATAACCGGAACAGCAGCAGACCTTGGATCTTAACTATGGTTCTCCGTCCTCTTGGATCTTAATTTTTTGTCCTTCGTCCTATTTGATCTTTATTTTAGTCCTCCGTTTTCGTTTCGTTTTGGTGGGGAGAGCAACTTCCACTATAAATATTAACAATAGCAATTTTGCGTTCACCAAAATAGCGTGACAGGTGACAGGAGACAAGAAGAGTCCTCCTTTCACCCGCAATGATTCCTAGAAAATTATTGCTCGCCGACAGGGTTGGTAATTGGTAGAGATCATCCGGTAGCGCCGGTGGCGTATCAGGCTATCCTCGAGCCTGGTATGGGTCAGTTTCGTGAGCTCGAGTCCCCTCGAGTGCATACTCGTACAAATTCTTAGGGACTTTTTCTCGTGCACATATTGACCTGCGGAAAGCGCGAGGAGAGAGCAACATTAATCTGATGAAAAATCGACGAGCACTGGTATTATTTCTGAACCCTACCATGCGCGATACAAAATTGAAGGCAAGAACCTGGGGGGAGAAGGGACGACACCTGTGACCACTGCTTGTCCAGAAGCTGGAAAGTATGAGAAGTGCAAAAAAAAAGGGAGTGCGCTGTGGGTTTGAGGCGCACAAGCACGTTTGATTTTGTTACTATGCTGATGATAAAATGTTGTATAGAAAAGATACATATTATTATGCATACTCTAGTCTACATCAGCATACTCTACGCCAGCATCAGTAGTGTACGCACGCACTACGCATATTTGATGTTCAAACGTAGATAGTACAGCAGCAGTCGTGGTGGTTCATTTCAACTTCATCTTTCAACCCTTTGTTGGTTGAAGAAAAACCTAGGAGTAGGTAGAGAGGGTTGGTAATGAACAAAAAAACGAGCTTGATTTGGTTGGTTTTGGTTCTTGGTTACGTCTTTTTTGTGTTGGCTTGATCATTAATTGTGACTTCTACTTGCTCGTCATTTTGGTTGAATGGCGTATGGATTATTTTTAATAGTGTGACGTACTATATATAACCTGACCCGTTCCCCGCCCCCCCTCCCCCCTGCTCCCTCTTGTTCAAACCCAGGCCCCCATGCCCTTTGAATTCAGCCCTCCCCTCACCCTTATTCGAATTACAGGATACACTTGATAAACTGGTGCATTTCCTTCCACAGCTGTCAGATTTTGTCCCCCTCAAAAACGGGTTTTATAGTTTCCGCGCACAGACTGACTAACATCACCTTGTCGACCCTGGTACAAGCTACACTGTGGTTCCAAGGGGAGTCGCCGACCTATACATATCCTTGTTGAGGACACACACAGTTTTACGCGCGAGAGGGGTGTCACACACAGCTTATAAATATGAGTGAACGGCCTCGAAAGTCCTGCGATTAGCCGAACTGAGATAATTGGATGGGTTTCACGTATGATAAGGTTGGCGTTGTATATCCGGGATAGTCAGAAAAAAGATCAGAGGCACGTGGCTCGGATCTCAGAAGCCATCCAGGGCTCTGTTGGAATCGAATAAAGCTGCGTCTCTACGAATGTTAAGAAAGTGAGTACTTTGCGAGGATCTGCTCAATTGGCAGACCTGTAGGGGACACTCTGTGTCTCCTCTTCTTGTAGATCTCTATATAGCCTTACATCATGGCGTCAACTCGACAGGACTCGAACCTGTGCGTGAAATCACCATGGGTTTCGAATCCAGGAGCGCTGACGACTTGAAAGTCAGCTGGCCACGGCCGCAACTCGAGATCCATTTACGTTACGTTGGATCCCGCGAGGAACGCGCTGGCGATGTGAATTTAGCAGGTCCCAAGAGCCTCGTGTGGCTCTCGCCGAATTCATGTAGCGCGCAGGGGGAAGAGGAAGTCCAAACGGTCGTGGGTCGTCCAGAAAGCGGACCAGGTATAACTTGTCCTCGGCAGTACTCGCGCTGATTTTTCCAAGCCACTATTACCCATCGTCTCCCTTGCACCAAAGTGAGCCCCCCTGAGGACATACCGTGTCGTAGTAGCGACGGAGCCAATCGGCGTGGGAACCACAAGCGTATTCTGGCGCTAGGAAACGTTCCCTGTTGTTGCGGGAGATCTGCCGAACTTCCTTCTCGTTGCCGGGCCAGGGTTCGGGAATAACGCCGCTATCTGAGCCGCTGGACTGTTTTTATTTTTGTCTTTGTTCACTTCCGCCCTGCTGACGCCCTCCCCAGCCCAGAGCCAGGGGTCGACCAGGGTACCCTATTCGCGCGTAACGTGGTACAGGGTTGTGTACGGGCCTGTGTCCCATAATTGATTTTTGTGTGTGTTGTAATTAATTGTTCTACTTTGGATTTTGGGCAAAACATTCCCCCCACTCGCGGGGATGTAGGTGTTTCCATCTTACATCCCGGGTATTTGTCGTTTCTTGTTCATTCCCCCGCCATACCGATGACCCGCGAGAGGACTTCGGCATGACTTTTCCCTTGTATTATCGCCTGTGTTCCCCTCCATATCGACGAGGACTCGCCTCGCCATGGTATCTTCTATGTGGTTGGTTTGCCGTGGAACCTTTTCTGCCCCACCGGCGGTACGAGGCAAATGTTTCATGGGTGGCTTTTCCTTTGTTGTAGGGTCTGCGTTTCCTTCATCCGCTTTTCTTCGCGTGTTCCTGGCGCCATGGCCAGACCGTTAGAGGTGTGGGAGTAGGTTTTAAGGAGACGCCTCTTCGACTCATGGCTTAGTTTTCGTAGAACCGGAGTTTCCCCGAATATCTAATATTTCTGCATATGGGGCTCATCAGGGTGGGTTAGTGTTGAGACACGGTCTCGGAACGCCTGCAATTATCCGAACTGAGAAAGTTGGATGGGTTTCGTATGATAAAGTGGTCGTTGAATGTTCGGGATAGTCAGGAAATAGATCGAACATGCATACCTCCGATCTCAGAAGCCATCCCGGGCTCTGGTGGAATCGAAGTCAGCTCCGTCTCTACGAAGGTAAAGAAGGTGAGTACTCTCCGAGGACCTGATCAATTGGCAGACCTGCAGTGGACACTCTGTGTCTCCGCATAGACCCTTACGGTTTCGACAAAATCTTCAATGTCACAGTTGGAGTGTATCTTTATTTTTTGAATAATATAGATTAATCTGGCACAATATTTTTTTTAATTATGGTACTTTATTATTTACTGTTATTATGGTCATGCGCTGAAACAAGTAATTATACAATTTATTCGTACATTAGTAACGTCGTGCACATGTTTGTTTTTCATTTTCTGTACATTTCATAATCAACATGCAAGTACCATTCGATTTATTTACTCGAAAAGCCCATGTGTTGCACATATGCGGCAGCTGATATCACCTCGTTGTCTCTCTAGCTATATCCATGCCGTAGATCCAAATCATTCGCACCCCCCCCCCCCTCCCTATCCCCTCTCTTATCCCCCCGCTGCCTCTTATTCAAACGTCCCACCTAAAATCGACATCTGCCAGAGTAATGGACACTTCCACGCAGTTCATATCACTTCATTATCTTTCTAGCCATCAATGCTGTAGCTCCAATTCACCCCCCCCCCCCCTCCCCCCCCCGCCCGCCCCCAACCCCCTCCGTCCCCACCACCCGCACCATTTCCTACACCTAGCACCACGTGTATAGCGAACCCCTACATCCATGCGACATAGAGCTGTTGGAAATCCCTTCCTCCCACCCCTTCGAGCACTCCGCCGTCTCCTCACTGGTTGCACGACGTACAGAATATACACGATAAACTGAATCCTTCCTTCCACAACCGTCAGAAGTGTTCCTATAAAATATGTATCGTTTCCGGGCACACATTGAGTTGCCCCGCCCGTTCATCCTTCACCCCCCTCCCCCCCCCGCTTCCTCTTGCTCAAGCCCAGGCCCCCACGCCCTTGAAAACTCCGTTCTCCTCTGACCGGTTGCATGACTTACAGGATACACTTGATAAACTGATGCATTTCCTTCCACAGTTGTCACGTTTCGTCCCCCTCAGAAACGGGTTTTATATGTTCCGCGTACAGACTGACTAACATCACCCTGTTGGCCCTAATAGCTACCAGGTACACTGTGGTCCCAAGGGGATATATATGTCCCTAATGAGGACACACAGCGAGTAGTAGTACGAGAGATCGGAGATTCACACCCAGCTTGAAACGATGAGTTTCGACAAAATCTTCCATCTCACTGGAGAGTATTTCTATTTTTGCAAACAACATTTGTGGACATATTGGGTTGTCCCGCCATCCCCCCCCCCCCCCCCCCAAACCTGTTTTTCAAACGCTCCATCAAAAAAATCGAATTCTGCCAGAGAGTGAAAAACAAAACCAGGAAGTTGACATCTCCTCATAATATTGCTAGCCATCTATACCGAAGCTCAAATTCACCCGCCCCCCGCCCCTTCCCCAACCCCCACCCCCCACCCCTTCGAACACTCCGCCCTCTCCTCACTGGTCGTACGACTTACTGCAGCATATATATACCTAGTAAACTGAATAATGATACATTTCCTTCAAAAGTTGTCGGATGTTGTCCCCCTCAAAAACGGGGTTTGTGGTTTCCGCGCACAGACTGCCCAACATCACCCTGTTGATCCTGATAGCCACACTGTAGTTGCAAGGGGAGTTTCCGACATATATCTTGCATGAAGACGCCCACCTAGTGACACGCGCGATTGGAGTATAAACAACTTGCATATATATACGAGTTTGGACAAAACATTCGATCTCACCGCTAGAATGTATCACAATTTTTTTAATAAATAGTCTAGACCTATATCCTCAATGAGGACACATAACCCGTAATACGCGCGATCGGAGTGTCACACACAGCTTGCAAAGATGAGTTTCGATAAAATATTCGATCTCACAGCTGGAGCGTATTTTCATTTTTTAAAATATTTATTTTTAAAAAATGAAAATACGCTCCAGCTGTGAGATCGAATATTTTGTCGAAACTTATCTTTGCAAGCTGTGTGTGATACTCCGATCGCGCGTATTACGGGTTGTGTGTCCTCATTAAGGATATAGGTCGGCGATTTCCCTTGCAACTACAGTGTAGGTATCAGGGTCAACATGGTGATGTTATGCAGTCTGTGCGCGGAAACTATAAAAACCGTTTCTGAGGGGGACAAAACTTGGCAGCTGTGGAAGGAAATGCATCCGTTTATCAAGTGGACCATGTTTGTTGAATAACCGGTGAGGGGAGGGCGGAGGTTTACAGGATGTGGGGGTCTGGGTTTGATCAAAACGGAACAGGGGTGGGGGGGGCGGGGGGCGGCAGGGGGGGGCGGCGGGCGGGCCAGCTGAATTTGTGCGTGGAAACTATACATTTTTTTAAGGGGATAAATGTGACGGTTTAGAAAAGAATGCACCAGTTATCAGTTTATCATGTATATCCTGTAAGTCGTACACCCAGTGAGTAGAGGGCGGAGTGTTTGAGGGGGTGGGGGTTGGGTGGGGTGTGGGGGTGTGGAGGTGGGGAGGTGGGGGAGGAGGGTGGGGCAGGTGGGGGGGGGGGGGGGGGGGGGTAGGGCTTTAGGTGGCATAGATGTAGGGGTGTGCTACACGTACGTGTGGTGCTAGGTGTAGGCGATGGTGCGGGTGGTGGGGAAGGTGGGGGCGTTTTTATTTGGGGGGAGGGGGGGGGGAAGCAGCGTCATGGATGGCTCTAGAAAGATAATGAGGAGATACCCAGTGCGTTGGAGTGTTCATTACTCTGGCGGATTTCGATATTAGGTGGGGCGTTTGAGCAAGGGAGAGCGAGAAAAAACAAAAGGGGGGGGGGCGGGGGGGGGGGGGGGGTTCTAAGAGGTTCAGGTCATACATATTATTAGAATACCCTCCGGCTGTGAGATCAAAGATATGTGGGAGATTGTTATAATGTACATTACGATATGGTTCGGAGCCTGTCGCCCGAGTGGCGTATAAGGTTATCCTCGAGCCTGGCATTATAGGTGAGTTTAGTAAGTCCGTGTGATAAATCGTGGTGCCAGAAAGGTGTGAGGGAAGTCAAGCAGGGATACCAGCTTCGCTTGGAGACAGCACCGGTTCTTCTTGGTAGATTCTTATTTACTCTTTACTGGGTTGGAGCTAAGAGAAGCTCGAGGAGACCGGAAAGGAGGAGTGATACCATGGGGGGGGGGTGAGGCTCACAGATTTCGCTTCCCCCCAGCATTGCTGATGTGCTCGATTGTGAGCCTTTTCCAACGGAACGTACAACGAACGTTCTCCTAGATGTTCTAGATTCCTAAGGGTGCCTACATCTCTCTATCTTGTCCAGAGGAAGAACTTTCTATTACAGAGAACACTCTTATGGTATAATAAGCTAGTCGGGTTATCTTCTCCACTTAGATACATTCCTGTTTAGAGAGTATTCTTGTGACCGATTGACCTTGACCCTGCGGGCTATCTTACCGAATCTATTGTTACCTATAATACTGACACTATGTTACATTCGAGTCTTGCCGGGTGCGTACTACATAGTATACTCGTGTAAATTCGTAGGGACTTTTTCTCGTGCACAAACTGGCTTGCAGAAAACGCGAGAGCGTGAGTTAGCAACACTTGTCGATTGAAATTCGACGAGCGGTGCGACTTGCTATAAGGCTTCTATTGGGTAAGTAAGCTATTGGTTAACCTTTTGGCAACCAACACCCCACCAACCCCTCAACAAACGGCGTCGTCGGCAGGACCACGGTCATTTGGGTTCTAGGTTCGAATCCCACCATCCACGATTATAATCTTTTTTCAGACTTTCCCCGTGTCGAACTCGAAATATACTCTGCCCGGTATCACCCTGGAAATGAAACCGCTTGACAGCTCCATGACCCTTCCTTATATCCGGCCGACCTGCTATCCCGACGTTTCGGGGGGGGGGAGAGGGTTAATAAGGTTTATTTTGGGTAGGGTATTGGTTAACCTTTTGCAAGTGATCATATGGGCTATATGCACCTTACATGACAGAGGGATTGCTGAACCCTATGCTAGCGCGATAAAAACTAAAGGCAAGAACCGGGGGGGGAAGGGTCGATACCCGTGACCACGGCTTGTCCAGAAGCTGGAAGGCAAAAATTTGCGAAAAAAAATATATATATATGGAGTCTATACATTATAACTCATATATGTTCGAGCATACTGTATACACTGAAAACCATGTACCGTTGTGAGGCTTTTCGGTATTCTATACCAAAATCTAAAATATTAAAATAATCAATGCCAAGTTGATTACACCATGATTCGAAACATGATCAATCATGACTGTTTTGGTTGATTGCCAGACCCCTACTTTGTAGTAGTATATTTAGAGAAATGAAAAATAAATTTCAGATGTGGCATCGAACAAAAAGGAGTTTTCGATCAAAACTCATCTTTGCAAGCTGCGCGTGATACTTCGATCGCGCGTGTTACGGGGTATGTATGTATACCCTCGTGAAGGATACAGGTCGTCCTAAAGGCAGGGTCATCAGGACTATGACGCCCAGCCTTGTTCTGCGCACGGAAACTGCATTGTTGTAGCTGTTGTTGTTGTTGTCGTTGTTGTTGTTGTTGTCGTCGTTGTTGTTGTTGTTGTTGTTGTTGTTGTTGTTGTTGTTGTTGTTGTTGTTGTTGTTGTTGTTGTTGTTGTTGTTCTCACATTAAATCCCATGATTAAGTCCGTGGTCACACGACAGGCTCCCGTCACTCTGGAGCTGAGGAATACCCCAGGGAAAAAACACAAACAACCCAAGGTGGTACACGCATATATTATGCTCTTTCTTAAACGCCCCACCTACTATCGAAATGCGCCAGAGAAATAAGCACTTCCACGCCCTGGATATCGCCTCGTTATCGTTTCAGAGCCGTCCATGCCGCTGGTGCAATTCCCACCTACCCCCGTCCCCAACGCCCCCTCCTTCCCCAATACTCACACCATCGCCTAGACCTAGCACCACGCGTATAGCAAATCCCTACATCTATGCGACCTAAAGCCCTCCCCCCCCGCCCCCGCCCCCCCCCGCCACATTCCCCGCCCTCCCCCACAGGAAATATTTAGAGTTTCCACGCAAAAATTGACCTGCCCCATCCGTCCCCTCCCCCCCCCTACCCCCCTCCCGCCCCCCCCTTTTGATTAAAATCAGGCCCCCACGTCCTTTAAAACCCCACCCTCCCCTCACCGGATATTCGACTTACAGGATTCACTTGATAAACTGATGCATTTCCTTTCACAGCTGTCAGATTTTGTACCCCTCAGAAACGGGTTTTATAGTTTCCGCGCACAGACTGCCTAACATCACCCTGTTGACCCTGATAGCTACACTGTAGTTGCAAGGGGCGTCGCCGACCTATATCCTCAATGATGACACACAACCCGTAAGACGCGCGATCGGAGTATCACACACAGCTTGCAAAGATGAGTTTGGACGAAATATTCGATCTCACAGCTGGAGTGTATTTAGTATATATAATATCATTAAAAACAACATCACAGCTGACGTAATTCATGCCCCCACCAGAAATACATAAACGTGAAATCGGGAGTCAGCCTACGATGTGCCAGGTCCATACCGGTGCATACGTCTCATTACTCGCGCCTAGAAAAAACGACTATACCGCTTGCCACCCAAGAAAGACTACCTCGTATGTATCACACGAAGCATTTATCACTACGCATACGCACGACAGAAGCACAAGTCAATTGCAAAAAAAAAACAAAGAAAAGAAAAAAAGGCAAAGGATAAGGAAAGAAGCGAGAAGAAAGCGAAAAAAAAAACAAAACGGAAAGGAAAGGAAACACATGACAAGAAAAGCAAGAAAATACAAGACAAGAAAAGGAAGCAACGAAAGGAAGAGAGAATAAAAAAGTTTATACTAGCAGACCCTAGGAACTGCCTAAAGACGGCACTGGGCTCATAGAGGGTATCAAGTGCATCATCATTGGCACTGGGGAGAGAACGCAACATATCGAAGAAGTCAGGGCGGTCTTACGCTATCTTGTAACGGCCATCGGAAGGTCTACAAATTTCAAGACGATGATTGCCAGACCCATACTTCAATCTCTTGGGCATGACGTCCCCCCTTCCCCGCTCTCCCCCCGCCCCGGCCGCTTAGATATGCCGACGGTGGATGGCGCTGCCGCAGCCTTTGCGCGTCTGCAGTTTCGCGCCTCTCCGTTTCATGCCAATTCCACATGAGCAACTCGGCTCCCTCCTCTACTCGTCGACACCATCTGCCGGTCGTCTGAGCAGCCTTTCGCCACCCTTCGAATTTCATTCCTAAGACCGACATGTCCTCATTCAGATAAACAATCCAGTTACTATATTGCCCCTCTGTGTAGCCCTTACCCCCAACAAGCTCCCCAAACATCACCCTCTGTGGCAGACGCTTCTCCCCCATACGTGCTACGAATCCCTCAAACAATATCTTCCGTTTGCGCACTATCGCCTCTATGCTCTCGGAAGCTGTCTTGGCAAGAGCGCCGGCGTAAGATAGGGTGTCATCGTCACGCTTCCGTTTCCGCCATCCAAGGCATCGGAGGATCATGGAGCGGTGAACCCGTCTTAGCCTGTCATAGTCAGGCTTGTCCGGGCTCCAAGTGATGCAACCGTAAAGAAGTGTCTCGACCACCTCAGGTTTCAGCAACCGCACCTTCAACCATAAGCGCACGCCTGGGCGAACATATATTTCCATTTTGCACCGCTGAAAGCACGCCCTCTGAAGACGCCGCGTTATTTCAAGGCTAGGGTCTGTGTCTGCGGTGATAGCCCCGCCAAGTACACAAACTCGATTGCTTGTTTGTATAGCTAGCCGGTTGCTTTGATTGTGAAAGACACTTGCCCCCGCCTTTGTTTTTCCAGGCCCTTGATCTCTGCTTTTGCCTCGGATACCGTAAGCCAGAACGACGAGCACGCAGTCACGATCACCGTAAACGTCCTTTCCAGCCCTTCTGATGATCGCGATACGATGCCCGCATCGTCCGCGTACAGCATACCTCACAATCTGTGCACCTCATCCTCCTCCTACCCTCTCCACCCTTGGATTTTGCCCGTGCGTGAAGTGCCCTTATTCTCGCCTTCCTTCTTTTGTTAGAGCTGCACCATGTTTTCCGTAATTGCTGCATCAGCGTGAAAGCATCTCTCGGTACCACCGCGAAAAACATGTTGAACAGCAGTGGCGCGAGCACGCATCCCTGCCTGAGACCTTGCCCCACATCGAACTTATATGAGCACTCTCTATCATCCAACCGCACGCATGCTTGCATACCGCCGTTGAATTGGCAGTTGACGGCGATCATTTTCAGTGGCACGCCAAAACGCGCAAAGACATCCCACAGAAGGTTTCGGTCGACGGAGTCGTATTTTTTGGTGAGGTCGATAAAGCACAAGTTTAAGAGGGTGTCCTTTTTCCGCGCCAGCTCCTGCAGTCGTCGTACTACAAACATCACGTCAATCGTCGACCGTTGGGGTCTGATCCCACACTGTTCCTCCGGCAGAATGTTCTCGCGTTCGCAATAGTCACTCAGGCGACCCGCGATGACTTCGAGGAGTGCCGGCGTGAGCCACGAGGGAGATGTCACGATAATTGCCACACTCAGTCCAATCTTTCTTCTTGCGAAGCACCTTAATCGTTGCATATTGCCATTGTTGCGATACGCCGCCTCCTCACACAGCGACGATGATATCGAGCCATCCCACGGTAGGGTTGCAGCATCAGTCCCTGAGCTCCTCACATGAGGAACTCAATGTATCATTCGAAAAATTATTTCGAAGGCATTCGTTCGCGCAACCCGACCAAGCTTCTATGTTCTAGTCCAAGAACACGTAATGTACTCGTGAATGGACTTCATTGAACGAGAGTTGCTCACATGATGAACTTAATCTCGCCCAGGGACTTTGTGGCGCAATCATACAACTGCAACCCCTACCGTGGGATGACTCTCATCGTGGAAGTTTCCGAGGGTGCTCCTGTATAACCCGCATTAAGGGGGACGAAACCAGAAATCATCGATGTATGTGTGGAATTCAGTATATACTATATAATTTATAACAATTGTTCTTCGTGTGAGCTAACGTTTCGATTGGGCTCGTTGGGTCTAACGGGTTCGTACGCGAGTTCCTGTGAACCCTCCCGTATATATCGCAGGCCAGCGGAGGTCCGGCCCAGGCCTGATGCTCGGTCGGGTTGTTAATGCTGTCGAGTCATGGTGGATCATGAGGTGGACGTCGATCGCTACTACTAATGTTCCGAAATTGTGTATCTTATTATCTTGATGTAATGCATAGGCTCACTCACACACCTGTATTGATCGAATGAAGACCGGGTGTGAGATCTGGCGTTCTGCATCACGCGTGGGGGGGTGCACACTTGATCCTCAAATAGCTCTTCGAACGCCTATCCCACACACACCCAGGGAGTATAAAAACTCTAGCGTCGATCGAAAACGCCAGATGCCCGCGTTCCTACAGGTAGATGAAGCTGAAGCTCTATTTGTATAAGTTTATATTGAAATCGTGCTACGATAGAGGTAGCCCTCTTCGGGGTATGAACCAGTCTCTAAATGATGGGGCTACGAAAATAGGCTTTTTTTTTCATCATTCTCGTTGTATACCCACCGCCATGAGATTTTTCATCTGGTCAGGGGTCATATGTTTCTCCCAAATCAGTTTAGAGAGGGACATGTCTTATACTCCGACAGTGAGGGCCCTAAAAAGGAAGTGTGTTGCACCTCTATCGTAGCACGCGTTATAGTAACGTTGCGGTTCTACCAAAAACGAATGCTTGGTTTTCGATTCATTAATATATCAGGTCAACAACTACTGCTTGCTGGTGTTGTTGCTGTTGCAGATCAAGCGAAATAAGCATAGGAGGGAGGTTTTCTTCTTGGAAGCCATGATGAACGATCAACGTTGGAACTCATTGTACACGTCTCGTACTTACTGCACATGGTCGCATGGTAAGCATAATAATATAATGCTACAGTATTGGGCCCTATATAGTGCGGGGGTCTGTCGTGAGAATTTACCTGCACTATAGCAGGCACCTGCACTACTGAAAAGGGTGCCCTCGATAGTGCAGGTTCTGCACTATTGGGGCTTTGAATATTCCTCAATAGTGCAGGTTCTGCACTATTGAGACACTCTTCGACTTCGCGTTGTGAGTGTGGCGTCCACGCTTTGCGGGGCCAACAGAGAGTACGAAATGGATCCAGATTGTGGATTAATAGTGGACGAAGCTGACTCTCAGTCCTCGTTGCCTGCCTTCCCTCGATGTTGCATGATAGAAAAAGACTTACTATGTGTATAAAAAAAATACGACAGAAAGCCCACTGCAAAAACACGAGCAACCATGTACTGCTGGCCCCTGCCATCATTACGTGAGGATCAAACTCTCATGTCTCCCTGACGCACCTGCTTCGATTTAGCAAGAACCAACACATATAACCAGCCAGGCGTAACCTCACTCCGTCGTGCCAATTTATCTGACCTCTGCCGCACCGGCTGCTATGTTGCAAGAAAATAAAACACAAGTAAAAAAAGAGAGAAAAACATGCAGGAAGGTCACTGCAAAGAAAAATCAAGCAAGCATGCACCCCGTGCCCTTGCTAACGTCGTGACAAACTCCCTTATGACTGCCCGGCACCCCCGCTGCGATGTTGCGGGAAAAAAACTAAAAGAAACGAGAAAGGCACATAGGAAGCTGACTGCAAGGGAGAAAAAAACAACTCCACGTACCCGCCGCCTTCACGACGTCTCGGCAAACTCTCTCATATCTGCCTGGCGCACCCCCTTAGCGGCATGCGCTGCGATCATCGACATTATTGCTTTTCGCAGATGGAACGCCGCGTCTCCATTGCCACTCTCATATGCTGCCGATTTCAGGATGCCGAAGTGAGGTGACAGCTCACTATAAGCCGGTGGAGCACGGCGCTCGCGCTCCGTGTTCTCACCGCCACCGCCATCTTCCATTTCATCTTCCTACATCGCAGCCGGAAGAAATGCGCGCTCCAGCTAGCATTGCCGCCATGTCGTCCGCCGCGTCCAGCCGAAGAGCCTCTACCACGTCAGCATCGTCCTCGATGGTAGCCCATCCCTGAATTGCGCTCACCGCTTGCCCCCCGAGCGGCTGTCCAGGCTCGATGTTGAGTTCTGCCAGCAGTTCGGCGATCTCGTCATCTACGACGGCGGATCCCTGCTTCTGCGCGTCGCTCACGCTCGTGCTCGACGTGTTGAAAGTCTCCGTGAGAGCCTTCAGGTCAGGCTCGGCGATGTCGAACCGGGTCTTTCCGTGTTGCTTGGTGAGCTCCGCCGCCATGTCCTCTGGAAGCGTCTCGGCTTTGACGAAGCACCTGGTGCGAGGTAGCGCAGAAAATGCGGTTCATCGGTTTTTGGGTGAACAAGCGATGTTAGACGAACAAGTGACCCATCGGGATGTGAGAGAGAACCCTTTTGGTAGTGAAGATACACTGGAGATGTCCAGATGCTGGAATACTTCGAAAAAAAAAGAAAACGGAACAACTGTACACAGTCAAGTATCGCACCACAGAATCCAGGTGCACGCGCGCTAGCTGAACATTCAAAATTGCGATGGCAATGTTCACACCTCACCTGGCAATATCCTGGGGGGTGACGCTGGCCCATGCTTTCTAGACAAGTTCAGCCGCGTCCCGCACATGAGGTTGGTGCCCTTGCGCCAGCCCCATTGTCGCGGCCTTCATCTTGCGGGCTTTGGCCTGGGCACGAAGTGTGTCAGCCACCAACATGATTGATGCCGTCACATCGAGCAGCTCCTTCCTGTAGACGACCTTCGTCTTAGCGATGACCCCCAGATCCATGGGCTGGTGTACGGCGGTGCAAAGCGGAGGGAGCCCTTGATGGTAACTTGTCCCCGATCATCCACTAGATCTCCTTGAGACAAGCAGCCGTCCATCAGCAGCAGCACAGGTTCGTGAGTGAAGCGATGAATGAACAGGAGAAAGACTTCAAGCCACCACTTCGGGAACGTCGCGGAGTCGGACCACGCGTTGGCCTGCGAGAAATACTTCAGCGGTGAAGCCCCCTTGTCGAAGCAGCGGGGGCTCTTCGCCTTCCCGATGATGGCCATGTCAGCCTTCGACGTGCCGTCGGCGTTGCAGCACATGTAGGCAGACAGTCGATCCTTGAAGTACATGCTCTTCGAGCCCCGCGCCGTCTTCCGGTCCTCCGAGGTGGAATGGTACGTGCGCCTGGGCATGAGCTTCCACTGGAGGCCTGTCTCGTCCATGTTGAAGATGAACCTGGCCGGGTACTTCGCGCAAAGTGCCCTGACTTCTTCCATGCCCTGCTTGATGGCCTCCTTGTCGACGCTACCAGCCTGGCCATGAAGTCTCACGCTCTTGATGTTGTTGCGCTTCACGAAGTTTTTTGCCCACTTCTCGCCGGCCTTGAAGTCCTCGACCCTCGCCCGCACTGCTTCACACGTCGCAGTGTCAGCCGGCAGCGTCGCCTTGGCGGCAAGGCCGAAGCTCCGAAGGACATCGCGCGTGACGGGCATCTTGGCCTGCCGGGCTTTCTCGAGTAGATCAAGAGCTAGCGTCTCCACCTGACACCGAAAAGCAAGCAAACCATGTAGCGAGTACAAAACATCGGAAAAATAGTTTGGAACGTTGACATACATCCTGGACAGCGCGGCGCGGTGAGGCAGGACGACTCAGTACACTATTTTTACATACAGTTGGAAACGTTGTGGGCAACAGAAAACAAGAAGCGTTGCAGATGAATATGTGTAGGATTGACATTAAAAAAAACGATGAAGTCGGAAACAAGGGAGGCAAGACGACCGACGAAAAGAAAAAAGAATTGCAACGAACACAAGGAACAAACGTGGGGAAAAAAACAAAGAGAAAGACAAAGAAGAATGGCACACAGCGAGGCGAAAAAGAATAAAACAAGCACAACAAAACAGAAAAGAGTGAAGAAAAAAAAAGTGGGACAGAGAGCCTCGACACCAGAAAAAAAAAGGCGGGGGAAAACATGAGCTTGCTTTTAAAAAAAATCGAGCTCACAGCAGTTGCAAGAAGAGGTGTAGCTCACCTCCTGAAACTCTGCTTTGCTTGCAGTTTTCTGGCTGCCGGCACCTGCAGCAGCCGCCGCCTCGATCTTCTTCCGGACAGACTTCACCGTCGCAAGAAACCGCACAGAGCACTTGAAGCGGTCTGCGATCTGCGCGTAGGAGACCTTGGCATCGATCAGCTTGAGGATGTCAACCTTCCCATTGATGTCCACCCGCGCACGAGCACCACACGAAGCCTTCACACTCCCCCCTTTCTTCTTCGTCGGGCGTTGAGATGGTCCCGCCCCAGCACCCTCAGCACCCTCAGCTGGTATCTCCTTGCGCTTGCCAGTCTCTTTGCGCTTGCCAGCTCTTGCGACGCCCGAGCAGCAGATTCGCCTTGTTTCGATGTCGCCAACCATGCTGCCGCAGTTGCCGTGGAGCCGCCCGCCACATCCTCCATGACAGACGTGGCCATGAGGGGCTTGCGGCGTCTGGTCTGGTTGGTGGCACAGCTCACCGTCCGCACAAGGCACGGTGCGCCTCTGCGCTGCGTACAGCTCTTCGGGTCTGTAGCAGCACGTGCGCCCGCGTTTGTGTCGCGTCTATCCGCTGTTCGTGAGTGTGTGTCTTGTTTTTCTTTTGATCGCGTGTGTGTGTGAATATTTCTCCACCTGCACTATTGCGGGGCACCGCGATGCCCAACCTGCACAATATCGGGTATCTGCCTCAATAGTGCAGATCCCGCACTATTGAGGGCGACGTTTGTGCGCGGAGATTTTACCTGCACTATATCGGGCGGTTGCACTATTCAAAGTGCACTATAGGGGGCCCACTACTGTATTGATAATCGATTTTAAAACAGCAATATCATCTCCCGTCAGCACGTTACAATAATAGTACTTCATTTATGTATCGATTTTCATCAAAATTGATCGAGATCTCGATCAATAACATTTCGCGGTCATTACGTTACAATAACACTACTTCATTTATGCATTGATTTTTATCAATATTGATCGAGATCTCGATCAATAACATTTCGTTGATTTCCCGGTTGATTATTTCGCTACGTGGCCGTCTGAGCCGTCCGCACGTCGTCTGCCTGCCATTTTTTTCTCTCCCCTTCTTATTCTTATCCTTATGAAGAGAGTCTTGCATGGTGGGTAGGTGACGAGCCTGTTTTATTTGGCCCTCCCAGTCTTCCTTCTTTTACTTGTTTCCTTTTTTCCGGGGTATTTTTTTCATTTTCTTTCCCCCTTGCATGTCCACTTTGGCTCATGCTCGGGGTATGTTTCTATCTCCCGAGCTTTGGCTCCCCTTTTTATTTATTTATTTATTTGTTTTGTCTTGGTTTCTTTCGTTGTTTCTCTCTTTTACAAGGTATTTTGGTTTAATGAGAAGAACACAAAGGGGGGAGGGGGGGAAACAGGAGGAGTAGAAGGAAAGCCGTCCAAGGGAGTGGGGGCAGGGGGGGCAACAGGAGGAATAGAAGGGAGACCGCGGTGGACGAAGGCAGGAAGGAGATGGCAGACAGGGTAGCAAGGTACCAGGCCGACTAGTAGGTACGTAGCACTTTTCTTCTTTTTCTGGGGTATTTTTTTCCCCTTTGTTCCCTCCTTGCGTGTCCAGGTTTTTGGCTCGTGTTCGGATTATCCTATTTTGGTTTTACTTTACTTTTTTTTATTGTATTTTATTATGTTTCTTTTCCGAGCTTTGGCTCTCCTTTCCGGTTGGGTTGTTTCTTCGATTTCCCCTTCATTTTGTTTGTTTCGTTTTTGTTTTATTTTTATCTTTGTTTTTATATGTTTTATTATTATTATTTTGTTTTTGTTTTTGTTTATTTCGTATTCTCTCTTCCAATGTATTTCTGTTGCTGACGCATGTATGTTGTGCCTGTCGTACCCAGTACTAGGGCATGACATTGCGTTGTCAAATGCATTACGATGCATTATCTCTGTGTCGTAGCTTGTGACCACAGAGCTGATATTTCTAGGGTGAAGAATCAGCACGGACACTGGGTGTGCTGGATGTCGACGAGTAGAAGAACGGTTTAATGTGAAGAACACACACACATACCGTGCCCCAAAAAGTGTCTCTGGTCGACATTTCAGTTCCTCCTGTTGTGCCTGGTACACCTGATATATATTATAAAAAAAAATTATAGAAAATGATAATACACTCCAGCTGTGAGATCGACGATTTCGTCGAAACTCATCTTTGCAAGCTGTGTGTGATACTCCGATCGCGCGCATTACGAGTTGTGTGTCCTCATTAAGGATATAGGTCCGCGACTCCCCTTACAACTACAGTGTAGCTATCAGGGTCAACAGGGTGATTTTAGCCAGTCTGTGCGCGGAAACTATAAATGGTACTGCTGAGAAAATACGCTAATATCTAAATATCCCAGTATACACCACACTATCTATTTAATACAGCGTTGAATCCTTAGTCTGAGGCATATATATGCTACGTGAGTGGTGCACGGCGATTTTCTGGGTATGACTGTATATGCCTCTCGCGAATACAAACTTGGGGGGGAAACGCAGAAACACAGGGCTACACGATTAGACACGAGAAATAAACCAAGGACCTAAGTACTCATCGAAGGCTGTTGCAAGCAATATACAAATTCCGACTACTACTATCACTACTACTGCTACTGCTACTACTACTACTACTACTACTCTGCTACTACTGCTACACTAGCACTACTACTCCTGTTGCTACCACTACACTAGTACTAACTACACAGTCTACAGTAAAATACCAAAAGTTTTTGGGCCACGTCATATTCTGAAACCGTTTCATCCAACACGTGCAGCCGTTATCGTAGCACACGCTTTTCCAGCGTGTTCGCCCCCTCCTCCTGCAGAACCCTGCATGACGACATATGCTACTACACGGCTAACACTATATTGATTGCTACAAGTAATGCAGTGGTGTCCGTTGGTGCAGTATGCCAACCCACAAAAACCACAACTAACATGCTACCACTGATGATCCCGATCGCTACCACCACCGATGGGTTGTGTTACAGTCTCGTCATGCGGAATAATGATATTTCGGGTGGCAACTCTCCGCTCATCGAGATGTAGCGCTTCTTGGTTGATCGGGTTTCCCCATGCTGAGAACACACGTTGCGATGTGACGGAGGATGCAGCCTGCAGTCGGAGATATGTGCGATCCAACTTGGGGACTTTCGGAAACGTGCTATCTATGCTATCTTTCTGACGGCCCACCACTTCTTCAGGCGCCCGCCGAGGCTTTTGCACAGGGACGGATGAAACCGACGTGCGACTGGTTCCGGTAAAACGACCATCTGACCAAGGCTACAGTATGGTAGTATCATACCCTCATTTCCACTGCCGGATTTGAGCCACTCGCGACCATGCAAGGCTACGTGCGGTAAGGAGGGTAACCCCTTTTTCAATGCTTGTTTTCACCAACTCGCGCCCGAGTTACTCCGTACCTCACTTGATATAAATTGGTGTGAAGATTTGCTTGGGGCAGCGTAGCTAACCATGTCATTGGGGATTCATACAGATAGAGGAGGTAAAACACCACGAGTAGAGCTTGAAAAAAAACACCACACACAAAATCGAACAGCAGGGTCACGCGCGCGAGTGGCTCAGAGTCACAGCCAAAACGAAACGTCCTAAGATGGACGCCACTACCGTAGCCTGGATGTCGCGCGCGAGTGACTCTGTTCCTCATGGACAAATGTATATGTATATATATATATTTATATCATGCGTTTTTATTAGGCACAGCGTAGCTTACCATTACATCGCTGATTCATAGTGCATGTTTCAAACACACACTAAAGCTTAAACTCGCTCGCAGTTAAACGGGGGCGCCGTCGAGCGCGTGACCTTTCACCACCGGAAAAAGCTCCCCAAAGTGAAACCCCTACCGTAGCCTGGGACATATTTTGTTCAAGATGCTGTCATTGACGGAATAGGCGGCAATACATGCTCGCGTGCGCGCGCGAAGAGGGGGGGGGGCGGGGGGCTGCGCCTACACCTATAATTCCTGATTCAAACCCAGAGGCGGGTTTCCCTTTCTTCAACGGATGCATGTGAGATACTCCATCTTCCCTCCCCCCTCATCCACCTCGTCGTCGGGCGAGTCTCCCTTGCTAGCGCTCTTCTCTTGGTCGCGTACTTCGTCCCGAAGTTGACTCTCCTGGTCCGCAATTTGGTTTCGAGCTATTTCTGACTGATTCTACGATAGCCCCCCCAAAAACCAGCGGTTTTCTTTAACGAACGTTTCATGGCTGCTCGACACGAGGAAGGATGCTATGAAAAGAGTATCTGCATATATTATTTTGTTTGCGGAGCACTATCGAACGATGACGTCCGGGTGGTAAGGGGGACCGTATTTCAGGAGATACGGCCAGGAGCTGGTTTCAAAACCGGCGATTTCGTTAAAGAAAAGTTGGGGGGGCTACCGTAGAACCACACTTCTGTGTTGCGGGCTCCCCATAGTGTAGCTAACCTGCGTGGTATATATGGGAGGCCCTGCAGCTACTGCTCCGTCGGTGGCTACACGGCTAGATGGAAATAGGCACCCCTCTCCGCCCTCTGCAGGCTGCGGGAAGAGAACGCCAATATTTCGCTGGTCAACCCCTTTAGAGACCCCAAATCCCCCCTATACTAAATTCAAGTAAATTCGTCCCTAAAAAGTGTTTCCAGTAGTGAAGGGGTCAAATCCTGCAAAAAACAATACTCGGACGATTTAAACCATCAAAGCCAAAAAATTGATGTTTGCTTCATTGAACCAAACTGTTATAAGGCTTAGTTTGGGTAATCTATTGAGTAACATTTTGCAAGTGGTCAAACGGACTAATACCCTACTAATTCCTCAACAAATGGCGTCGACGACAGACCATGGGTCTATTGGGTAGTGGGTTCGAGCCCCACATCCACCATGATAAACTTTTTCAGACTTTCCCCATGTCGAACTTGAAAAATACTCTCCCCGGCCCAGGAAATGGAACGGCTTGGATGTATTGACAGTTCTGCCGGTATGTCCGGCCGAGCTGGTATCCCGCCGTTTCAGGGGGAAAGAGTGTTAAAAGGCTTAGATTGGGTAAGCTATTGGCTAGCCTTTCGCAAGTGGTCAAACGGATTTATAACCCACTAATTCCTTCACAAATAAACGTCGTCGACAGACCACGTTTTTTTTGGGTCGTGGGTTCAACTCCCACATCCACCATAGTAAACTTTTTCAGACTTTCCACATGTCGAAGTTGAAAAATACTCTCCCCGGTATACCCCGGAAATTAAACGGCTTTGATAATTGACAGTTCTGCCGGTATATCCGGGCGACCTGGTATCGCGCCGTTTCAGGAGCGGAGAGTGTGTGTGTGTGTTCTTCACATTAAACCGTTCTTCTACTCGTCGACATCCAGCACAACCAGTGTCCGTACTGATTTTTCACCCTCTAGTAAGATCAGCTCTGTGGTCACAAGCTACGACACAGAGATAATGCATCGTAATGCATTCGACAACGCAATGTCATGCCCTAGTACTGGGTACGACAGGCACAACATACATACGTCAGCAACAGAAATACATTGGAAGTGTACTAAGGCTTAGCTTGGGTAAGCTATTGGGTGACCTATTGCAAGTGGTCAAACGGACTGATACCCCACTAGTACCTTAACAAAACCTTGATCTAGGTATCGATCAGCTTGCGACCCGAAAATCCAAGTCTCGGAGTAGTACCTGGATTTATGACAACACTTGTTATCACATCAGTACGGATCCGAGCGCAACACGTTTGCATATATAGGGCGAGCGTTTCACATGAACTCCCATTCTAGAATTCATAAAGGACGGCGTAACATCAGAATACAAGGCACCTACACAACAGAGAATATGAACTCCAAAACTTCTAATAAAAGGTGGCGGGATGAGATCATCATCGTCATAATAAGCAGAAATATATAATAATACGAAACACATCCGAGAAACGCTTCACTGAGTATATTGCGTCAAGCGCACGCTCTCCACACCATGAAACCTTATCCGTCTCAGAAGTAAGTGCGTACTCCTACCAGCAGCAATTTTGGTTTCCGTTTTGCCTTACTGCTTCCTTCTACTACGTACGGAGGACCTGCCGAGTAATCAGAAACCGCGATATAAATGAACGCACTCTTATTTTTTTTCGTCACATTTTCTCTCCACCTTAACCCATGGTAAGACGTTTCATCCGGGCCCACGCTCTGGATGAGTTGTGGTCACAGATACATTCATTCCCTTCTCTTTGCAGGTACTTGTTTCATTGTTATCCACCGAAGGGCTCGGCATTCTCATTGGTCAGTTTTTTAGGCTCGTCAATTTTCGTCCGACTTTGCTACCGCACGCTCTTCCCGTCGTGCTTTCCGCTCTCGTCATTTTCTCAGAACAAAACGTCCATACGAGCACTATGCACTCTTTGGGTCTTGTATACCCACGACCTTGGTCTTAGAAGTGACGAGGTTCACCTACTACTACTACTGCTAATACTACCACTAGCTACTTCTACTTCTAATACTACTAATACTACTACTACTGCTACTACTACTTCTACTACTAATTCTACTACTACTACTACTTACTACTACTTCTACTGCTCCATCGGGGACGCCCACCACATACTGCATATGATGATGAAAAGAAAAGATAACGGATCGACAAGCAGCCAAGAACGAAATCACAATCGCAGCATTGTGATTTCTGCGCCAATCGAGAAAATGGCGTTTTTTATTCAAACTTTTTATGTTGATTTAGTAACCCCCTCCCCTGTCTTGCTCCTCGAAAAAGAGCTACATATTTATTCGACATGCGAGTTTTGTTCAAAACCGACGAATTGTAATACTTACAAAGTACCCCCCCGGGAAGTAAGTAGTGCCTAAGAGAGTGGCGCAAGAACACATTGTTTTCGCTACCCGACGCGATGACCATTTCTGTTATAATTAATACACATGCAAAAAAATATTAGCCCGAAAAAAAAAAATTATTCGCATTTCACCCGCACAAAAAGTACTTCTTAGGTGTACTCAAGAGCAAGCAGTATTTTTAGCACTTTTTGGGTATACTCGATATAGACTTGCTCACGACCGATCTGTTCTTGAGAAAATTCACACAGCATCACTTGATAACACACAAAAACTTCTACACCTTATGATAGTATAAAAAATGAAAAATACACCCCAGCTGTGACTGTGAGATCGAATATTTTGTCGAAACTCATCTTTGCAAGCTGTGTGTGATACTTCGATCGCGCGTATGACGCGTTGTGTGTCCTCAATAAGGATATAGGTCGGGGACTCCCCTTGCAACTACAGTGAGTGTAGCTATCAGGGTCAACAGGGTGATGTTAGGCAGTCTGTGCGCGGAAACTATAAAACCCGTTCCTGAGGGGGGCTAAATCTGACAGCTGTGGAAAGAAAAGCATCATATTATCATGTGGATCCTGTAAGTCCAACAACCGGTGAGTGGGGGGTGGAGTTTTTCAGGACGTGGGGGCCTGGATATGATCAAAAGGGAGCGGGGGTTGGCGGGGTGGAGGGGGGGTGTGGGGGGGCAGGGCGGGCAGGTCAATATGTGCGTGAACACCATAAATCCTTCAAGGGGATAAATCTGACGATTTTCGAAAAAAATACACCCGTTTATGGGGGCGGGGGCGGGGGCGGGGCGGGTGGGGCAGCTCAATCTGTGCGTGGAAACTATACAATATTTTAGGGGGATAAATGTGACGGTTTTGGAAAGAATGCACCAGTTTATCATGTATAACCTGTAAGTGGTACAATCAGTGAGTAGAGGGCGGAATGTTCGAGGGGGTGGGGGTTGGGTGTGGTGAGGCGGTGGGGAGGTCGGACGTGGGGCAGGGAGTGGAGAGGGTAAGGGGCGGGGGGGGGGTTATGTGGCATAGATGTAGGGGTTTGCTATACATGTGGTGCTAGGTCTAGGCGATGGTGCGGGGGGTGGGGAAGAAGGGGGCGTTGGGGGCGCGGCGGGGGGGGGGGGGTAAGCAGCGGCATGGATGGCTCTAGAAAGATAATGAGGTGATATCGAGTGCGTGGAAGTTATTATCACTCGGACGGATTTCGATATTATTAGTTGGGGCGTTTTAACAAGGGAGAGCAAAAGGAAATAGGAGAAAAAAAAAAGGGGGGGGGGGGGGGGGAGGTATTTATAAGGCTTAGGTCACATGTAGTATTCAAATACACTCCGGCTGTGAGATCAAAGATACGTAGGGGCTTGTTATACGCGCGGTGCTAGGTCTAGGCGATCGTGCCGGTGGTGGGGAAGGTGGGGGCGTTGGAGGGGGGGTTGGGGAGGGGGGGAAGAATGAAAACTACGTCATGGATTGTTAGAATGATCAACTGCGTAGAGGTGTTTATTACTCTGGCCAATATCGATTGTAAGTGGGGCGTTTGAACGAACTGGGGGAAAAACAACAGGAGGGGGGGGGTGGGGGAGGGGGGGGGAAGAGGGCGGGAATGAGTTGGAGCTACTTCATGGGTGGCTAGGAAGACGATGAGATGATGCCAGCTGGCTGGTAGTGTTTACTACTCTGGTAGAATTGGATTCTAGATGGGGCGTCTGAACAAGAGGAAAGATAATGACATGATATCAGCTGGCTGGTAGTGTTTACTACTATGGTAGATTTTTATTTTAGGTGGGGCATTTGAACAAGAGGGATCGGGGGAGGGCGCGGGGGGGGGGGGACGTTTCAATATACATGTGCGCGGAAACTATAAATACTTGAAGGGGGCAAATGTGACGGTTGCATGTGTGATTTAGTGAATAGCGTCACAATTTGAACTCTAGCTTAATGGGGACCGCCAGGAAGCGAGAAGGGGCACGTGTGGCGTGAGATGCGGCACGTATTGAGAACGAGGGAGCAAGAAGTCAATGACACGTGACAAATGCTATTATGGCAAAAACGAGCAACGCGTCGCCGTAAAGGAAGGATACAGCACCCACACGCAAATGATCCTACCTGTGTAGCGTTTTGCTCTCCGCACTTTGTCTGCTGTCTGCCATCTGCGATCTCCACAAAAAGACAGAAAAAATGCTCGTTAAAAAGCTGCCTCAGAGCTCTGTGGACATCAATGTATAAGGATGGGTTGGTATCTAAGTTGTTTCCAGTACAAAAAGGTCCCTATGTTTCTGCATAGACGGGCACGCGCGCCCAGAGCGGCAGCCCAGCAGAAACGTGCCGTATTGTGGGGTGAAAAGTTATGACAGGCTCCGACACAAGAAACTCGCCGCAGCATATCGAGGACACGCCAAGCGCACATAAATGGTGTCACCTACCGCTGCTGCTGTGCAGCAAGGTTGTAGCGTTGTGCTCTCCACATGTTGTCTGCTGTCTTTCATCAGCGATCTTACATAAATAATGTTGCCTACCCCTGCTGCTGTGGGGTAGAGTTTGCAGCGTTGTGCTCTCTTGGTACGGTACGATATCATATAAGAACACCAATATGAACATAAATATAAGGATTGTATGATTACTAATGTGATATTCAAAAGATCGTTATACTTCACGCCGGCATGTCACTTGACGTGAGCAGCAGAAGTGTAGCAGCAGCGAGAGGTAGTGGCGTATAGGTGAGTAGAGCAACGCAGGCTTGCGTTGTGCTCTCCGCATGTTGTCTGCTGTCTGTCATCTGCGATCTTACATTAATGGTGTTGGCTACCGCTGCTGCTGTGCGGCAGAGTTGAAGCGTTGTGCTCTCTTGGTATGGTACGGTATCATATAAGAAACACACCAACATGCACACATTTTAAGACCGTTTTAGTACAAATGTGATATTCCAACTGTCCTTACACTTTACGCCGGAATGTCACTTGACAGAAGCAGCAGAAGCAGCAGCAGCGAGAGTTAGTGGCGTATAGGTGGGTAGAGCATTGCAGGCTCCTATCAAAGTAGTCACCTACAACAACAACAACAGCCGCACGCGCATCAAGTTGCAGGCTGCGTTGCTAGGGGGCTGGACTGCTGCTGGTAGGCAGGATCGTAGCGTGGTGCTCTGTGCAAAAATAGGGAAATGTGAGTGTACCCTCTACGAGCAGAGAAACGCGGGTTCCATCCAAGTATTACGTGCGTACACGGGGATAGGGGATGCACAAACCCAAACCCCGGGAATGTTGTGGAAACCCGGGGATTTGCCTCAAGTGTGCCCAAGGCCAAACAAGTTTCAAAGGCTTGCCACGCGCGACACACTGGACGGATCGCGCCCAAACCTCAGGCAACGTGAGACCGACTGTCGAATTGTGCCCACCCCACCCGACGTTTTGGACAAAGGTACGAGCACAAAGAGATGTGCTCGAAGGGAAGAAGAAATTTCAATTATACATATACGATATTGGGGGTCCTACCGATGGATGAACATTTTAGATCGAGTACAACGGTAAGGGGGGATCACTGTCGAGACTTCACGCGTGTCACGTGCGTACCCCTGCCAGTACATCAGCGAGTTGAACAACACTTCGTTTTCCGATTAGTATGTCTACAGCAGGAGCTAGTCTACTGCCGCTTAAGAAATAAACAAAAATAATGGCGCCGCCCGCGCCGTGACGTCATGGAGCAGTCCTACGACGTGGCTGTGGTAGGTGATCTGCCTAGGGCATCCGGCATATTTGCAGAGGGCAGCCGTGCAAGGGTAGGTGGGGAATACGGTGGACATTTCGGCGCGCGTTCGCACCATGCTTGGAGCCCTGGAAGCCATAGATTTCCTGGCCTCCGTTCCGCGTGGTGGGGCCGGTGTCAACGTCCCGCTGTTGCAGCTCGTTTGCTAGGTCGGCCGATGGCGGTGCGGCCGCTGCGGATGCTTCGGCCAAGAAGGCCAAGGACAAGAGAAAGACGGCGGCAGTAGTTGATTGTAGCGGTCGTGGCAGCAGCGGCGGCGGTGGTTCTGGCAGCGGCGTCCATGGTCCCGGCATCGGCGGCTGGGGTTTCGGCAGCGGAAGCGGCGGCAGCGGAAGCGGGGCGTCGCTCGTGGGGGCGTCCGCTTGTTCCGAGACGGAAAAAGCAGACGAGTAGAGGAGCAAGACTCGCCCCCTCTTCTCGGTCGCGGCCTATCAGAAGATGCACGGAAACAGCCGCACGAGTTGCACAGCTCGCACGTCCCGAATGGGCATCCGTTGGGGGCCCAGGTGTGACAGGATTTTTTATATTTGTGTTGATGTTGCGCGATGAAGTTCTTGGGCATAGTGGCCCAGGGGCATTAGTCGTATTTTCGGGGGAGTGATAACCGCTTTGGATGCATGCCGGCCATAACAAAGTCCCTGGGTGTGCTGCGTGTGGAAGAAGCCAAGGTGCGTTTGGTCGGGAGACGGAAAATAATTTCAGAGGTACAGCAGTTGTCGGCGCTCGCAGAAAACGGTGGCTTGGTACAAGTTGATGTCCGTGGCACGGATATCAGCGCAGCCTTGGTATGTTCAAACCATCGCAGTGCAGCATCACACTCTGACAGCGTTATCGCTGGGATCTTTGACGACGCACGGTTTGGACGGGCATTAATGTTCCGGCGCAGCGAGGCGCATACCCCTCCTGATTTGCGGCTGTCTCCGTTGGGCGTGGCGGTGTCGCCTCCGAACACTCGGATCATCCAGGACCTGGCGTTTCCGGTGTTTTCTCGCATAGACATAGTCAACACCGACACCGACTTCGAACACGCGGTACGGGTTGCATTGGGTCGCGTGTTGCTATACGCCATTTGGTATATTACTTGCGTGCACCGACGATTCGGGCCGCGCACACGGCGTGGGTTATGCAATACAGAGGTCACGGAGGCTTCCCGTCAGGTCAGCGTGCAGTGGGAGGGGGTTCCCGGGTTTGGATACGACTTCACAAGTGGGTCGTGACCGACCATAGGTTGCAGTTTGGGTGTCGGAGTTCGCAGGGATTTTCCCGTGTGTTTGACAGGCCTCGCACACTCTCTTCGACACACGTCATATGACGAGGCATCGAAGTGGGAATACCGGGTTGTGCGTGCTTGGATGCGGCAGTCAGTTGCGCCATTCACAAACTGAGCTTACACGTTGGGCCTGGAGTCTTACACCGCTTCTTTTCAACGGGGGTTGACTGGGGAGGCTGAGTATTTCGACGCAGCAGTCTCCGATGCACATAATTTCAGGCGTTGCTCGACGTTGTAGCGCGGTGTACATCGGAGGTAACCAAGCCGGTACTATTGCAGGAAGAATTTTGGCCTTTTTACACTTCAACCGCGTCCACTTATAAATGCGGTAGCACGCATCGTCGACGCGTATATACCGCCCATGAACAGGGATCGCATGGTCGCACGTCGCCGCAGTGACTTCAGAAAAAGTGCGGCGCCCGATATGTTGGGGCGTATTCTTGAGAAGACAGAGCGTGGCTTTGTTGTGGGGCCCGGGCGGCCCAGTTCATGGGACGTCTCTCGCGTTGACCCAGTTATCGTATTTTATTTTTTTTGTGGCGAAGTCGTACGCACTCTTTGCCTCAGCGAGCGACGTGGTACACCCCGTGCGTTGTTTGACAAGGAGAGATGTAGCGTTCCACCGGGGGGGGGGGGGGGGGGGGGGGCATTGACCTCGTTGCAGTGACACCAGGCTACTCGGATCGAGGTTCGGTTTCGATGTCATAATGGTGATTAGGCCCAACATCGTACGCACGCGCGATGGCGTCATGGGGTGCACGTTCCGGGGTGGGAGCAGGTGGCGGTGTCGTCGCTCTCACCATGGAGTTGATGTCGGGTTACCGAACACCGCCGGAAAACGCCGCCTTGCCGTCGGATCGGTTCGTTGACGAGGTTAGCGTGTGGAGCGAAACGGAGGCGGTCTCGGCACTTCACCAGATTGTACCGAACACAGGGGATGATCCCAGGAAAGTGGTCACCATCCATTGTGTATCCACTCATTGCGTCTCGGCGCAGCCACCACGCTGGCGGCCGGTTGGGAAGTGTCGGAGAAGGTCATCCGAAGGAAAGGCAGATGGACGTCCTCGAAGTCTTGCGAGACATATACCCGCAATATCACAGAGGACGCGGGTAGAGTACCTCGAAAACTAGCAGAAACTGGAAAGATAGGGAGACAGCAAGGGCGAGGTGCTGCGCGGGGTCGAACAACGTAGTATCAACGCGACCTCGGAGTTGGGGTATGACAATGGTTTACTACCGTTGGGGGTATCGGTCGCCCGAGACTGCCTATGTTAAAGCCCCGGCCAGTAAGGAGGGGTGGGGCGGCTCTGGGGTTCTGGCAGTATGATAGTATGCTAGAAGCAGAGGCCTGTGTGACGGCTCTCGTGCTACGCTAGTAGTGGAGCCCCCCCCCCCCCCCCCCCCCTCCCCCCCATCGCCGCAGAGAACAATTATAAATATGAAAGTTCGTAGGATATGCAACATAGTGTTGGTTGGATATATGTTTTTTATGGCCCCCTGATTTCTTTTGTTTTTTTTGTTCATGGCCGTGAATGCATTAACTATTAATACGTCCCCCCGTAATATATACAAACTATGTACCATGCGAAAATCACGTATTGTGACAATAGGATTGCGTGGTGATATATATTTTTTCTGCATTAATGTCCGTTGCCTGGCGTTGCGGTGATGTCCGGTACCTGCTGATACTGCTTTATGAGTACTGAGCAATACTACACAGCAGCGTTGAACGAAATATAATAGGACGACCAGCTTGAATACCAACACACTGATGGGTATCTCCTTCTATAATCCGGGGTAGATCCGTGCCGTTAACGTCCTCTCGTAAGAACATGAATCACGGTGTCATGTTGCAGGATCCGGGCACCCTCGACTATTTTCAATAGAAGATTGATAATCATTCTTGTCTAAATTTTATCGCGTTTTCTGTGGCAATTTGCGCTCGCTCGCACATTCTTCGCATACTGTGGCCGAACCACCTAACGTTTGGCAGCAGGCGCAACGACAACTCTCCGACTATAATTACCCTGACTAAAACAACAACCTACAGTAATGTATCCATTTTGGGGCCATCATTGTGGGTTGAAGATTTCTGCGGATAGAAGACCACGGATTCCATCGCGTCATGAAGATAAACTATACTGCATATAATATCATATCATTCATATTTTTAATAACATCATTATCTCGTATACTTCGAGTTGTATGCATATCTCGTACTGTTAAGGACTTAGTAAGGTATTAGTGCGTTTGACCACTTGCATAAGGTTAACTAATAATAGCTTCCCCAAACCAAGCTTATAACACTCTCCCCCCCTGAAACGGCGGGATAGCAGGTCGGCCGGATATACGGGCGGACTTGTCAATATCCCAGCTGTTTCATTTCCTGGGGATACCGGGGAGAGTATTTTCCAAGTAAGTTCGACATACATGCGGAAAGGCTGAAAAAGTATTTTACGGTGGATGTAGGATTCGAGCCCACGACCCAAAGAAACCATGGTATGTCGACGAAGACATTTGTTAAGGACTTATCGGGGTATTAGCCCGTTTGACCACTTACAATATATTAACCAGTAGCTTGTTGCTGGTGCAGAGGATCTTCGTGTTCTTACATATACTCCGAGTATATGGCACACGAGAAGAATAACTCAGGTAGGTGACGATTATGTAGATGTATAGATGTGATTGTGAAGCTTGAGCTGGTGATGATGCATGACAATGCTCGACCGTCCTGTCGGTTGTTGTCACGCCTTGTTTGTGTTCGTAGAGGGCTGTTCACCGGGTTGCCGTGTTGTTGTTGCTGTTGACGGTGTTTGCTCTGGACGCATGCTACGATAGAGGTAGCACGTTTTGGATATTTTGTGTCTGAATGACGGGGCTACTTGACCCAAAACCGTCGGAACTTGGCCATTTTTCATCATAATTCTCGTTGTGTATTAGACCATGGGATGTTTTATCCGGTGGCGGTTTTATGTTCCTCCGAATCGGCTTTTGGGAGAGGTCTTAAGCATCCAAAAGTGAAGAACCTCGGAAAAAAGGGGTGCACCTCTATGGTAGCACGCGTATCTGCCAGTGAGAGGATGCCGTAGTGCTGCCGATTGTCAATATAGACGGCGACGTCGACCTGTCTGAGAGTGCTGGTATCCTACCCTCTTGCGGTCGTTGCACCTTGGTTCTGCTATTATAGTGGATGGTTGTTTACCAGCTTCCGGTTGTTTTTGCTGGTGCTTGGCATGCCAACGATATTAATGCGGCGTGCGAAAACGTTTGTGTCTCCAGCCTCCGTTTAACAATATATAAACGAAAAGTCGAACTCCAGATATCCGGTCGTTTTCATTTTATTTTCGGCCATGTCCAAAATATGGCTCCAAGACTATGTTGTTGCTCATGAACCAAGTGGCTGGTCTGGGTTCTGCTGGAGATTCCCTTGGTCACCTACTTGATGAAGGCTCGGATGCTGGTGATGTTCGAGCTGGCGTTGCGCGTGAGATTGTAGTTGGCCATGCTGTCCGTCTCCAGGGGAATGATGGGAAGATTTTTCCGCATGAATTTTCTTGTGGAAACTCGGTACGATGTCTTCCTGTTCAACGCAAAGGGTAATTGGAGGAACGAACCTGTGTTTAACGGGAGAGTTGCGGTCGTTGTGATAGCTAGAGCAGTAGCCTCTAATGTAGATGGCGTTCTGCTCCAGGCGTCCCAGGTACGGCTGTTACATGGCTAGTCGCTGACGATTCTTCGTACCCGATGACGCCAATATGGGTCGCGACAAGTGTCGTAAATTGAGTTACGCTGTGATGACGCCCATACCTTGTCGTTGTGATTATGTACTCGTGGTTGTACGAAAAGCAGTTGGTGGCGTGTTGCCAATGGTGGTATTGAAGTGCTGTTAAGGTGCTGATTTCTTTGAAGCAGGTTGCGCTGAGAGTTCTTGCGTGCAAGGAAACGTGTCGCTATCGGTCGCATGCACTAGTGAACTTGGTAAATTGGATGTCACCAACTTGAGCGGACATGTACTGATGTACACACGTTGGGACGACCCTCTGCTGTGAGGAACGATCCGTTAAGCAAGATTTGAATTTTAAGAAGTTTAAGTGTGATGGCAGGTGAACAAACATCAACGTGTGGAAACGTGAAAACAGTGACGCGGAGAAGCAGTACTCCGTTTCTGACACGTACGTATAGCGTGCAAGCGTCCAAGCGGATGCAGCAAAAAGGAAATGGTACGGGGTTGTTTGTTGGGGAGAGCATCATACTTCCTCCCAATCCGTTTTTCGGCGAATAATTGACCCCCTCACGTGAGGAGCCCCAGAAAGCATCAGGGGCATCTCTGTCGTAGCATTCGTCGAGCCCCGCATTTAGAACATGCTTATAATGATCGCGCCCCGTGCTACCTCCATGTATGTTGCAGCACGAGTGTCGGCCACTCTTTCCTATCCACCTCTGTTCTCAAGCGCCACTTTGCAAACTCATTTTGTTCTTGTTCGTGTTATTGTTGCTGTTCCTATTATGGTATCGTTGTCATTCTCGTTACTGCTTACTGTGGCTCGTAGTATTCTTATTACTGGTATTCGTATTAACAAGTGCTTTTGACCAAAAACGGTGCTACCTCTGAGGCTCTTCATATATACAGAGCCCACTCACAGGACAAGCGATAATATGATACGGTTCGGTGCCTGAAAACATAGTATCAGGTGTGTGTACATACATCATTTGAGACACACGACCCGTAATACGCGCGATCAGAGTATCACACACAGCTTGCAAAAATGAGTTTAGACAAAATATTCGATCTCACAGCTGGAGTGTATTTTAATTTTTTGTATTATTATTTTGCTGGGAAAGAGGATCTACCGTAATCGTCTCTGATTTAACCCCGAGGAGGGTTTTTTTTTTTGCAACATTACCCGGAGGGACATCTACCCGTGGGGGGAGCAAGAAAGACACACACACCACACACATGAAACATGGACAAGATCTACGAGCAGCAGTTCAGAGAGGAGATAACGGAGGAAGAGGAGGAGGCTGAGGAAGAGGAAGAACAGGAGAGCACGTGGCGGTGCTTGACCCGTCCCGACAGTGCTAGATCCTCCAAGACAATGGTGAGGGTCTGCCTGCCAGGGAATCCCAGACCCGCTGTTCACGCTGCGCAGGGTAACTGAAAGCACTGGGTGCATCTCGTACGAGCTCCGTCAAACGTCTGACGCTTTAAGCTACCCTGGGCAGAATTGTGCGGATGGGGGCAAAGTGGGAAGGCGTGGCACGTCGGTATCGACCTGATAACCCTTCAGGACTGGGCACCTGACCCAAAACCCTTGTACCCCTGGGGGGGACTCCGGAAAAATTTAAAGCGCCCCGGGAGGATACCCAGGAAGAGGAGGGGATTTTGCGTTATCGAAATGAACGATTCCCCCGGGGGTAAATCTGAAGAACCATGCTTCCAGAACTGAACGGTGGTGGTGGGGGATCAATCCGTAACCCGTTGGTGAATCAGAGACGAGTACAGTACTTGTCTTCCGCTTCGAGATGGCGTGTAAGGAATTGCTGGTTGAACGTCTACTCGAAAGTGCTGCACACTTCATGACACAGGTTAGAGGGCCGAGTCCGTGAATATAATGCTTGCCCGCTGCCACCTTACTTGGGAGCTGGTTTCGACGCTTTTCCGACGCAACGACCCAAAGAACATGAACTGGCTTGCGGTGGTTCTAGCACACGATGCACGAATAAAAAGACATCAATCAACCGCCAGTCGCTCTTTAAACCGCTGGTTCTGATTTCCCAGGGCGGCACCGTCGAAATCGATAAGGCTTATGCAGCTGTGGCAGGAGACGACGACTCATTTTATGTTTCAAGACGTACGGCTGGGGTGTGGAAGGACTTTGCGGCTGGCCGTGACGACTTCACTTTTGTCGAGCTGGACAAATTTGGCACGGAGATTTCAAGTCGGCAGGTGAGTTGGCGCCATTTGTTGTCACGCGTGAGCTGTTGCTCGGCAGATAAAAATGCATCATCAACAATCAATGTTCGAAAACGACACACATACATGTGTTACCGCTAAATTGTTGTATATCTGGTGTGTTCTATGTTGGCCAATTTCCATGTGATTTTCGCGTGCAGAATGGATCAGTGGGGGCCTACCATGGGTACCGCATTGCTTCGAGTGCTCTGATTCCCAAGGTACTGTTGGCAAGAAGCACACACGAGTCTCAGCCTAGAAGCAATCAATATTTTGTTGCCGTCCTACTCGACACCAGTACCCCTGCCAGCGCTGCACCCACACCGTTTTCGGCGTTTCCAGAACCCAGCATCGTGCCATCGGCTTCTCCAACTTCTTTTGAGGGGACGGCGAAACCGTTTTCACTCCCGTCGGCACCCACCCAAGCACCCTTGGCTGTCATGAACACACCATCGTACCCATTTCCGCGCCTTCGAACCCTTCAACACAAGGGTTACGACGACGATATTGTCATCTGTGCTTGCCTTGGCTTTGTTGGCCGGGGCAGGGTGGTTTTGCCGCAGACGAAGCCGAAAGCTGCGAAACTCCACAGTCCCACAAGGTGAAGGTGCGCGCTTACGGTCGACCGATCTACCGCAACAGGAAGATCGGGTCGCTCTCCTTCTACTCTTGTTCACCAGAAGGTAATTGACAAAGAAGTCTTGTCGTTGACCTCTTTCGTAACAGTGACAGGTGGCAGGTGGGCGACATGTTGATGTCGATGGTGCGGCCAATGCCTCGTTCCAGCTAGACGGAACACATCGCCCAGTGGTTGGCGATAGAGGGGGCGAGGGTATTGAGGAGTGTCACTCGCCTTCGGTTGACGCTGTAGCAATGGCGGGAAGAGGCCATTTGTCACGTAATGACGAGGACCCCGTGAATGGCATACCAGAGCGAGGCGATATCGAACTATCCCCAAGCTCTGCTCGTGGAAATAATGTTCGTGGTATTGGTGGTGCTCACGAGGTGATCGAAGCAGCGACTGAACTGGTGAAGAAAACTAGTATTCAAGGCATATCCGAGGTGGCGGGATTGGTGGTTATCCTAATGAACCTAGTGAACGACAGGGCCGACATGGTTGGGGTGGCTGACAACACTAAGAAGAGGTGCCGTTCTCGGTTATTTTTTTTCCTTCAGCTTGCAGTGGATGTGCTACAGGAGGTAAGCCGTGGCGTGGCTGAACTGTTCGTGAAATGATTTTTATGTCTGACTTCGTGTTCTAATGTTGAAAATATACCACAGGACACTTCAATCCAGCAATAGGGTTTTAGCCTAGGATGAAACATAGCAAACCAGCCAAACTCATCCCCGTGCAGGAGGCGTACATCGTCTACATCTATGGACAAGCGTGTAACATGTCGTATTCCAGGTACCCGGTGGATCATGTAAGAACTTGATCGGTTATGCCACATTGTCCAACGTGAGAAATGGATACGCACGATGATATACCAACTCCCATTGTTGTGGCTTGTTCCGGCATAAGAAGACTATACTTCGAAGTATATATGACTAGTCCCGTTGGGGGGGATTCGGTGAGGAGTTTCTTGTTTTTGTCTCGGCCTTAGTATGTGATTTGCGGAACTGGAATTCCCTGTTTAATAGCTTCGTTCGAGCGCCGTCTTCGGGCGGCGGCTCAAACGCCCCTCGCCCTGCCGTATCCATTCCGCGCCTCGACGTCAACGCGGACGGATGCCGAGCGGGACAAGCGACAAGTTGCAAATATATTGCATGTCGAGGAGGAATTCTTGATATTTTGGTTGTACCTTGACGTCTGCAGCGCCTGGATGATTTACAGGAATGGCATCATTTCCAAACGACAGTTGCTAGTGTTTCGAATTTTGCGGTGGCATACTCTCGAGCGTTTGTTCTGCTTGACGTCTGCACGGGTTGAGCGTTTGTTGTTTTTGCTTGACGTCTGCAGGGCTTGAAAGAATGAAACACTTCAACGTCTTCAAGGGGCGGCTCCAACGCCCCTCGCCCTTCCTTGTCCGTTGGGCCCTCTACGTGAACGCGGATGGATGCTGAACGAGGCAAAGAAGAAGTTGCAAAATATTGTATTTTGAGGAGGTAATCATGCGACTTCGGTTGTATCTTAGCATCTGCAGCATTTGGATAATTTCCAAAATTGGCATAATTTCCAAACGGTACGTAGTTGCTAAAAAGTATTATTTTTGCGGTGGTATACTCACTACGGTTTGTTTTGCTTGACGTCTGCAGGGCTTGAGCGCGTGTTATAATACAAGTAGTAAATATTAGAGCATTTGGTGCGATAGAAAGAAGTGTTTCTCATTTCGAGCGTGATTGGTCTGTCTATCAACCTGATATCGGCTCAGAATCCTTCTTTGCGCAACCTTATTACGCAAAAAACGTCTGGAAGAGGGGTTGTGAAGAATGTGTATAACTTCGGGTGTATACGCACATGAAAACATAATAACTGATAAAATATTAAGTGGGTACGCGTCAACAACAACGTACAGCCACGATGGACAACCTACGAGAAGAAATAAACAAATAACGCGTGAGTGATGACGTGCTTTTAGCACATGTATATACGACGACATCTGCAAAAGGTTCCCTACGGCCGGTAACGAAGGCGGGGATACAACTTTATCTAGGAAGTAAAATTCTTAAGGGACTCGCTTCGTAATCAAATAAAAAATCGCTAGATATCGTACATGATGCAAATGACCAGCCGAATTGCGACCCCGGAAATAATTGCGGTCTTTTTTGGCAGGCTTTGACCCAATAGGCCAAGGTTTTTGCGCAAACTATTATTCAAGTAACAAGCCAAATTGCGGTTGTTTTGCTTGACGTCTTCAGGGCTTGAACGAATAGCACACATGAAATTGCGAGTAGTTGTGGAGAATGCCATAATTAATACAAGAAGATGAGAAAGGCTGCAACACGAGCATGATACGTCCTGAAGGACGCGCATTATTCAGGTAGTACATCGCTCAAATTCGTCTTTTGTTATCATTGCATTTGGTGCTGTTGAAATGTTTCTCATTATGAGCGTGCTTGGTCTGCACGTCAACCTCATATAAAAAGGCTCAGCGCCGTTATTTTGCTCGACTTTATTACACAAATAACGTCTGCAGGAGGAGTATGCGCTTCTCGGAACTGGAATTCTCGGTCAAATAGCTTCGATCAAGCGCCTTCTTCTGGGGGGCGGCTTCAACGACCCTCGCCCTGCCGTGTCCGTTTCGCACATCGACGTGAAGGCGGATGGACGCTTAGCGAAGCAAACGAGAAATGTGTTTTTTTGTGTATTTTGGGTGACATACATACGCCCGAGCTATTCTTGGATCTTGGCATATATATGTAGAGCTTGAACGAGTAAATTAGGGACAACATTTCCAAGTTATCGTAATTTCCAAAGTGGCATCTAAATTTGTTCCCGACGATGCTTTCTTCATAACCACTTCCAAGCGTTTGCCCTATCGTAGCTACTAGTGCTGTGTGTCACTTCCTTTCGGCTCAGTGGGTATAGTGCTATACAGCAAACGAAGGATGTGTCGTAAGTACGACTCTCACCCAGATCATATTTGGTATTCAGGAGCGTGCGCGTTGGAGACGTTATGAATGATTATGATGTTATCTGTTTGTGTTCCCCTGAGTACTACCAACTTTAGTACGTCGAGAGGGGATAGCTCCGGAGATCGCTCTTACGAAGTCGGTGAGAATTGATTAACTAACTCGAAACTTTTTTTTTTTGTTTTTTTAATAACCCACTCACTGTAAGTGATACTGAGTCAAGTGACAGTGGGTAGTGCTATGTGTCGTAAGTTCGATTCTCACCGACTTCATATTTGTATTTTTCAATCTTGCGCGCTGAAGACATGATGAATGATTATTTTCGTAGCGTAACTTATATAATAAGTATTAGCACGACCCACTGAGCTACTGAGTTAAGCGATTATGTACAGCTCTAGTTATTCTTCGAAACTTGATGAATGGAAAGGTTGATAAACTAAAACTTGGCAAGACATAATTTCCTAACTAGCGTCGTTTTTTTCTAAAACATAAAATAGCATCACTGTAAAAGTATCCTCATGGTACTGCGGTAGGGATCATAGTAGTAGTGCATTTGCTTATTGAATTTCGGTAGGTGCGCGTGCATACATAAATGGAATTAGACGTGGCAAGCGCCCGAATGACTGAACGAGCAGGAGGTTGCAGTGATTACGATTAGTGCGCCAGGAAACGCCACACAGCAGCATTGGGAGTGGCTGCGTCCCCTGGGCCCCGAGGGTTGTATTATACAAGGTCCTTCTGTTTCTAAGCTGCGCCACCCGAAGGTGGTAGTAAGTTGACAGTGTCAACGGAAGAAACCAGTGCTGGAATGCATTCGTCCTCGTATCACCTTGTTCGGTGTTATTTTTTCGGAGACGATTCTTTGAGGAAGTGTGTGTTAATGGCGTGCTTTGTTGTTCCTGTGGACCCTGACCCCGTTGCTGTGGTCGTTTGCCGGTCAAGTGCAAACGGTCGTGTTTAACGTGGCTGACAACTACGTTTGTGTTGCTTCGATATTGACGTGCTCCTTGTTGCTGATTGCTGATTGATCATCTCTTCTAGTGCTGTTTGTTTTTTGTACACTTTTTCTCTCCAGCTTCAGAACATTTAAGCCGTGGTCACAGGTGTCGTCCTTCCCTTTACCCCCCCAAGTTATTGCCTCCATTGGTTTTTGCGCATATGGTTCAGCACCCACCGATCGTCGATTTCTCGTCGAGTGTTGCTAACTCACGCTCTCGCGCTTTCCGGAAGTTAATTAGTGCACAAAACGAAAATGTTTACGAGTGTGCACGCAGGGGGGATTCAAACTCACGAAGCTGACATTTAATACCTGGCTCGATGATATAACCTGACACGCCATCGGGGCAGTGAGTGATATAGAGCCGGTCGCCCCGGTGGTCTAGTGGGGTTACACTCGAATACTACTACTATTGATACTAGCGGTGGTCCTTGACTTAAATAATCACCGTTGTGAGCTTTGTCGGCATTATATAATTGCCGAAATAAATGATCAACAAACCGCTGAAATCGCCTAGCAGCGTGGGTAGGTACATGTCAACGAGAATCGACGAGGGAAGAAAACACTGAGTTCTTCTCGCGATAAAAATTAGGGCATGTACCGAAGTGAAGAGGGGGGAGGGGAGTCCGCTTTATAACCCCGGATCTAAGTTATACAACTGGGAGGGTGAGAGCAATGCGAGCGTCACAATAAGTGGGATTGGAAAGAAAAAATAAGTGAAGTGTGTTACTTCTGTAATAGTATGATACCCAAGCATGTTGCACCAATCAACTCGATCTGGACTGACTCCTGTAATATGCAATTGGTCCTTACAACGTTTTTGATCACACGCAGCGGACATGGTCAGTCACCATACTGGCCCCGGGTGCTTGGTTGAGTAAAACTAATATAGGAAACACACTCGACACGTTTCGTCGCCACACTAAAGGGTCAGTCGGCGTGTGCTTGGATTTATCCGATCGAAATCTGATGAATGAAGCTCGAAATCGGACTCACTTGTAAAACGGTAGCTATTAATAGTAGTACATTGTTACGGTTGTCAGTCTCTTATATCGAACACTTGGCGTCACCTAAGGTTCTGTACTTGCAGACTATGATTGTGTGTGGTGACCTTTTTTACTCTACCGAGCATTCAATCGAACAATTCGAAGTGCTGCTCCGCCCTACGCGAAGCATGGGTACCGGCGTATGCCGGCACCCATGCGGAGCCCTTCAATTAATGCCACAATCCTAGCATCATCGAACGTATAACATTTCCACCCTGTCGCGATTATCAACGACGTCAAGTTAACTGTTTGGCTGGGAAAATCGTGCTTCCGGGTTATTACAGCACTTGGTGTCGCCCCGACGTCTTCGTCTCCTCTAGACACTTACGCCTGCAGCGACGACGGTGCTTCAACGCCGACCTGTCAGCATTATATCGTCACTCCGCACGTCGCTCAAAGTCGACACACTGGTATATTCTTGAAATTTTGCTCTTATCCAAAGACGAAAGTTGGACGTAGTTTGTGCGCTATTATGCTTCTTTACGGCGACGACAGGATCTGGCTGTTGCCCACGAACGTGCCTGATGACGACCGGTCTTTTGCCATTACTTCTAACTTATGGTTCGTTAGTCCAACACCACCGAAAGTGGCTTGTCAGCAAGGTGGGAATGGCTCTCCGTATATGACAGACTCCTGATTGCGCTTCTCGTTGCTTTAGGTCCTCCGTTGAAACATGTTTCCAACGATGTTTTTGTGAAAGAGGAATATTTGTCATTTACGTTCGTCCTTCACATATACGGGATTAATCATTGTTATTTTGCCTGTTCCTCGACGGGGCACTTACATGGGTTGAAACCACTGGTGCTGCCGAGAATATCGTGATCATTGAGGACGTGCGCGATTCAATTCAAAACCAGATGGTGATCATGACTACGTACAAGAATAAGGGAAAGCTGCCACAGATCATGGTGTCAACTATGTACAAGCGACGCCAGGACGAGGCCGAAGCGGCTGTCCAAGCGGGTATTGTTTGCTTAAATGGGACAGCGAATGCCATCATCCTGCCTGTTGAAGTCGATCGTCCGAACAAACCCACAATCCGATTGTGTTAGAAGTTGGGGCACGTGTTGGGTTTGCCACGCTGAATTCTCGAGATACGTTTGCATTTCAAAAGACTTTTTTATGCGTCACACGATTGCCATCGGGTGGCTGGATGATCGTACACGAAACGAAATATGTATCCTCTGTCGCTCGTGTAAGGTTGGATATAAACTATTTTTGCATGGCTGTAACCAAGTGCGCCACCTCACCATTCCGAGCAAAACAAGAATTGCATCGTGTCTGTCACCAGCTGCGCACCACACCAGCTAACATCGTGGTTTAGTCATACGCCGTACACGAGATGAGCCCCACAAACACCTCATCAATGCACGGGCAGCAGGATGCCCTACCTGTGTGGCGCCGCACTTTAGTATTGCACGCCAGGCAGGCGTGCGTTCATATGCAAACAATGCAACTGGACTTACTCCTAGCGCACGATGAACGGTGCAGCTGTGACTCTCAGTCGAACAATCCACAACAGCAACCGTTTGCATATTTTCGCGTCGCCGCCTGCCCCCAGCTCGGTCTGCTAGTACAAGTCGGACACGACGTGACGGGGCTTCGAAACGATTTGAGGAGTGGTAGTTCTTCCAGGGACAAGGAGCACAGGTAAGCCTTCCCGTCCCTTCAATATCTACGGTCAATACCAAGAAAGGAGATATGTTTCCTATGATATGTTTTGCAAATAAATGGTGAGAATGTATTGGCATGCCGTATGGACACATTCATTGGTCAGTATTCGAGTCACCGCATTAAACGTATACCTGGTACATATGCAAAATAAAATTTGTCATGCCCGTACGGGATCACTTCCCCGTGAAAAACTTGGCAACCGAATAATCGGTGTCGTGTCGAACACTCCCTCTTTATGCTGTGTGATTCGGAAAGATGAAATCGCAGATGTCAGAACGTGAAATGGCGTCAACTTCGATGTCGGACGCTTGGCGACTGCAGCGTCAGCGCAATCGTGATGAGGTTGAGATGGGGCTATAGGGCTATACATTGACAGGAGAGGAAAAAGGAATCTGCTGGTCTCCTCCCCCGCCCAGCCCCCATCCCGCTCCTTGTCAAATATCTCTTCGTGCGTCCTTTGCGATATCCGACAGGGAGACTTGTAGTGCGTTGCTTGCCCTAAGAGAGGGGGGATGCATAGGAGGGATTCTTGGGTTTCTCTCTTCTTCTCATTTGCTTTTTCTCAAGGGTTACGGAAAGAAGGAAGTGGTGGGGGCGGAGGGAGAGGGAGGCGAGAAACAAAACATCCCACACAAACATTTGGCCTCTTATTTTATATTTATTCCCAGGGGGTATAACAGGGTGCGACGAACGAAAAAGGGGGCGGGCTTAGGCAGAAGGGGGGAGGAGGGGGAGTGAGGCAATGAATGAATGCCAAACTTATCGGCTACGCTTTTGGGCAAGTGAGCCGGGGCTACTGATAGGTGTTTGTAGGGCGCGGGGGAAGGAAGTCGAGGGCCGGTGGACAGGGAATAGTTGCGGGGGGTTGGGAGTGCGGAAGACTTTGGGATGGAAGAGGGGGAGGGTTTTTTTTTTCGATCAAGAGGAAGACGTGTAACCCACACTCTATCGGAACGGACGACCAGTGTGTGAGAATAAGAAATATGAAAAAGCTTGGTCAGCACCGACAATCGGCGGGTTGGTTGGATTTGATGGCACACGGAGCTAAGGTCATCGTGGAATTTCTGTGTTTGTGGTTGCTTTTTTTTGCACGCTTGCTTTGTTTCCGTTTGGTTAGCACACAGAAAATGTGTTATTACATTTTTATATAATGTGGCTTGTTTGCCCGTGATGCCTATAGAACAAGCCAGATTTCGTCCACCGATCTTAAGAGATGTATCGTACTCTCCCCGCGCGGAACGGTCACTTACTTGCAAATATGTTCACCGTCTCCATCGTATCTTCTTGTTTACCCGCTACTTAGTTTATTTTATTTTTTATTGGTTATCAATTCTGTATGTAATCTCGCGCTCTCCTTTTCCTTTCTTCCTCCCTAGACGTAACTCAGATCCGGAGAAACTAAGCAGGCTCTTCTCCCCCCCTCCCCACTACGATACGCGCCTACATTTTTTTTACGAGAATATTCCTCCAGCTGTTAAAGTTGACCCTGGCGCAATATATCATTCGGAGGAGTTACCCACCGGTATCCTTCTCGACGCACATACGCCCCGCAGCTATCGCCACAGCGTGAGTATTGCGATTGGATACGATTTCAAAACCGGACATATAGTCTAATACACATGATTACAAGACTCCACACAATGAATGGCAGAACAACACTTTTATTCATACGTAGCGGTGACAAGTTGTGCAGATCGTGTTCAGATGCCGTAGATCGGAACCCGTTGAAAACGAACGCGGGTAGTAGATAGATGGTGAAAAGCTATGCGAGAATGTCGGTGTGATCTATTATCTGTTGTGCCCAGCAGCGCTCTGATATGCCTCGATTTGAGAACTGTGAAGCAGAATTCATATATATATTTTGTCGCTGTCGCGCACACATCATCACCCCCTGCATGGTGATGAGCATACAGCACGGCGTACGGCCTCACGCGACTAAGGACCCTGTAAACACAGCGTACACACCAACTTTCGTAAACAGCCGCTTACGACACATCGTTCGCTAGAGGTGCACCAACTTGTTTCGGACAGGGCCGTCAGTTGAAGAGCACTAGACTAGACTATACCAGTACCTTCCTTCACAAATAACATTGTTTTTTTATCTTAAAGCAGAAAAACATAAGGTGCCTCTCTCTGCGGCAGCATGCATCTTGACCCAGAGAGAAAGAGAGTCGTTCCTTTTTTTTCGGACATCATTCGCTGTATATACCATACTACTAGTGCTGTTAGTACCTCTGTAGACCATGATACTGCTCATCATGCTTGGCACGTCCGAATTCTTTGCTGAGCAGTCCGTTTCAGGCTCCGGCATGTAGCTCGAGACGCGTGCTTCTATGAAGAAGGTATCAAGTTATACCACTTTTTGGCGAAACGTGCTTTCTGAATGACGAAATCCCTTACCCCCTTTAGAGCCCCAAAATCCCTTCCTACGCTAAATCCAAGTAAAAATGTCCCCCAAAATATGTTCCAGCTGTGGAGGCGTTAACCCAATATATCGCCGGTTGAATTTCATGGTTCGTTTAGGAACATGATTTTTTCTTTGTGTTGTGTTGTTGTAAGGCTTAGTTTCGGTCGTGGGATTTTCAGCGGGTCGCAGTTTCATTTTTCCCCACCAGCTGCAGTAAGTTGTTTGTTTGGGTGCTCAAGGTATCGATCCCCTTCAAGTTAGGAACTGGCAGGAAACGTCAGCAAAATAGTAGACACTGTTGTAGGGTTACTACAGCTACTATAACGGCTACTATAATGGCTACTATAGCTACTACCATAGCTACAATAGCTACTGTAGTTACTTTGAGAGCTACTATGGATACTTTAACTCTACTAGAGCTACTATAATAGCTACTATAGTAGCTACTACTACAGCTACTACAATACCTACTATATTATTATAAATAATGAAAATACACTCCAGCTGTGAGATCGAAGATTTCGTCGAAACTCATCTTTGCAAGCTGTGTGTGATACTCCGATCGCGCGCATTACCAGTTGTGTGTCCTCATTAAGGATATAGGTCGGCGACTCCCCTTACAACTACAGTGTAGCTATCAGGGCCAACAGGGTGATTTACCTACTATTATATATAGTAGCTACTACAGATGCCATGATAGCTACTATACGCCAGCAAACTAGTAGATATTGTAGGTGTAACTATCAATTCTTACTTTTTATTATAAGTGGTAGTTACTATAGCTACCGTAGCTACAATGATAGCTACGGTAGCTACTATAGTTACTACTGTAGTAGCTAATAAAGCTGCTATAGCTACTACATCTACTATGGACTATATAGCTAATATAGCTACTATCGTTTTTATAGCTATTATAGCTGCTATGGCTACTATAGCTACTATAGCTACTATAGCTACTATGGCTACTGTAACTACTATATAGCTATTATAGCTACTATTGTCGCTACTGTAGCTACTATATCCCTACTATATTAGCTACTAATAGCTGCCGTGGCCCTGATCTAATGAGGCGCCTGATGGAGAACTCGAGTGCGCCCGTCGCGGAACACGCGTCGCTGCCACTTGGGGATCATACGAATCATACCAACAAGGTATTCTGTTCGGGACACATATGCCATATGCTGTTATTAGTAGTATTGTTGTTATACCAGTATTACCTTACGGTGGAGGTGCACCATTCACTGTAGTCTCCTTGGCGAGGCTCTCCTCCCTTGTGTGAGGAGCGCTATATCTCCACCCCAAAAAAGTGACTTTGATCCAAATAGATATATTACATTACACGTCTCTTGTTCACTGTTTCATGCGGCAAATAAACAGCGCATACAACGCATACAACGCACACAGTACAAAAAAGTACACGGTCTTTAGTTGCCTACCGTGGTTTGTGTTCGCTGTAGACCTATGTCATTGGAGCTAGATCTGCACCACCAGTACCTCTGCTGACAACACAGCCATCCACCAGTAGTAATATGTTTGACTACGCGATCTCGTACTCAGCGCTTCGACGCATTACTTCATACATCACGTATACCAACTAACTGCGGCACACATAAAATCTATTGCACCATCTTTTCGGTCAACACAGCTTGTTGTGTGTTTCATGCATATTGATATTATGTGTGTGATATGTGTGTGCTGTATGTGCTGTAAATGGCAGCGCTGCTGCGATAATCGAATTATGACGCCGCGGGGACAACGGGATACGCCCAATACATACGGAGGAGGGATCTGTTCTGAAGGGGACAGGGAGCCCTTTTATCAAGGTGCAAGAGAGGGAAACTTATTGGAATGTTCGTGCGTGGATTTGCATCATTGACACTGAGAACGGATGCACCGCGTAAAACGGCGAAAATCTTTTAGGGACGTAAAACGTACCCAATGTATAGGATATTGTGCCAGATGGAAAATGGGTAAAACGGCATCCCGTACAACATTGGTTCAGGTGGCACAGTCCCGAGCATTTCACCCACGGATTCGATCACCCACTACTACCCCACTCCCGCACAACACAATCCTACCCCTGGTAGCCGACCAGTACTCCTAACTGTCACCTCGCCACCAGCATCGCCAGACGGCCGACAGCCGACAAGTACTCCTCTCGCCTCTTCGGCACCGCCGCCAGCTTCTTTTCACAGGTGTGTCAATTGTTGCCGGGTAGGTACCATTTACTTGACGATCAGATCTAATGCTTTTGAAGCGGTGTTGGTGCCTATTGACATGTGTTACGGTGGTGACCGTGGTACGATACGGGTTGGCCGAGCAGTATCCACCAACAGAAAGCACAGCGTCTGTCAGCACAGATTGTTTGTACACCGGGCCTGTCAGAGCCGCCGTCTTAGACGAGAACACTGCTCTGCTGCGGGGCCAGTCCCTTGGTTGGCGGGCGACGAGATGCGCGATAGTCTGCAAGAGGGAGTGTATCCGATCTTTGGATACGGCATGTTATAATCGCAAAGTGCACGAAGCATCGAATGGACTCCAGTTTCGAGAGACTAGTTCGATTTTGTTTCGCCCCCAGCACGGGACAGACTCCACAGCAGAGCACCTTTCGCGTCCGAAACGGTGGCCCCGGCGGTCTACGTATTTATGTCATGTCGATCAACCGCGGTTTGTGATTTGGCAAAAATATGGGCTGATCTACCCAATTGTCGAGGTATTGCGCCGTGCACGTTTCACTTTTTAGCTGCGGCATGTGAAGGCCCAAATACATTGCCTGGTGCAGACTATCGCGAGTCTGTTACCCGCACATCACGGGACTGACCCCAATCAATGCAGAGCTTTGCCCTAGTCCAAGCTTGTGGCCCCGACGGTTTACATGCAGATCATTCGCGGTTTGTGAATTTCGCTTGTATGACCTGCTGTACCCAAATATCGCACATACTTGCCATTGGATACGGCATCTTGAAGCCTGCAAAGCGCACCAGGCAATTTCTTCTACTTTTGGATACAGAATCTTTAAAAAACAGAAATTACTAACGTGGCCGATCGACACGCAAACCGCCGGAACCGCTAGCTTGGACGAGGAACCTTCTATGCCGTCGGATCAGCCCCGTGCGCGGTAGACGATCAGACGCGCGATAGTCTGCCCCTGGCAGTAGCTTTTTGATCTTGAAATTCCGCAGCTTAAGAACGCAAACGTCGCGAACCGCGATCGATCCACATGCAAATTACACAGCCATGTTACGAGCCATGTAGCTCAATATGAAGTGCGTGCTGCTCTCCCCACTGACTGCTGAACCAGGCAGCCTTTATTTTACAGTTGGTATCTTATTTTGTCTCCGGCCTGAAAATGCAAATTGCATCAGGCAGAATATCTGGATGTACCAGGAGCATCTGCAAAAAAAATGCAAAATTCACAAACTGCAATCGATCGACATGTATAGTCTAGGCCGTCAGAGCCATCTGATCGGACGAGACCACTGCTCTGCTGCGTGGGACCAATCCGGGTGCTTGTAGCCGGCGACAAAGTGGGCGATAGGCTGCACCAGGCTGTATCTTTTGACGTTTGGATGCTGCATGTTCAAAAAACAAAGTGCACCAGTGGGTAGTATCTTCGATATTGTAATACAGTACACAGTAGCTTCAAAATGCAAAATCTACAAGCCACGATCCATTGACATATATATACCTGTGTAAAACGTCAAAGGCACATGCCCGAACGAGAGCACTGGTCTGCTGTATGGGGTCATTGACGTGCTTCACGTGCCACATGGTGGGCAGTAGTGGTCTGCATCAGGTAATATCATACTTGGAACATTGGATACCGAGCTTAAAGCTTCTCTCGCCCAACGGGACATTCACAGAAACAGGAGGGCATCAGCAGCAACTCCGCCCTGTTCATGTCATAAATGTTTCCGTTGTTGTATCCGGATGCTGATGTACTAACTACAGTACTGTTGCTGATGTGCTGACTACTCTTGCCGCTAGAGTGCTGCACCATGTACGCCACATAGCAAAACTGACGGTGATGACGGGTACGCCTCTTGAAACAGCCAAAATCTTTTTTGGGACGTAAAACGTACCTAGCGTGTAGAATTCAGTGCCATACGGAAAATGTGTAAAACGGTTATCTTGGCAGTCCCGAGCCTTTTACCCTCGGACTCACCCGCCCACCCCCACCCCACCCCCACACAACACCATCCGACAGCTGCCAGCCGACAAGTACTCCGATCTGCTTCCTCGCCGCCAGCACCGCCAGACAGCGGACAGCCGAGAAGGACTCCTCCCACCTCGTCGGAATCGCCGCCAGCTACATCTATTCCAGCCAGGTGTGTCTGTTGCTGCCTGGTGCGTACGTTGATAGAATTTTGTTTGTTTTTGAATAGACGTGTGATAGGACGTGGTCTGATGCGGGTTGGCCGGCAGCATTCAACAGGATATACAGAAAACAGCCGTAGGGAGAAAGCTTTGAGCAGCGGAGAATTCGTACGTCAAGCTCATCAGAACCGCCGGGTCGGACGAGAACAGTGCTCTGCTGTGGGGTCACTCCCCTGCGAAGCGAGTGACGGATCGCGCGATAGTTTGCACCAGGCGGGATTGTTTGATCTTCCGGGAGCGCAGCGTAAGAAGGAAAGTGCACCAGGGAAAAAAATGATATTCGGAAATAGCCGCTGACTGATGCAAAAATCACAGACCGCGATCGATAGACATATACAGTAGACCGTCAGAGCCGTGGTTTGGACGCGAACACTCCTCTGCCGTCTGGTCAGCGTGGAGCCTGGTTGGCGATCAGACACGCTGTAGTCCACACCACGCAGTGTAATTTGATATTTTGATACCCCAACCTGAATTCGCACACGTTGCAACCCGCGATCGATCCACAGGCAAATTATGTAGCCAAGGCAATAGGCATACCGTTCAATATCAATTGGTCGTTGCTCTCCCCACTGTATGCTGTTGGGGATCAAACTGTTGATAACACCAGACCCGTCAGAGCCACCGGCCCGGATACGCGCTTCTCTGCTACGCGGTGTCAGTGCCGTGGGTCGCGGTCAACAAGGCGCACAATAGTCTGCACCAGGCAGTATATTGTTTGGATATTTTGATGCCGTCGCTTGCACCAGGTGGAATCTTTGATCTTCGGAATAAAAGAGAAGATTCAACGTGCATAACAAACAAACCGCGATCGATTGGCATGTAGATCTTCCATTCCATCGGCTCGGACGGGACCATTGCCCTGCTGTTGGACCAGTCCCGTGCTTGGCGCGCGACAAAGTACGTGATAGTGTAGTCTGCACCAGCCTGGGCAGTGTTGTTTGATGTTTAGATGCCACGGCCTAAAAATATACGATTGTCGTAAACCGCGATCGACCGACCTGAGAAGGATAGCCAAGGTATCATACCAGGCATGCAGATCGCATAAAATGATCGATGCTCTCCCGGCTGAACCAGTCGGTGTCTGTTGATACGTCTGTTGACCAATCTCTGACATTGTAAACATACTCAGTTAGCACGGAAAAGCGTGGTGGTGATTAAAGACGGCGGGACAGAACATTATCTCTGTTGTATAGTTGTCCACACGAGTCGGGCTCGACGGCCGGAAAACAACACAAGTAAGTACGAGAGAGAGAGGGTTCTGTGCCACCGTCTCCGATTACCACCACGCGTTCCCGTCTTGGCTGCGAATACGCCATTTTACATTCAAGATTGATCGAAAAGTATTAATAGCATCTCGATTTGATCACTGGATACTGCGGCTTAAAAATGCACATACATGGCACCGCGCAGGATCTTTGAAGTTCGGATAAATCATAGCATCTTATCTGCACCAGGCAGTATCTATCTAGACTATGGATCTTTGGATATCGCATCTTCAATATGCAAAGTGCACCAGGCAGTATCTATGACCTTTGGGCAGTAACAAAAAAATGCAGCACTCGCACACCGCGATCGATCGACATGTCAACAGTCAGATCCGGCGTCACGGAGAACGAGCACACTTCTTCTGCCGTGGGGTAAGTCCCGACAATCCCGTGCTTGGCGGGCTGAAAGACGCGCGATAGTGTCTCTGCACCAAGCAGTCCCTTTGCGTCCTAAATACCGCATCTGAATTATAAAAAAATACTGGCGCTGTACCAGGTATTGGATACAGCAGTCGTGGTCCCTTTGTTAGTGCGACAATATACTATATTGTACGGGGCCCCAGTTTGGAGCAGTAAAAACTTCCTTTGTCGCGGCTCGTCCGTTTAATAGAGACTCCATGATAGTGCGAGGTACCAATTCAGTGCGGTTGTCATCTGGCAAGGCACCGCACTTTAAATGACGAGGGTCCACGCCTATTCTGTACCGCACGCAGGAAAATAAATCGACAGTCTCAAGTCGTTATGTACCAGGATACCAGGCATACAACTACGGTGCGCACGGAGTGGTAGTAGCCCTCTCCGCTGTCAGAGCCTGTGCGTGCTTGATTTTCCTTTGTCGAGGACATAGACTACACTAGCTCACCCCAATGTCGCTGAAGAACCACCGACGAACAGGCCTCTGATATCCCCTCCCAGCTGTTCTGCTTGTTCCGTGAGGCAAACCCAGATGAAGTGGGTCTGCGTGTCGCGCGATCTAGGTCTTCGAACTCCGCATGTAGTGCAAATTCCTCTGTCTGTATTCCGTAACTACAGTACGTAGCTGTAGTCTATAGTCTAGTCTATGGTTCGCCCCAAGTCACATTTTCCGCTCGAAGACGTGTGCGGAATAGATGTATTTATTTACGAAATACGGTACATCAGTAGTTGCAGGAATCTCGCCGGCACGAGGCCTTCGTTTCCCTCTCCTGGCATGCTTCCGACCCTCGCCCGTCAGGCAAAACTTACAATATACACTCTTCTTGCAAACCTTACAACATACGAGTAGCTATGCCCAATAGAGAGGCTGAGTGTTGAGTCGTGACGCATGGTACGGCAGAAGTATACCATTTTTTGTCTGTCGAATATAGTCTATACGCCGCACCAAAACCGGTTTTTAGCAAAATGGACGTGCACAACCCGATGACCAAACCTACCTACAGCGCAGGTGAACACACTCGTATTGTAACCAAGAACGATACCCCGACGATTTTGGATTATGCTGTCCCGGCCATGCATGCAGAAATACAAATGCCAAAAAATGGTATACCTCTGTCGTAGCACGCGTCGTGTGCCAAAAGACTCTCACCGGCACTATAGAGGGCGAGTCGCACTATTCAAGGGGCACAGCTATCGGGAGTCTTCCGCAGTACCGCCATCGATCATCATGTGTGTGTGTCGTTTGCCCATGTCAAGCCTTTCTTGTGTTCTCATGCGTCACTAGGCAACCCAGTGTCTACAAAATACCGGCGTGCCGTTCAAGTATAGCTATTAATAGTGGAACGTACTACAACGAGTATGTGATACCAGGTATACACCCCTGATGGGGAAATATAAGGTTGTTGCTCTATTAATAGCCGCTGTCAGAATTTGCAATGGATGCTTCTTCACTGTCTCTGTCGATGATGCCGTGGTACAGTGCATGTCTTCCTATACAGTGCCAGTATTGTTGGCTGACACACAGGGAGGCCGCCGCTTACTATCAGGTAGGTATAGATCATCCCAGTATGGTATAAACCTGTAACATCCTCAACGCCACGCTACACCGACGATCTGGCCTCTCTCTCTCTCTTCCAATCCCGTTGCTATATTATTGCACGATGCGGATCCGGAGACAGATGCTGACCAGAGATGTAGATCGTCGTCAGTGAGCGTAGTGCTGTAGACCCAGCTAAGCCTTCTTATGATAAGCATAAAAAATAGATCGCGTTCTTTTGCGAATTCAATATGTACTGCAGTTGCACCTTCGTTATGTGTATCTTTATTATGACTCTTTGCTCTGTAGCTGCTGTATCTTTCCTGCGCATGGTACACACGATCCACGCGAACAAGAGTACTGTTACTAGTTGTACTGTACATAGTCTAAATATATTTTAAGTATACAGTACTTCGAACTGTGAAGTCTCTTTGCCGTGACCATGTATGTAGGCGATCCTGCGTTACTTAGTTTTACCCATCCTTGCCACACTTCCTCCGACCTTCGCCCCTCATATACAATCCGCGCTGAGTGATCGTCTTGTGCCTGGTGTCCCCAGCGTACGCTTTCCGGTGGTTTCGTGGCGATGGCTTGCCAAGTATGAAGTGTGCGTCAAGATTCCGGCATGTGCCACCATAGTCAGAGCATGTTTGGGCCAAAGTATATGAAGTATGTCTACACAGCTCCTTAACCAATGGCTACACTACCGGTGAAAAATATCGATACGCGTTTCTTTTTTGGTCTCGTTCTGTTCCGCACTGCCATGCACAGCACTATAGCCACAAGCAGCATGGCATCTTCATCAGCAGCGGCAGGAGTCCAGTTCGAGCCGGCTGGCCCTGACCCGGGCCTTACTGCCACGGAGGTCCTCGAGTACTTGCCAACTGCCGTGGCAATGTGCTCCACCAAGACCCTGCGCGAAGCACTCCGTGTCTACGTGTGGGGGTCGAAGGCCATCTGCAAGGTGGTGAACGAGGCGTGGGTGGCTGGCAACAACCCGTTCGAAGAGGGGGGGGTCTATGACACCGAGGTATTCTACGCTCTGTTCGAACTCAACCGCATCCGAACACAGCACCGCAGCAGCTTCGTCGGTATGTGCCCCGGCTTAGACCTGGTCTTCAAGTACTTTGTGGAGCAGGCCCGCCAGCATCACCAGTGGAGCACGCAATTGGTTGAGGAGGTGGAGGTAGCGGAGGACGAGGATATTGATGATGAACAATTGGTCGAGGAAGAACCATCGATGGAGGTGGAGGAGGAAGATAGTGACGACGAGGGCTTCTTCGGCCAGACAATGGAGGACGGGGGAGACGGCGAATGGCCTTGTAAGATTGACGATGTTCGTGTGCTCTTGAAAGTTTGATATGATACGATACCGCACGACATCAGTACAATACGGGGTACAGTTCAGTCTTGCACCATCTAGCACGCCTGGTCCGTATACCTACGGTATCTACGGTATCTACGGTATCTGGCACAGTGTTGTGGAGCCGCACACCAGTATACATTGATTGTCCTTGAGAGGTGGAGTACACATGGCAGCAGTAGTACGTTTGAGATATATTTCAGTACCAACCGTAGACTGAGTACCTCGTATCAAGGGCAAATTTGAGACGGCGTACTGTAGTTACCAGGTACCCTTAAGCGTTGCACCTCAACCCCCCAAAAGGGGTTGCTTACGGGTTGCTTCGAGACATGTACCTTAGGGCTAAAAACTGATGCCGCTGTAGTCTATATTGTGAGCACCTGATACATGACGAAAATCAACTCGTGTTTTGGGTTGATAAGTTATCACCCGAGATTCGATCGAAAAAATACGTGCGTCACCGGCGATATGCCAACCAGACGTTATTGTGAGACCGGAAGAAAGCTCGTCGTATATTTTCTCTCACTATTATCCTGGGTTTCTCAGTGTGATGCACTCGAAATTGACCCCCCCATCCCGCGCGCCCTACCCCCCTCTCCCCCGCCCCGGCACCCAATTTTTCAGGCCATTCCATGTCCGACAACGATGACACGGCAAGCACCTACAACGTGTCCTACACCGAGAACATCGATTTCCTGCCCGCCAACATCCTGGACGATGGCGAGTACATCGATGCCGATGCACAATCACCTGGGCCTTCTCCCCAGTACTTTGCAGACGACACTTCTTCGACTCCCACTGGTACGCCACAATCGGCGGCCAGCGAGACGGAAGGTGGGTCATGTGTTCGACTGCCTTCATGTTGCGTGCCGGCCTCATGTTATACATGATGGAAGTACCTCGCAGTGCTGCACGTAGGTTCCTGTTGCTTTGGGACATATCATTTTGTCATACCGTTTCCAGCCCACATAGAAAGGAGCTCGTTCGGGGGCACTTTTGACAAGCGGTGGTCGTAGACTGGTGCATCTATATATATGTGCATGTTCCCGCCCTGTAGCTGCCTAAACTGTTGCGTATTTTCGCCTCTTTTCTAAGATACGCGAAGCATAGGGTCTGACAGGTATGTAATCCACCAGGTTCAACGAACTGTCTTAATCCTGGCATTTTTTTTGCCCAGCAACCGCATCTGAAATTATCGGTGTGTGTATGGACTGAGTCCGTAAATATATTTTTAGCAATAATACCATAATTAGGGTAAACTCTTGATGGCTCTCGTGTTTCTGAAGTTAACCAATTGAACCCGCTTGGTGTACGCGCACCCCCTCCCCCTCCCTCACCCCTCGCTGTGCAAGCAGGGCTAGCGGACGAGACCCCCTTCCTCTCCTACGAAGACCCGACCGAAGACCGCTACGACAACGACCACGCCAAACACTGGGGTACCACCGCTGGCCATCCTCGGTCTTGTATTAATAGCACCACGGGGATTGGACATCGTAACCCACTGGTGTGGCGACGACGGCCTCCGAGGATCGCCGACGACAATGGCTCTTCGTATCCCACGAGTACGAAGCCGTCAGCAGCCGGAGAGCGGGAAGGTGGGTCATATGTCCGACTACCGTCATTTATGCTGTATGCCGGCTGTAAATTTTGCAGGATGGAAGTACCTAGCAGTGCTGCAGCCAGTTCCGGTTACAGTAGTTGTTGTTGTTGTTGTTGTGGTATATATATTTTTTTTTCGCATTTTTTCCAACCCAGCTGTAGTGTAGGAAGCAACTCACTCGGCGGCACTTTTAGCACGCCCGTGGTCGCCGGACTGGTGCGTAAATAAATGGGTATATATATGTATCTCCCCACCTGGTACTTGCTTTAGCTGCTGTTGCGCTTTTTCGTATTATATTTACCCTACGTAAAGCACAGGGTCGCCGATATTCTACATGGTCTTGTTCCTCATTAAATCGACTACACGTTTTCTGCTGTCTGAATGCAACCAAACCTGATAACTATCTGAATACAAATAGCAGTTTTGTACTAGAGCAGGTCCCACGAACGGGCTGCCTTTATCTTGGGTGATTTTTTATCTCAGCAACCGCTTCTGAAACTACCGGCGTGTGTATGGACTGGGTCTATCAATCGTTTGTTAGCAATGCCATGGCGTAAAGCCTTGATGGTCAATGCTTGTTCTTGTGTTTCTCTTTCTAAGCGAACCCGATTCGTGTGCGCATACTCCTGCCCCCCCCCCCCCCCCCCGCCCGACCCCACCGCTAGTGAAAGCAGGGCTAGCGAGCGAGACCCCCGTTCTCCGAAGAAGACCCGACCTCTAACAATCTCCAGAAGGAGGACACACGCGGAGCGACCACCGCTTGCAATCCGCGGTCTGGCAGTACCACGGATGTTGGACATTGCAACCCACTGGTCTGGCGACAACAGCCTCAGAAGAATATTTCCACTGTGCTGGCGTTGCGGGTAGACCAAGCATATATATGTTTGAGGAAGCGTTTAGGGTAGAAATTGCCGACAGCGATTGGTACATACCGTCCGTTCCCCACTACTAATATTTCGGTGCACCGGCATTGTTGCCTAATACAGAATTACTTGTAAGGAAACCGTGTGTAAGGAAACCGTGTGTTCTGTATCAGGCAACAATTCCGTAGTGGCCATATCATAAACTCGCGGACGATCGTTTTACGTCTCGCCGCTGTAGCGTTTGTGATCTGGTGAACATGCGAAAAGGGAGGATAGCGACGTGGGGAAACAGCGAGAGATCTTTTACGACTCCCGGCTAGCGTTTGTGTTCTGTATTAGGCAACAATGCCGGAGTGGCCATATCGTAAACTCGCGGACCATCGTTTTAGGTCTCGCCGCTGTAGCGTTTGTGATCGGGTGAACATGCGAATAGGGAGGATAGCGACGTGGGAAACGCGCGAGAGATCGTTTACGACTCGCCGCTAGCGTTTGTGTTTGGCCAATGCACCGGTGATATTGATGGTGCCGCCTGAAAGCGATGAGAGGAGGATACCTTCGGAAGCGGCCAAACATAAAAATATGAAACCATTGTCAACGTACATTACTTTTTCCAACACTTTTTGCTGTGGTCCTGCAACGACATTTAACCCTTGGCTCTTTGATATTGTGGTGATATTAATGGTGCCGCCTGAAAGCGTTGAGTAGAGGATACGCTCGGAAGCGGCATTTACGGCTTGGCTCTTTGATACTGTGGCCCTGCAACGATATTTAACGCTTGTCTCTTTGATACGAGGGCACCAACACGCCGATCCTCGCAGTACAGAAGCCATTGTCGCTGTTGTTTGATGTAGTTCATTCAGCACAAAGCAAAACCGTGTGTTTACTACCTCGCGGGAGGGTGCCTCAGCCTTTTTCAGTGGAAACGTTTTGGACAGTCATGTTGAACATTTTGCTATTTTCATCGAAAGCAAGGAGCCTCAAAACGTAAACAAACGTTGCACATTTTTTTCCGTGGCATGACATACGTGTGAACGGCACTTCCTTGGAGGGGTATTTATACATAAAACAATACTACCTGGTATACAAATTTCGGCCCTGCGCACGTTTCCGTCCCAGGAGGAAATATCCTATTCACACCTACCTCTGCCTTTATTCCTGGTAAACCAATCAAACATCACGCTCGATCAACCAATTGATGTTGGGACAACCCCCTACGTCCGCCTCATACACACACGTCGTGTATCAACCATTTCATCTAATTGTCGTAGCTCGCTCTCGCGCGTGCTAGCTACGATATAGAGGTGTCACAACATAGTCTAATATATTTCTCGCAAAAGTGTGTTTTGGGGGCTGGGGCTCCTTCATCCAGGTTTGTTCTCACACAATATATCAAGATCAGTTTTTGGGTGAGAAATCGAGCTTCCCCAGGCGAGGCGAGCCTCTGAAATATGTTGGTGCGCGCTACCGTGATACCGTGTAGCGTGCGTGCTCTATGATGCTGGTCTGGCAAATCACTAAACCAAGCTATCCGCCGCACGGAGTCCAGGACATCCTTTGGCAAGCATCCAGCCAATGAGATCCAAGGAACTATAGTCTATATATTGAGCTGCGGACAAGAACATAGGTTTCACTACCACCAGGTACATCTTATTTGCCCACAGACAGTCAGATGTTGGATCTTTGGGTTTCGTTGTTGAGCCACTCCCTTAGGCACTTCCCGGAGGGGAACCTTGAATATAGTCATGTCTTCGACTTATGAATAGAAGGATTTAGTATAGTCTATGCCTTCGGCCCCGAAATGGGACGTGTTTCATACAATGGGGGTATCGGGTCAAGGCAAATAGGGGTTGGAAGCAAGACGAACCGCTATCTGATGATTACCAAGAAAAATAGTGCATCTAACACCCATACCGCTGCAGCACCACGCCTGCTGCTTGGGTGAGCCCTCCCCCCTCCCTCAGCCACAGCCGTTTCTCCTCTACCCGGCATGTGCCACAGTATAGGATGAGTCCCGGGAAGGATGGTGTCACACGCATCACACACATGCCATCATCCTTCCGAAGACAGAACAACATCCATCCACGCATGCCCTGTACAGGTACAGTGCATAGTCTCATGTAAAGACGAAAGCAATAAATGAGGGTCTGTGAGGCCTGTGACTTCGTATGGACTTCATCGCTTATTTCATCACGATGCGAAGAACAATAACGGCAAACAGCCAATGTTCGTGCCGATCATTCCTCCCGCCGAGAGAACCGAACTATAATACAAGTACGGCATTCGTAGAGATACCGCTGCTGTAGCATGTCTTGGTATATTCACTGGTGGCCCCCCACAGGGCCGCTTGATCAGTGCCGCTGTTCTCACTGCATCGTAGGGCCGGTGAAACCGCTTGGCACAGCTGGAGCTTACCTATCCCGGTGTGCAAACGGTAGAGAGAGGTCCTTCTCCGTCGCCAGGGCTATAGTATTGTAGGTGGTTCCCCCCGATTATTCGCCCCAAATTTACTAGCAGTGCTCGAAACAAAGCCGGTTGAGCCATTTATCAGCTACTCCGTGAGAACTGCCCCCAACTATTTGGGTACCAACGAGTTGGAGTTAACGTGGCGTAACGTTTTCAATAGTGAAAGAGCTAAAACGCGTACTGTAAATATACGACCTGCCAAACGATATGCTAGCAATCAAAATGATGTTTGGCCTAATAATAGTCTCCGTGTGTGTTGTCCCTCGTGCCATGCCGTACGACTCGCATCGGACGTGCACTACCCGACAACCAAAAATGCGACACCCTTAGGTGTGTGTTATCTTGCGAGTTGCGTGGCACCTCTTATATTGCTCGCGGCAGCCTGCATAACCAATTACCGCGCTGACCCACCGACTCACACATTCGGCTGCTTTGAAGAGAAACAGCACGCACCTTCTTTCGAGTATGCATATCAATGAAACACTTCCAACGCCACCAGTTTTCGTTGTTTGTGCCTCCCGCCCTTGTTCCGTGTTTTGGAAATTCTGCATTAATTTTCGAGCAACCATTTAATGTCATCGCAAGATGTATGTTACAGTATCTTGCGTGCTGTTTTATGTCATAATAATATGGCACGTACACGCCAGCTGTGGGTTCGTTTCCTTCGGGGTATTGTGTATGTCTACTTTCTTTATGGGTCCTGGATGAATACTACAGAAGAATCTTATGTTGTAGATGAACTCAAAATTGAAGAGACCAGCTGGAAAAATGTAGTTAATTAAGGGTTGATGTCTGGCATGCCAAAAAAAGAGAGAACGACACCACACTACGAATAATACTACAGCAAGAAGCAGTCTCCTACCAGGTATTATTAAAAAACAACGCGGCATGCTGTAAAAAAAACGAAAATATGTGGGCACACGACGAAATTCTTCATGATTCATTATAACGATTAAAATACACTCCATCCAGCTGTGAGATCAAATATGTTGTCCAAACCCATCTTTGCAAGCTGTGTGTGATACTCCGATCGCGCGTATTACGGGTTGTGTGTCCTCGTTAAAGATATAGGTCGGCGTCTCCCCTTGCAACTACAGTGCACTGTAGCTATCAGGGTCAACAGGGTGATGTTAGGCAGTCTGTGCGCGGGAACTATAAAATCCGTTTCTGAGGGGGACAAAATCTGACAGCTGTGGAGGGAAATGCATAAGTTTATCAAGTGAGTACTGTAAGTCGAACAACCGGTGAGGGGAGGGCGGAGTGTTTGAGGACGTGGGGGCCTGATTTAGATCAAAAGGGGGCGAGAGGGGGGGGGGGGGGGGGGGGCAGGGGACGGGCGGGGCAGGTCAATTGGTGCGTGGAAACTAGAAATCCTTCTTGTGGGGGAGGGGGGGGAGAATGTGGCGGGGGGGGCGGGGGGCGGGGGGGGAGGGCTTTAGGTCGCATAGATGTAGGGGTTTGCTATACGCGTTGTGCTAGGTCTAGGCGAAGATGCGGATGATGAGGAAGTAGGGGGCGTTAGGGGCGGGGGTGGGTGGGAATTCCAGCAGCGGCATGGACGGCTCTAAAATGATAACGAGGCGATATCCAGGGCGTGGAAGTGTTTATTACTCTGGCGGATTATCGATATTAGGTGGGGCGTGTATGTAGCAAGAGAAAGCGAGGAAAACAAAAAAAAGAAAAAAGTAGAAAGGGGGGGGGGAGGGGGACGGTTTTGAAGAGGTTTAGGTCACGTGTAATATTATAATACACTCCAGCTATGAGATCAAGGATTTTGTCGACACTGATCTTCGCAACATTGTGTGTGATCCTCCGATCGCGCGTATTATTCACATATTATGTAGGGGCTTGCTATACGCGCGGTGCTAGGTGTAGGCGATCGTGCGGGGTGTGGGGAAGGAGGGGGCGTTGGAGGGGGGGAGGGGGGATGAATGAAAGCTACGTCATGGATGGCTAAGATAATGACGTGATATAAATTGCTTAGAAGTGGTTATTGCTCTGGCCTTTTTCGATTGTAAGTGGGGCGTTTGAACGAACTGGGCAGGGAACAAAAGGGGGGGGGGAGGGGCGGAGGGCGGAGATGAGTTAGAGCTACGGAATGGATGGCTAGAAGGATAATGAGATGATATCAGCTGGCTGGTAGTATTTACTACTCTGGTAGATTTTGATATCAGGTGGGGCGTTTGAACAAGAGGGATCGGGGGGTGAGGGGGGGGACGAGCATTTCAAAATATGCACGATTTATGTATGTGTGCGTATATATTTTATTGAACCATTTATTTCATTTTTTTTCCTGAGAGGGTTCGGTTGGGGCATCTCTACCCTCCCAGGCCCCCCCATTGGGTGAGGCCTCCTTCTACTACTTGCGGCACGGTCCACATGTGCTCCTTGACTTTTTCCTTCTACATTTTTTTTGTAGTTACACGAAACTTGTATAACAGGTCCCAGCTGATGATCTCAGCTTGGCGCATCATCAGCTCAGCTCCGCCTAGCAGCGCGACGCAGCGCTAGCTCAGCAGCACAGCGCCGTGCAGTGCCGCGCCTTGCCGTGCCGTGCCCTGCCGGGTAGGAAAGGCATCGCGTGGCCATCCGGAAATGACCAGTCGTGGTGGTACATGAAGTAGTAGTGCTACAGTAGTAAACAAATTCCACCATCTTCAGTGTTGCGGCGACCACCACAACGGAGAGAGCAACTGATAACAACACCTATCTGCGCTTTGGGGTAGTTTGTCTCATATTTTTGCTTTTATCAAGAACACTTTTGATTAGTCCCAACAGTAGTACAACGAGCTCCTCACCAGAGAGCACCACCGACAACCACAACGTCTGCGCGCCGGAACACGTGCGCAGTTGATATACCCGACGCAGAATAGGTATTTTACGATACAACACATACCGAGGAATAGTAGTAGTACTTTATAGTAATGTAGTGGTCCCTGTGGTGCAGGTTCAGTCGTGCAGGCAGAACAAGAAATCGCCAGGGTAATCGCTTGGCCAGCTCTGGGAACAACTGTTGATATCAAGTGCCCTCCTTAGAGGGATAGTCTGCAGATTCGACGTTAAACCATGTCATGGTTGAGACGGATAGTAGATGTCGCAGTCACATGAAGGTCATCATGGATGAGCGAAAATGTAATTGACGGTGATGAACCAGGCAGGACACCCGACATCGTTCACTGCTCTGCGCTGCCCGCCTGCCCTATACCGTTCCTTCAGGGTAATGTCGGTTTAGTGTCTAGCCAACGAGCCAAAGAAGAGATGAATAAACGAAACAGAATTCACGAGGAGAATTCTTTCCAACACCGACAATCCTGCATCTCCCTCGGGAACCACTTGACACATGGCGTCGTCGGCATGATCTGTCAATCTTGTGTTTGCGCGACTTCCTCCGGTCTTTCTGGCGCTCTATGTTCATACCTCTAAGCGGGGTAGGTTTCAACTCATTGTATTAGTCCCCCAAACATCCCAACAAGGTAGAAGCAAGTGGAGAAATAAGTTCATGCGTGAGACACATGGCGTCGTCGGCATGACCTGTCAATCTTGTGTTTGCGCGACTTCTTCCGGTCTTTCTGGTGCTCTATGTTCATAGCTCTAAGCGGGGTAGGTTTCAACTCATTGTATTAGTCCCACAAAAATCCCAACAAGGTAAAGGCAAGTGGAGAAATGAGTTCATGCGTGAGAGCGCACAGTCTGCCATCATTATGCCAGCCAGGTGCAAGGTATTCCATAGTACGCCAATAGCTTGGACCGGTACAAAACTAAAACGTAACTGTCATGCTGACAATTCCAAATCAACACCGTCGTTCCGGGTTGCTCACAAGACAGTGACGAATCAACAACGGACTCAACTCCATCACCTAAAACGATTAAAATGGCAAGAGGAAAAAACTCATCGTCATGAGTGAAAACCTCTTCCACACCATCACATACAACTAGTCTATCGCAATTGTAGATGAGATTACATTAGCCGCGTCAAAATAGCACCAGGTATAGTCCAAGGCAAAAAATAACAATGCCAGAGATCGCGAGGAAACTCGTTCCACCGGACAAAGGTCTCCTTTTGCCCTCTACTCCCGCCATAGATACTCCTTTAGCCCTCTACTCCCGCCATAGATACACAGATCGTGACGGTAAAGCGAGATAGCATACATCCTCCTTCGCATGGCTGAATCATATATTTTTTATATATAGCGCATAATACCAGAAGTACTAGTCGCTTGAAAACCACCATAAAACCGAAAATACGCTTTTTTTGGCTCTTGTCCCATAGCTCCAAAAAATTCAATATAGAAACAATAATATGCCGCCACTGCCGACACGAACAGCCTAAACCCTTCCAGCCCCGAAACATGTTCGATTATCGCAAAAACGTTCCGTGTTTCAATCCTATGTTGCGAACAAGTATTCGCAAAATGACACTGCGGTTGGGAGAACAACCAAACAATAATGAGTATGCTCACCTTCCATTAGTTTGCAATCAATCAGAAGACTGCTGCCAAAAACAAAAGGTACCCGCAAAATACACTACAATAAGTGTCACCAATAATACCATACATCAGCAGTACAGCTCTCAAGGTGCACCTACGTACCCATTTCTTCACATGCTCAACGTATGTATACCAGCTCCACCAGGCCCCTTCTGGTCCTGTCTACATCAGAAACACACTACCAGGGTACAAGTTTCTCGGATTTGCAAAGACAGTTATTTACTACTCCACAAGTGTTAGGCGAAAAAGGCCACGTTTTTACCACCCAGAACGAATCTCGGAATATATATCGTATACTGCATGTGGGTCTCCACTCTTGCCGCGGATAAATGATCGGTCGTTTGCTATCTGCGAGTCTCCACCTTTGCTGCAAATAAAAGTACACAAAAATCAGACCAAAGACAATGTTTCGATGGACAGGGGTATCCCTTGTAAAAATAAGGTCGAAATTCATTTTTGCGGAATCCCATCATGAAGATCAGACCTATCCCCTCCGCCACGCGATGTTGCCGGGCCATGGAAAAATATCTGGCTGACGAAACGCTAAGATCTGCTCGCTCCATGTCTCCGCTGCTGATGTTGCTGCTGCTTATCATAAAGTGCGTGCGGCCATGCCGCTCGACTTGCAGCCTGAATGAATCCCAGTCGCTATTTGGTACTGCTGCGGACAGCCCACGATTACCCCACGTCCGTTTCCTACCCCCGTCACCAGCAGCAGGAAGCACGCTGCTAATACAGTGCCCAACTTTTCCGTACCAAACCACCCCCCAGGGAGAATGCACACGTCGCCACCACAACATCATCTCCGAGATCCTTCACCTCCGTATACACGGCCCCATCTTCCATGCACGTCAGAAGACGACTCGCCTATCAAGCTGCCCTCCCTGCTCTCTCTTCCACCTCGAAGAATTCCGAAGGTGGTGTTACAGCATTTCTCCCTGCCATACTAGCCGTGGCTGTCTCCTTCTCCTCACTGAGTTCCTCCTTATGCCTTGCTGCTCACCTCCGCTAGCCTCCAGAAAGGCTGGATCCAGAAATATGGTCCTTACCACCAAGCTCTCTCTGAGATTTGCCATGCTGCCTTCAATCGCCTGCGGTTTCGTTCTTTTATCTTCTTCCAGAGCATGGTCCTGTTTCAACTGCTTACCCTTAGATCCCTGATGAAGCTAGACCGAAATTGTTTACTCTATAGTGTTCGATAGTTCCAAGCGGGTAGGTTTCAAGTCATTGTATTTGTCTCCCACACGTCCCAACAGGGTAGAGGCGAGTAGAGAAGTGAGCTCGATGCGTTCTTCGATAGAGGTGCCCCATTTTTTTCTGGGGTTCTTTTTTTTGGGAGCTCAAGACTTCACCCAAATTCTGATAGGATAGAAAAACAAGAATTGCTACCAGATAAAGAATCCCATGGCCTATAGGTAAATATTGAAAATGATGCAAAACAATGGCATATTTCCGACGATTTGAGTTAAGGAGCCCCGTGATGCAAAAAGCAATCCCTAAAAAGTGCTACCTCCACCGTAACACGCGTCGCTCGTGCACAGATAGCTGCTCACAGCCTACCATCAATATGCCAGCCAAGTACTATGTATCCCATTATAGGCCAATCGCCCGCACCGTCACAACCCTGATGTGTAACTGTCATTGTGAAAATCCCACATCACCACTCTCGTCTCCAGAAGGCAAGAGTTTTGGCCTTTGGCAGGCCTCGCATCCTTGCGCTTAGTGGCTTCGCCCTATGAGTTTTCGTAGGTCGATTGCTACTGGTATACTACCCGACCTCGAGCTCTCACGGTTGTGAGCTCGATCACAGTATTGTATATATTGACATGAGGCATATTAATCTCGTTATGACGTGCGGGGCAATCTATACCCTCATTCTCGTTGGTTTCCATCAACCGCATCTTCGATTTCCTTTCCAAATTCTGAGTGTTTTGTTGACATCCTTTGATTGTAATGCGATCTGAATCTACGGCTATTCAGGGTGGGCTAATGTTAAGGGGTGCCCTCCATAGATAGATAGTCTATGGATTCGACGTTAAACCATGTCATGGTTGGGGTGCAACCAGGTGATGGTAGAATCCACGGTCAGGTAAAGGCCATCATAGATTTCATAGTCACATCAAGGCCATCATACGCGGGCGAGAATGTGTAGGTGATGGCGGTGATGGTCCACGCAGGACACCCCACATCGTGCACCGCCCTGCACCGCCTGCCTGCTCTATAGCGCTCCTATAGAGTAATGTCGACATTTTGTCTACGCAGCGAGCCAGAGGAGACATGCTTAAAGACACCGGAAACCTTGATGAAAAAAACGCTTCGACCCAGGCTACGGTAGGGGGGTCCCCTTTTGGGCCTTTTATTTCAGTGGCCAGGGGTTACTCGCGCCTGTAACCCCTTTGTTCCTATACGATCTTATGTATTCTTCATGTTTTAGATTGACCAAATTAATCCGCCATGCAAAGGTGATCTAGGCTGCGCCGAAACAAGTTCCTAAACCATCTTCATCCGTGGGGTACAGAGCCACTCGTGCGAGTGGCTCAAACACACCAGTGAAAATGGGGGTACCCCCCCTACCGTAGCCTTGGTCCTTCCTAACGCCGACAGCCCTGCATGCCCCTCGGGGACCATTCGAAACAGCCATAGGAGGCAGTAAATAAGCAGTGCTAGTTGCCGTTATAGGGTGGTTTTTTCGTTTTTTCTAGCGACACATGCCGGCACTTTGCCGATTAATAGGGTAGTAGTATTAACTTCTATTGTCTTCAATCTAGAGTTCTTCAAGGCTAATTTTCTAAACGGCTACTTTCTACGGGGGACAGGGCTGCTGTAGATCGGACGGAAATGCATTGATAACGCTGATATCAGATGTAGGATACGAGGTGTAAACGTGGCTTTCTGTTTTGATATTCGTTCCGGCGTCAGCCGTCAGCCCTATTAAGCACTTTCGTACGTATCAGGTACTAGTTTGGCGCTAATATCACGACCAAATAGTATCTTCGCTTCGACCGACCCTCCGTGGTCCAATGGTCTTGGAATCGCTTTGACTTACCAATGGTCTTGGAATCGCTTTGACCTAGCGTTGCGCGTCAGCGCAAAAACCTTGTATCATGATTTCTCGTTCCTTCCTCTATACCCTCGTCTGGTACGACCACTACTACTACGTCGTCTTCGTCATTGCATACCGAGGCGCCTCCGAAATGAAGCAATCAATCCCCTCTTCCTTCCTCCCTCTCTCCTTCCTCGCGGATCTTGGCACACTGGGGAAGCTACTCGCTCACAACCTTCAACACGGGACGCCATGAAGAACACACAGCAGTGAGTGGCAGATCATATTGTCCAACTCTTAATACTCCGGAGTATTAGTAACTACAGGACTACTGCTGCTGTAAAGGTAGTGGTATTGTATCGTATCGTAAAGGTGTGCTTAGCTGCCGACGATAGGTCTCCACGTTTCGAGCTGGGGGGTGCTTTTTCAAGCGACTGTGCGTGTGCAGTGGGTACCCCCGTTTGTGAGCAACCCGTGACGAGCCGGAACAGCGGCTCTTGTTTCGTGACCCATTGCTGTTAACTGGATATGTATGGCTTAGTCTATTAATAGTGCATAGCAGGTGTAAGATTGCGGGAGATACGGTTATGACAGCTCTAATGCCTCGCGAGCTCTTATCTTGGTTGCACCAACAGCACCAACAATCATCACCGCCGCCATCTATCCTACTGTTACTACTACTGCTACAGCTACTGCTGTTACTGCTGCTGCTGCTGCTACTAGTGCTGCTGCTGCCACTGTTACTACTATTAATACCGCTATCACTGCTACTGCTACTACTATTGCTGCTACTGCTACTGCTGCTGCTACTGCTACTGCTATTACTATTGCTGCTACTTCTACTGCTACTGCTACTACTACTGCTACTGCTACTGCTACTGCTGCCGCTACTGCTACTGCTGGTACTCATGCTGGTACTAAAGTATCCTTCACGAGGTTATACACACCCCGTAACACGCGCGATATCGGAAGTATCACACGCGCGATATCGGAAGTATCACACGGAGCTTGCCAAGCTGAGTTTTGATTACAGTAATGATTCCAAGGTTATGTTCTGTAGGGTACGCGCAAACCATACCCGAGGTATTAACCCCGGGTATTACCCTACCAAGAACTTCTGTAAGTTCTGCAGAACAATCCACGTTTATGTTCTGTAGGGTTTGCGGATTCCGGGTAAGGGTATTGGCGTCTTACAGAACTCCCAGAAGTTTCATGTACGGATATGGAAGTGTTACAGTACTTCCAGAAGTTCCGGGAATTGTGGCACATGCATACAGAACTCACAGAAGGTCCGGGCGGGTACAAAACATTATTTAGCCGTGCCCCGGGGATCGTGACTCGGGTCTTACAGAACTCAGATAAGTTCCGGGTACGGGTATGAAAGTCCTACAGCACTTCCAGAAGTTTCGTGCACGGGTATGAAAGTCTTACAGACTTCCAGAACTTCCGGGTATTGTGGCACGGGCGTACAGAAGTTACAGATTTCCCGGGCAGGTATCGACATGCTGTACCCGTACCCCGGGTCTTTGTGCCACCGGTGTACAGAAGTTTCAAAAATTCCGGGTACGGGTATGAATGTCGTACAGAACACACAGACGGTCCGAGTACGGGTAGGGTTGTACAGAACTCACAGAAATCCCGGGTACGGCTAATTGCCGGGTAAATACCCGCCTCAAAAAGGAAGAAAACACAACAAATTGACTAGTCAAAAGCAGACACAATGGTCAACGCATTTTCAATTACTGCAACTGGCATACTGCATACACTGATGCACTCATGGGAAATAACTCATCGTCTACTACTACTGTTCTTGTGTAACAGATCATTCCAGAACGTACCGCGGCTGTGGCGCCTTGAAAACAATAATGGCGGTCGCGAGCCCAATTTTTCCACTAGCTCGACTAAGCCATGTTCCACGACAAAGAAGAAGCAGAGCAACCGAAAACACAGAGAGCAGTTCAAGGCTTCGATGATATGAAAGCGAAATCTGCATTATTCCGATCGTAAAAACATTGAGAGTAGTACGTGATACGTGGTTTCCCGATAAGAGAAAAAAAAAAGTTGTTTCAAACAAATCGAATCGAATTCAACTCGATTCATGAAGAAAAAAAAAAATCGAGTCCAAAGTGTCCTTCGATAGTACGTTAATGCGTTCTCTCAGAAACGAAGAAACATCAACAACTGGTGCTCATATTGTATGATACGTACTGCTGGCTGTGTTCGATGTTCGGTTTGTGCGGCTGACAAAACATGACATCCCAAATAATACCTAATACTCTTTTCGCATAAACCCTGAATGAATACCACAATACAGAGCGCCCCAGGTATTGTAAAAAATGTATACCCGTACCCCGGGTAAAATGCCACAGTCTTACAGAAGTCAGAATTTCCGGGTAGGGGTATGAGGATCTTACAGAACTCCCAGAAGTTCCGGGTACGGGTACGGGAGTCTTACAGAACTTCCAGAAGTTCCGGGTATTGTGGCACAGGCGTGCAGAACTCACAGACGTTCCGAGCGGGTACAAAACATGTTGTACCCGTCCCCCGGGTATTGTGGCCACGGGCGTACAGAACTTCCAGAAGTCCCGGGTACAGGTATGAATGTCGTACTAAACCGCCAGAAATTCCGGGTACCGGTGTGAATGCCCTACAGAACTTACAGAAGTTCTTTGTAGGGTAATACCCGGGGAAAATACCCAGGATACGGTTTGTACGGACCCTACAGAACACACTCAACCTTGGAACATTCATACCCGTACCTGGAACTTCTGGAACTTCTGTACGTCAGGGCCACAAATACACGGGATGCGGGTATATCATTTTTATAACTTGTGTGAGTTCTGTGCGCCCGTGCCACAATACCCGGAAATGATGTGAGTATTGTAACACTTCCGTACTGTACCCGGAAATCCTGTAAGTTCTGTAAGATCCCCATGCCCTTATTATCCGGTACTTCTGTCATTTCTGTAAGAATACCCGCGGTACGGGTATACCTTTGTTACAATACCCGCGGAGCCCACATCAATTAGTTCGGGTTTAAAACCAAAGAGTGTACTATGCACTTAATTATGACGAATATATTGCTCAAACGCCCCACCAAATATCGAAATCCGCCACATTAATAAACACTTCACGCACAGAATATCACCTCATTATCTTTCGAGAGCCATCCATGCCGCTGTGTCCCCCCCCCCCCCCCCACCTCGAACGCCCCCTTCTTCCCCATTACTCGCACCATCGCCTAGACCTAGCACCACACGTAAAACAAACCCCTCACATACAGCCCTTCCTCCCCCCCCGCCCCCCCGCCCCCCCCCCCCGCCCCCACCCCCCACCTCCCCCCCAACCCATCCCAACCCCACCCCCTCGAACACTCCACCCTCTCTTTACTCACTGCTTGTACGACTTACCCCAGGATATACATGATACACTGATGCATTATTTCCAAAACCGTCACATTTATCCCCTCAAAATAATGTATAGTTTCCAGGCACATATTGAGCTGCCCCCCCCGCCCCGCCCCCCGCCGCCCCAACCTCCCCCCCCCCCCCCCCCCCCAATAATAAACTAGTGCCAAAACCGTCAGATTTACCCCCTCGAAAGGATTTATAGCTTACACGCACAAATTGCCCCTTCCCCCCCCCCCCCCCCCCCCCTCCAAACCCGCTCGCTTTTGAAAAACCAGGCCCCCACGTCCTTCAAAACTCCACCCCACCCCCCTCACCAGTTATTCGACTTACAAGATTCACTTGATAAAAGGATACATTTCCCTTCACAGCTGTCAGACTTTGTCCCCCTCAGAAACGGGTTTTATAGTTTCCGCGCACAGACTGACTAAAATCATCCTGTTGACCCTGATAGCTACACTGTAGTTGTAAGGGGAGTCGCCGACCTATATCCTTAATGAGGACACACAACTCGTAATGCGCGCGATCGGAGTACCACACACAGCTTGCAAAGATGAGTTTCGACGAAATCTTCGATCTCACAGCTGGAGTGTATTTTCATTTTTTATAGTATTGTCACTGAGACTAACCGAACACCGAACACCAGCGGTACGTATCATGTGTTGTTGTTGTTGTTCTCACATTAACTCGCACAATCAAGTCCGTGGTCACAGGGCAGGCTCCTGTCACTCTGAAGCTCAGGAATACCCCACGGAAAAAAACAAAAATTAAACCAAAAGTGGTAAACGCATATATCAATTGATATCACGTCATTATCTTTCTAGCCATCCATGACCTAGCTTTCATTCATCCCTTCCCCCCCCCCCCCTCCAACGCTCCCTCCATCCCCACACCCCGCACGATCGCCTAGACCCAGCACCGCGCGTATAGCAAGCCCCTACGAGTACATATATGATTAATACGCGCGATCGGAGGATCACACACAATGTTGCGAAGATCAGTGTCGACCAAATCCTTGATGTCATCCCCCCCCCCCCGCCCCTTTTATTTTATTTTATTTTCCTCGCTTCTTCTCGCTTAAACGCCCCACCTAATATCGATAATCCGCCAGAGTGATAAACACTTCCGCGCCCTGGATATCGCCTCGTTATCTCTGTAGAGCCGTCCATGCTGCTGCTGCAATTCCCACCCACCCCCGCCCCCAACGCCCCCTCCTTCACCCACCACCCGCACCATCGCCTAGACCTAGCACCACGCGTATAGCAAACCCCTACATCTATTCGACCTAAAGCCCTCCCCCCCCGCCCCCCGCCTCCCCCGCCACATTCCCCCCCCCCCCCCCACAAGAAATATTTATAGTTTCCACGCACAAATTGACCTGCCCCACCCGTCCCCTCCCTCGCCCTCCCATCCTCCCGCCCCCCTTTTGATCAAAACCAGGCCCCCACGTCCTTCAAAACTCCGTCCTCCCCTCACCGGGTATTCGATTTACAGGATTCACTTGATAAACTGATGCATTTCCTTCCACAGCTGTCAGATTTTGTATCCCTCAGAAACGGGTTTTATAGTTTCCGCGCACAGACTGCCTAACATCACCCTGTTGACCCTGATAGCTACACTGTAGTTGCAAGGGGAGTCGCCGACCAATATCCTTAATGAGGACACACAACCCGTAATACGCGCGATCGGAGTATCACACAGAGCTTGCAAAGATGAGTTTCGACAAAACATTCGATCTCACAGCTGGAGTGTATTTCAATTTTTGTAATAACGAAGGACACGTTTGAATCGAAACATTTTCTTTTTTGAATACGAATCGAATTGAACGAATCGAATTGAATTCGATTCGATTCGTTGGTGGAAACATGCGAGTTTGTCTCGTATCGGGGAACCACGTATTGCGTGTTGTCAACGTTGTATTTTTCCGGTCGGAATACAGATATACTAGGGTAAGGTGGCCGCCCGCCGTAGGCGGCGGGACGGCCACCCGGAGATACGCCCGAAGAAGGTCAATCAATGAATTGAGGATGAGAAGTGCGGGAAATAGAGAGGAGGATGCAGGTTATGTCTATTAAAGGAGGAAGTGGCATCGATGATGCATCCCCGCGACTTTGGGCATGACTGAATTGAAACGCGGTGGCCGTATCAGGGGCGATGAATGTGTAATCAGTATAATTTTTTGATGAAATATCAATGGAAAGTACGCAGGATGGGCAGGCGGATGAATGACTCGGAAAGAGACATCGGTGACGCCGCACTGTTGTTTATGTAACGGAGTCAGTGTAATAGCTGCGTGATAAAAATCAATGGTGAAGAGAGCAAGATGACGGTGAACCCGGTGAAGAAGAAAGCGACGAAGATGATACGGTGATTAATTCGAACACATAATCGAAATCGTGAATGAAAGAATCGGAAAAGCCCCGAAGATGGAAGGGCAAAAAGCAGCAAATCTCGATTGCTATGCTACAGCGAAAAAAAGCGAAAAAAACATGAAAAGGTCGACCTGGAAATAATTACGTAGTGTACACGAAACGTGTGATAGCTTACGAACTCGTTGTAAGTGAAACGACTGAGACGCTGATAGCAGATGACAAACTTCAGGTGAAAATGAGCCGGAAGAAAGTTGATGGCTAAAGAAGACGATCATCTACGGTATGTGAAACAGAAGCTTAGGTGCGTCGGTAGAATCAATCTTCGTCATCGGAAGACGACTCGTCGCTGGATGACGAAGCTTCTTCCTCGCCGGATGACGATGCAGAATCCGGCGTGTCCTCGTCGGAAGAGGATGAGGAACTGTCGCTGTCGGTGTCGTCGTCGATGGATATGATTTCAGGATCAGGTTCAGACGAAGTCTCCTCGTTGTCGTCGCTGTCGTGGTGGACGGCTTTGTCCTTCGACTTACCGTTACCCTTGCGCTTGCGCTTGGTGTTAGTGGGTGCGTTGGACGCGGAGGAGCCGCCCCCATCCATGGGTTCTTGTTTGATGGGCTTGCGGATGTCGACGAAGGCGCCGTTGTCGAACATGTGAACATCCACGGTCACATGTTCGACAACGGCGCCTTCGTCGACATCCGCAAGCCCATCAAACAAGAACCCATGGAGGGGGGCGGCTCCTCCGCGTCCAACGCACCCACCAACACCAAGCGCAAGCGCAAGGGTAACGGTAAGTCGAAGGACAAAGCCGTCCACCACGACAGCGACGACAACGAGGAGACTTCGTCTGAACCACCAGGTGTACGCCGGGTCGTGCAGTAGCCATTGTATGTTGCTGTGATCGCTCTTGCGAGTGTTATGATATGTCCTGCGCGTAACAAATATAAGGATGCACGAACAGATTTCGCAGTAGAAAGTGTCATGTGCACACCTGTTGGTATGATCGAGTGGCAGTCGCGATATGTAAGGACACGGATCGCAGTCCATGCACATTTCTTGCAAAATTGTGCTGGAGTAATAAACAAAAAATCATTAGTGAATTCCCGTGTGTAGACTAAACGTCTCACCTTCCTTGAACGGACAGGAAATGAGGCCCAAACATCTTCTTTAACTCTCCGTCTTCGACGCACATAGCGCAGAAGTTCGAGCATGAGTTATATTTGCGATCCATTCGACGGAATCTTTGAAATCGTTCCGCGTTCCCTTCATAAAGTGGGACGAACTCTCTTGGTGGCGGTGGTAGTGGTGGCAAGACCAGTTGTCCGTTACTGCAGCAAATGCCACGAGATTCACCTGTAGAAGCACAGGTGGTTGGCATGTCATCTACTATAGTTGTTGTCTATGTCTTATAGGAACAGACGATAATAAATGATCGGCGTGAGGAGAGATTGAATTTGACAGTTTCATGGATATATGCCAGGAAGTAGCAATGGAAGAAAGACCCGAAATGAAATGTTGAAAAACTCACCTTTGAACAACTGAGCACCGCAGTGTTCGCATGGTGAAGCAATATCAACGATGATGTTGGCAGCCCGTTGTGCGGTGTTGATGATTTCGTTCCGCGCATCCAGCGTAAATGCTCTTTGTCCTTCGTTGTCTTCTGGACAAAGCGGGGGTAATTCCCAGAACTGAGATATGGAGGTGGACACGTTAGGACTACGCACGTATGTTGATGTTGGACGGGCGCCCTCGCCGCTCCTTCCATCACGTGAATTTCTGCGACAATTGAGTGTTTCGTTCCTCCTCGCGCGTCGAAGTCGCCTTTGTTCGTTGCGTCGGTTCTGTTGAGCTTTCGAGTATTGTCGTGTTGACGGCATCGGAATGGGCAGTAGAGGTTTGGCGGGGTGCCGCGAATGATTGCGGCGGAAATGTAGATGCGTAGATGCGTAGTGTAGATGCGGGTAAACATAATATGCGGCGGAATTTTGATTGGCGAGGTTGTCTGCAGAAAATCCGCATATTTGCTCGTATGCGGCAGCGGGCATGGGGCATCTCAATGCTGTAATCTGCAGTGGGCATGGCCAATCGTAACTACTTGACATGTTGTGACGACGTTTGATGAATGCATAAATAGGGTGGCGGTGTTTGTGTTGTGTAATGTCACGTCCATGCGCGTCGAAGCATGCACAACGAGTACAGAGATACAGAGTGGTGCCGAGGATGTTGGGCAGCACCACAGCGGCTGAGGTCTACTCATTTGAAGGTGTTCATGTCGGTGGCATATAACGAGCAACGCGTCATTGCATTCGTAGGTGCCATAAAGTGCACGTGATGAATGCACTTGCGTGGTTTCAAGTCGTGAAATGGACTATTGGGCGAGAGAGGCCAACAAATATCAAAAAATGATTTTTTTTAACCTCGCAGGAACCGGATGCATTCATTAATCAAGATGTGGGAGCCATTAGCTGAATCGTGATATTATATATACATATAATATGCCGTGACGGCGATGCAACTATACCGTCATCGATGTATTGAATTATCATCTGTGTTTTCTCGGTAGATTCGCTCCTTTGTCGTAGCACTTTTTTTGGCTCACCGGACCAACTCGTGGGGGCCAAAATTGAAAATTGGGTTTTCGACCGCCATTATTTTTCTTCAGGCGGCACAGCCAGGGTACGCTATGGCATGATCTGTTGCAAAGCAGCAGCCGCGAGCGCGGCTGTTGCCGCGGTCGCCACTCATTGAGGTTCACGATTTATCGCCTCTCTCGGTGGTGGTTTTGTCGGTGATGCCCTTAAAGCTACGAAGCATTGTTTCGGGGACGTGGGCCCAGTGAGAACATGCCATGCAAGTTGGATTCAATCCTCCATTCTAAATCGAACCCCCACCCGAGGGGGTCGGGTATGACCCGTATCCCGAACTTCTGTAAGTTCTGTAAGACACTCATTCCCGTACCCGGAAATTTTGTGCGTTCTGTACGTCCGTGCCACAATATCCGGAACTTCTGTGAGTTCTTTACGACATCCATACCCGTACCCAGAACTTCTGTGAGTTCTGTACACCCGTGCCACAATACCCGGAGTACGGACACAGCACTTTTTGTACCCGCCCGGAACTTCTGTGAGTTCTGTACGCCCCTGCCACAATACCCGGCACTTCCGAACGTTCTGTGCAACACTCCCATACCCCTGCCCGAAACTTCTGGAAGTTCTGTAAGATCCTCATACCCTTACCCGGAATGCACAAACCCTACAAAGGATAACCTTGAAAATCCTCTTTGGTCGATCTCGCAGCTGAAGTGTAATTATAATCCTGGTAATGTTAAATAATACTACTCCAATTTCATTTATTTGGTATGCTTTGTGCTACAGTTCCTCTGTATTTGCAGGATTGTTTGTGGTTCAAGCCAGTCCTCGCGGGTCTTCGAAACCGCATGACCCGACCGAACCCTGACGCGTGAGTGTTTGACAACCTCTTGACCCGACCCGATCCGAGCCGCCAGGCTCCGTCTGATCCGTGACAGCAGGTCATGTCGCGAGATTTTTCTCACTACCCATTTGTTCGACCCGTGGATCCGACACACTTGTTGGTTTTTCGAGAATAATTATATTTGTGTTTTTTTACCCCTCAGTGATACGTCACCTGGATGCAATGGGTATGAATAGATAGATCTAGACTATAATGTAATTTTATGTTTTCGGCGTTTTAAATTACGAATATAACATGTATGTTCAAAAAGGAGTAGCAGTATCAGCACCACAGATAGAGGACCTCGGATAGGAAGTAGTAATGTTTTGAATGTGCTGGATCTGTGGATCCAATTCACCGGTCTTACACGCGGGTCAGAAGAAACTAAATCGTGGGTCAATGTGGCCTGGCGCGTGACATGACCCGTCCCTCGCAGATCATGCCCCGACCCGACGCGTGGGTTTTAAAGAACGTTCTGACCCCGACCCGACCCGAACCGACCCGACCCGACCCGACCCGACCCGACCCGACCCGACCCGTGAGATTTCGAAAACCTCCTGACCTTACCGGCGGGTGGGGTCATGCCCCGCGAAATGCTCTGGAATGTTTATATTATTGTGTCTACTTACTTACTTGCTTCGTCTCTCTTTTTTCTGTGTTTCTGTGGTTTTTTTTTTGCTGTGGTCTGTGCGGTTGCTTTTTGTGGTCTACTTTTTTTTCAAATGTTGTTGGTTTCTGATTATTCTGTTGTGCTGTTATGACCTTCGGCGTACAGTAAGAGTCCCCCGCCAGTAGTGCGCAGGTGTGCTAGAGCATTGTGACCACCTCGTTGAGGGAAGCCGCCGTTTCCGTTCCAGACTATGAGGGCAATTCCCCAGACGCGTCAACCGATTTTGACAAGGGCTCTTCACGGGTCATGGCCCACACCCGTCGGTTGGGTCAGGAGGTTTTCAAGAGCTCACGGGTAGAGTCGGGTCGGGTCGGGTCTAAACAACTGGATTTAACACCTCGTGGGTAGGGTAGGGTCGGGTCAAAATGCTGGGAAAACTCACGGGTCGGCTCGGGTCATCACCCGCGAGGTACGGGTGATGTCACCGGTCGGGCCACATTGTCCCACGAGTTGCCTTCTCCTGCCACGCGGATGGGACCGATAGATCTGACCCTCGGATCCAACACACCTAATCCTAATCCTTACCATGCAAGAGCCTCTGTGTCACAGCGCTGCTCATCCTCCTTTTTGATCATATTGGTACGCCAACCCTGTGTGCATGGTCATACCCAGATCTATCCACACCCGTTCATTCAGATAACGCACCAATGCGGGGCAAACAAACCACTGTAGGATAGAAATAGTATCGATGAGTCAACCCATGGGTCGGATCCACGGGTCGATCGCGTGGGTTGTGAGGGAAAAAAAAATCTCGCACACGCCAAGGTGAACCGACCCACGACATGATCTGCTCTCATGGATCATTCGGAGCCTGGCGGGTCGGGTCAGGTTGAGTCAAGAGGTTTTCAAACTCTCACGGCTAAGGTCCAGTCGGGTCATCAGGTTTCGAAGTCTTACGAGTGGGGTCGGGTTGAGTCAGAATTTTCGTGGGTGTGGTCATCTGACTCGACCCCGCGCGACCCGACCCGACCCGACCCGACCCGACCCGACCCGACCCGACCCGACCCGACCCGACCCGACCCGACCCGACCCGACCCGACCCGACCCGACCCGACCCGACCCGACCCGACCCGACCCGACCCGACCCGACCCGACCCGACCCGACGCGACCCGTCCGGCGAGGTACTAAGGAACCTGGTAAGTGGAAAAGCCTGATTTCGACCGACATATTTCCGGGTACCGCCTTTCTCAGACCGCCTTTATTGGGATACCCCTACTGTGTTGAATGTTTCGTTGTTTGCTGGGGGGGTCGACAGGAGGAGGCAGAGCGCATCGGAAATGCAGACTTGCTGCTGGAGGGCGCGCTGTACCCGGATGTGATCGAGAGCACCACCAGCTAGCACCAGCTACAAAGCTCCCTCGGCCACCATCAAGAGCCACCACAACGTGAGTTTATCTCCATGACCAACAGTAGCAGCTCATCTCATCAGTAAGCCCACCAGCAGTCCCAGCTGTATTTATAACAGCAGCTGAGGAGAAGCAGCAGGTTCAGCACAAGGTATAGTTCGGATTACCAGCAGGTGCGGTACTGGAAATAATATTTCTACAAACACGTAGCGAGAGGGGCCGTTCGGCCACCACAAGCTGCGCTGGTGAATCGCTATACGTCTTCGGGATTAGCTGCCACAACGCGAGCTAAGGTCGACCGAGTCCACTCAGCAGTTGCTCTATCAGTAGGCCCAGCAATACAAGTGTATAGATGCAAGGTTTCTGCGATGACGCGCAAAGCTAAGTCTACGCGATTCCAAGACCATCGGGCAGTAGAGGGTCGGTCGAAGCTAATTTGTTTTCGGTCGCGATGATTAACACTTGATATTTACGTGCCTACGTGACAGGGCCGAAGGCTGACGCCGGAACGCGAAAATACCCAGAATGCGGCGTCAACACTTACTCTACAGCAGCGTTATTTTCTATTATTTTCAATCCGATCTACAGGACCGCGGCCCGCTCATGGAAAGTAGACTTGAGGAAATTAGCCTAGACGTTTATGTTTACTATTATGGGAAAACATATTTTTGGCTCCCAGAGCTGAAGTATAGGTCAAATATACCGTTTTTTGCGGCTGGACTGTCAAAAACACCGATGCACTCTTCAATCGTATCCGTCACGTAGTTTCCCGAGGGCTTTCTTGGGCAGTTCTCCGTTTCACCAGGGTCTCATTTTGATTTTCGGCGCAACCAATCAGTTTTCAGAAATATGCATTGTTACTCAAAACTGAGGCCAAAAATAAGGGATATTTGGGGATATTTGGCAAGAATTCATGAGTTATTCAGTCTTCAGAACTGGCAAATTGAGCGAACAGTCAAATAGCGAGTCTAGAGAAAGAGATAAGTGCGTCCGAAAGCTCTGGGAACACGACGTGGAGCATCTTGCAGAGTCTATGGGTGTTATCTTAGTAGGCCGTTCCGCCGAGTATATCGCGTACATATGATCAGCCTAAAATCTCAGGTCCGAGGGCCCAAATTTTTTTGCCATAATAGCTGGGTTTTTTGTAGGAGTACAAGAAAGAAAAATAGCATGTCGGCTAATTGCCAGCATATGTGTCGCCGGATAGACCGGCCTCAAAACGGTAAATATCTTTTATTTATTAGTAGCACTGCTCCTTCGTGTACAGCCACTACTACTGGTTGTTCCCAGCTGGCAAAGCGATTACACAGCAGTGCTTTACCAGGCAATCGGCACTACTCAACCGGCACCATTATATTGCTACCACTGAACGGTATTCGTCGTATCGTCAATAAATGTATTCTGCACTCTTGTTGAAACTACTGCGCGCGTGTTCCGACGCGGAGATATTTATGTTGTCGGTAGTGCCCTCTGGTGTGGTTTTGCTCGTCGTTCTACTGAAAATAGTCGGAACATTTTACACTGAAAAACGGAACTGATACGTTGTACATATGACCAACCAAATTATAAATAACCAGACGCGCAGCTGTCGTCGTTATCGGTTGTGCTTTCTGGTGGTGTGGTGCTCGTCGTTTTATTGAAAATAGTCGAAAATGGACACAACGGAAACGAAAATATGAAACGAACTAGTGTCAGCGTATCACGAACAATGAAGAATGAACGAACGAGTGAAGGTTTGGCTCTGCGTTCAGACGGCTACGCCAATTTATTAATTAGTACAATCAGCGTGTCACGAAATGATAGGGCTGGGGATTGCCTCAGTAGGTATTGGCAGTAATAACCTACTGGAACTAGTCATCTTCTGACGGTAATAATCTACTGGCGGTGGTAATCTACTGGCAGTAGTGATCTACTGTCAGTAGTAATCTACTGATTTACCCGGCCAGTATATTGGACAGTAGGTTTTGTCTGACGTACGTCCAATAAACACTCCATATGATAGTACGGGAACCCACTAAATGCCGGCCGAAAGCTGGCGAATATGTACTACAGTAAGTAGTCCTTCTCCGAACCCCCTCCCCCTTCTCCCTTCCCTTCCTCCCCCTTAATCTGGTTGTTGTTCTGCTCTTTTTTTATGGACGTACGGGTGTAATGCCTGTTGCAGATGTCAGGTACTGGTATAAATGACACGGAGTTGCTGTGTATCCTATTGTAGTATACTGCTCGTCTAAGTTGCTATGTTGTCTTTTGGTCAACTCTGTTTTCTTCCCTTCTTCCTTTGGTGTTGAGTTGGAACGTTTTGGCGGTATGGTTTTATCCGCTGAAAGATCTCCGCCACCCCCCCCGGCTGTTGCTCCTGTTCACGCGTTTCGTCCTTTGGCCTGCTTCCTGTTTGTGCGCTATAATATCTACGCCACCCCCCCTGTTGGTGAGATTTTTCACGCGTTCCTTCTTTCCTTCCACTTTTTTCATGTTTAGTCTCTTTCTCTGCGATGAGTACCCACTACCTGATACCGATGACATGTACGAGTAGCGTTCCTTCGTTTTTTCGTTCTGTTTTTCGTTTTGTTTTTTTCGAATTTTGTCTTTTTGTGTTTTCTTGCGTTTTGTTTGCTGGTGAGAGCTGCCCCAAGGGTGGGATCCATGTAGTAACATTAACTATTGAACACCTAGTACTAAATAAATACCATACATGTTTCACGATTTTAATGCACCTGCGCGAACACCAACACTGAAGAATGTCACATCATCGCCATACGTGGCATGTTTTTTTGTTGGTTTTCTGTTGGTTTTTTCTTTGTGGATGATGATCGCAACCATTCCCTGGCTAATACGGTATTGAGCCCCGGATGTGATGGGAAATGAAGCGAAAATCGCAAGTTTGGGGCCTCCGGCGGCGCCTCCAGCGGGGCCTCCTCCCAAGCGGGAGGTGGCCTATTGGCCGAGCTACTCTCGGCGTTACTCGCTTTGCCCTGCCAGTTTTCACAGTGTAATCAATACTGACTGAGTCAAAGCCAGTACCCAGCCTTACGAAATAACGTGTCACAATAAATTTTTGCCGACCATTCCTCGTGATGCTGTTGCTGTTGTTGTTGTTGTTTTTGTTGTTGTTGTTGTAACATTAACTCGCGCAATCAATTCCGTCGTCATAGGACAGGCTCCAGTCACTCACTTTGGAGTGGAAGAATACCCCAGGGACACGTATATGTCACAGCTGAATCAAGTCATACATTCCCCAAGAAATATGACAATGAAATGGAAAGCCAGCGAACGTACGTGCCAGGCCCATACTGGTGTATACGTTTCAAGACTCGCAGCTGAAGCCAACTACACCTCATGTCACCCAGGAAACCAAGTCATAGCATAAATCTGTGGAGAAAAAAAGAAAAAAACTATCAATAGTCACTTTGGGGAGACGGCGAGAGAAATGTATAACGAAGCAAGGAAATAGAATAAGACAACCGCATATGTATTCCACGTAGTTAGTGCATGCCAGGCATATACGTGGCCTTGCCTGTAGAGGGGGGAGTGACAATAACAATTCAGCCAACCAACCAGTCATCGCTTTCAATGCATGCATACACCAGACCCAAGTTAATCGGAGAATAAGAATGAACAATAAAATAGAGGAGAAGGAAATAAAAAAAGAGGAAGCAAGGAGAGGAAAGGGAAAAAGCACCACATTAATTAATGGCAGTTTCTACAAACGGACTGAAAACGGCATTGGGCACATAGACGGTATCAAGCGCGTAAAGGGCGCCGGGGGAGCACGAAAACGCGAAGAAGTTCGGGCGGCCTTACGCTAGCTACTTACGACCATGAGGCGGCACAGAAACATCACGACGATGATGGCCAGAGCCAGACTTCAATCCCTTGACCAGGACGCCTCCCCTCCCCATCCTAGCCCCCCCCGCCCCCGCTCTTTAGAGGTTTCGACGGTGGGTTTCGCTGCCGAGGCCTTCAGTTGTCGCTCTGCAGCTCTACAGCTCTCCGCGTCGTGCTGTTTCCTCATGAATGCCTCTGCCCCCTCCTCTACACGTCGAGACCATCTGCCGGCCTTCTGTGCAGCCTTTCGTCACTTTTTAAACTCAATGCCAAATCCCGTCGTATCCTCCTCAAGGCGCACCGTCCAACCCAGCTCGTGCCCCTCTTCTTTTGCCCCCTCACCTCCAACCTGCTCCAAAATTCGCCCTCCGTGGCAAACTCTCCTCCCCCCTACGTGGCACGAATCCCGCGAACATTATTTTCCGTTTCCGCACTGTCGCCTCTATGTTCTCGGAGGCTGTCTTTGCAGGCCCGTCGACATGCGATGTGGCCGTCGCGCTTCCGTTCCGCCAGCCGAGGCATCGGAGGAGTACGCAGTAGTTAGCCTGTCGTAGCCTGCCGTGGTCAAGCTTGTTCGGGCTACACGTCGAGCACCCGAAGAGTAGTGTTTCGATCACCCCGGCTTTCAGTATCCGCACCTTCAGCCGTAAGCGCACACCCGGGCGGCTATACATTTCCATCATGTACCTCCGGAAGCACGCTCAGGCCCTCTGATGACGCCGCGCTATCTCGACGCTTAGCTCCATCTATCCCTGATAGCCCGGCCCAAGTACACAAATTTCGATGGTTGTTTGTTAGTCTGGCTGGCTGCATTGATGGTGAACGACGTATTTCCCTCATGTTTCGTCTGCAGGCACATGACCTCCGCTCTAGCCTCGGAGACCGTAAGCCCGAGCGCCGAGCACGCAGTCACGATCACCGTCATCATCCTTTCTAGCCCTCCTGGCGATCGCGCTACGACGCCCGAATCGTCAGCGTACAGCACACCCCACAACCCCTGCGCCTCCTGCGCCTCTTCCTTCCCCCGTCGCCTCGCCCGTTGACTTTGCGTGTGCGTGGTGTGCCCTTCTTTATCCCTTTCTCCTTCTTTAGTTCGAGCTGCACCATGTGGTCCATTATGACTGCATCAGCGAGGAAGCGTGTGTCGGCCACCTGCAATGCCGTCGTGTAAAGCATAATGAATAGCAGTGGTGCGAACACACACCCTTGCTGTAGCAGCGTATCGCGAATTAATGCATTGATTGGCGTTGTTGCGGAGCGTACGAGGCGCTGAATGCTGTGATTTCGGGATCGACACCAACAACAATAAATGCTGACCGACACCAACAACTAAAAAGCTGATCGACACAAACAGAGACTCAAACGTCAGCTACGAGCGACCTAACGACAGAACAAACGTACTGTGGTTGCTATCCTATCTACATCTAGTACAAGGCTAGGATAGGGGAAGTGTTAATACCGCCTTTTTCCCTTTTTGACCGATGGTTTAGAGCTACTCACACGAGTGACTCTGAATCTCACGGACACGACAACTTTTAGGAGACTTGCTTGGCGTAGCGTAGCTAGCAATATTATACTATTGCGGACTTGTATCGTATAATTCCAGCAGCCAGCGTTGCTTCGAATGGTCGATGCTGCAAACGTCACTATCGTTGGCCATTTTTACCCTCTGCATTCCCTTGTAGATTTATTTTAACGGTCCAGCACCAGGCCGCACATGCGCAACTTGTATGCACTAGTTTCTTTATTCGTCGGTGTTTTTTACGCAGGATAAAACTGCCGTGATTTCCTATATTTTTTCCTTCTTTGACGTGCGCCATATACTTTCTCTGATATTTTCCTTTTTTTTTGCTTCTTGACGTTTGCCTCACCTTTTTGCTCTTTACAGGTTGGTTGGGGGCTGCCGGACACGATGCACCTCAAGCGCATGGAGCCGTTGAGGGAAATTCTTCAAGGTATGAGGCACAGTTTCACGGCTGCACTATACCTGGTAGTTGGACCGCAAGCTACTACAGTGGCGATGTTTTCCGTTTCTGTTTCTGCAGCTCCTCCCTTCAGAGGGCCTGTCCTTCGAAGTGTATCCCATCCATATACAATACATACAGTATTTAGAGTAAAGCGAAAGTGGTATTAATACCACTCTATGCATGCATGCACAATGCAATGGAGTTCTAGGTATGTATACAGAGCAGGCCTGCTGCAAAACAAGAAACATGGCATTCCAATCCCTTGATTATCACTCATGCTCCCCCAGAGCCCCGCACCCCCCATGCCGTGCTAAGCCCCCCCAACTAATGCTTTCTGCTACCGTAGCCTTCTCGACAGACTGAGTGGAATTCGTGCGTGTATGTGTGTGTGTTTTTGTGAAGCCGGAGCGCCTGGCTTACCTTTGCACATGGACAACCCCCCCCCCCCCCCCCCCTAGCCCCGTACAATGCCTTCTTTCTACTTAATACCCATGTTAAACGACGACGCGAAAGCACTGGATGTGGCCAAGCGCATGGGCGAGTATAGCGTCTTGCGCCAGACTCCCCCGCCTCTTCCGACGTGGCCTCTGTTCCCGTCCCCTACAATCCCTTGCTGCCCCCCCCCCCCCCCCCCGACTCATGCTTCGATAGACCATTTTGCGCGGGGTGGAGAGGTTTTACTCAGCACGGGGGAAACAATCGTATCACGTAGTAATTATGGTAAGACGCCCACGAGGCAGTTACCTATACTCCCATTGCTGCCTCTGGAAGTGGCCATACCCGAAATTCAATTACTCATTGAAGTGGTCATTCAAAGGCAAGTCCGCCTTACACGCGGTTGTAAATATGATGCACCTCGCCCTTCATGCGACTCGCCGAACACTCCACGGTGGTTCGCGCTGCAAGCCATGTCTGCCTGGTTGATGAAAACCCGACATGCTCCGTCCCGGCATTGTAAGGATGGGAGGGTCTATGGCCATACGACTACGGCCATGCGTGAATATCGAGTACACTCCGCCCCGCTAACTTCTGCCTTCCCCCCCCCCCCCCTCCCTCCGCCCGCCAACTGCCCCTTCCTCTTCTACTCTAACCGCTCGAAGGACGAATTGCGAGCGCCGGGCATGGCGCTGGGCATGGATGCGTTTAGCGTTCGGCGCCACCCCTTCCCTGGAGCGGGCTTGGCCATCCGCTGCTTGGCACCCCTGAGCGAGGAGAACCTCAACATGGCACGGGAGGTACTTGTTTTCGCACCCTCCCCACTCTCCCCCCAGCACGTATGCATGAAATGCGCCTCGAAAGAGGTGCGTGGTTAGTGGTGGAATGACTAGATCAAGCAATACATGAGTAATATCCCCTCCATCCCCCGCCCTCCGGACTTTATAATGTCGACCCCAACCAAATCGCGTCAGCAGAGGTATATTTATTGCACGGCGCTATTGGGTTTGAGAACATTCCTTCCCTTCTCTCTTTCCCGCACCCGCGCCACACCAGGACAAAAAACCATTCGAAGCTGTTATCCACATGCAAGGAAGTACGCACAGTGGAATACACAAGTGGTCCATGGCAAAGTGCAGCTCACCCTTCATGAGACTCGCCGAGCACCTCACGGCGCTTCGCGCTTGGAGCAGGCAATGTCTGCCTGGTTGGTGAAAACCCGACATGCTCCGTCCCGGCATTGTAAGGATGGGAGAGTCAATATTTTTGAGACAGCAGTACGGCTATGGATGAGATGAGTATACCCCCCCCCCGCCCTTTATCTCTCCCCCGCGCTCCCCTTACCCCCCCCCTATCCCCCCACTCCTCCTCCCCCTCCCTATCTCTGTAACACTTGGTGTACATGTTGTTGACAGGCGGACGCGATCATAGTGAAGGAGCTGAACACCGCGGGAAGTTCCCGCGACATTGGACAGGCGTTTGCCGCCCTCGTTCCCGTCAAGAGGGTCGGGGTCATGGGAGACAGCAGGTGATGTCATGTCCTCCAAGCACATGTGTTGAGTGTTCAAACGAATATGGTATGCACCAGGTTACGTTTAACCTTATACCTGGTGTTTCGTTTGTTTCGGTCCCTCTTGTCTTTGTCTTCTGGTGTTTTTTGTATGCTGTATGCTTTGATTTGGCCGCCCTCTTTCTCGCCCGTCAATAGCCTCGGGGATCCTGGGAAACTGCAGGTGGCAGGGGTTTCCTTGCGCTCAGAAATGCTTTTTCGAAGCTCTTCATTTTATTTTTGGAATTGTTCGTTTTATGAAATGTTCGTTTGTTCCTTTTGGTTTTGTTGTTGTCGTAGATGTTGCTTTATACCCAGTACTCTTTTTTCGGGGTTGTTTCGTGGATTAAATGCCTGTTGCCTGGGCCATTCTATTGCACGCCATGAGCACCGGGATCATGAGAGACTACCGGTCTTTCACTTCAGCTTTTGATTTGTACTTTTTGCGCTTGCTGTCCTCTTGCCCGTCGAGAGCGTCGAGGTAATGGAAGATAGCAGGCGACATGGGCTTGCTTTCCTCGTGGTTTCTCTTGTGTTTGGGAGTTTGTTTCACGTGTTTTTGCCACAGTCTCGTTTTGTGTTATGTTACGACTGAATAATAGTTTTGCACCTTTTTTTGCTGTTTTTTCTGTGAATGTGTTTTGTTTTGTGCTCGTCTGTTTGTTTGTTATATTGGGCTGGCCTGGTATATGTGTTTTTATATTGTGTATTGCTCGTCTGTTTTTCAGTTCATTTTTTGTCGTGGTTCGTTTTTTGTTCATTTTTTGCTGCAAATGGTTGTTACCCTTTGCGCGTTTGCTCATTGCTACATATGACTTGTGTGTGCGCATATTGTGTTTTTTCATATTTCTATAGGAAGTACCATGCGCGATACATTGCGTGCAGACGACGGACTAAATGACGAGTATCACATGCCCTACGAGGTTTTGGGTCGAATCTCAAATAGGTAAGTTTCGTTGGGGGGGGGGGGGGAAGTCGATGTACTGTTATGTAGTCATTCGTATGTCGAAGGCTCAACTCGTAAGAGGTTTTTACCCTCCGCGACCATCTGGACAAGCTTACCCCGCGCTCACAGCCCCCCCCCCCCGGTGCTACAACCTTCGTTCTATCGCGCATAGGGTTGTACCTGGTAGACATATAACCATGGTCGTAAAACATTTGTTCCCAACATATTTTTTGGTGGGTTCGGTTGGCCTTGGCTTAGTATACTACTTCGTATGGCTTTTTTGTTATTCCTCCAGCGGATGGGGATATATAAAGCTTTAGCGCACCACACTTCCACGAACGTTCGTGCACGTCGTGTGTCACTTTCACTCATTTGCGTTCGCAATCCATCGCTATTTCCTAGCTGGCGTATCCTCACTTCCCGTGGTAGCGACAACGCGAGCTGTTCCTAGCGGCGGTCCCCGTTACTACTACTACTACTCCAGCAGCTGCCGTTCTGTGCGGATGACTGAGTATGTCGGCCCGACCTGAACCCTGGGCATCAGGTGCGGCAGAGATGGTCACCTGGAATGTCGTCATTTCGGGTGGTGTGGAGTTTGCGCAAGCTCACCCACTATCTAGGCCCTCGGTCATGAGAAAGTAGCTTCCAGCCAGACTTGATCCAGTTACGGCCCTCTCTAATCATTCGGGCGTTGGTCCTGGGATATACGACGTTCAACGGTTTCAATGCCGTTGTCTTGTTATCTCCTTCCCAGCTCCTACCCAGCCAACTTTGATATATATCCCGCGAACACGCTGATGGTAGCGTGGCGTGGACTTCGCATTTTTCCTTTTGGGAGTTGATTATATATTGACTTTAGTATAGCGACAATGCCCCCCACCCACGATGATCGCGATATTTTCAAGCGTCTATTGGATATAAAACTTGAGCGCAGTAGCAATACGAGTAGGAGAAGATCATGCTGCCCCCATCTCGTACGGGTCTGTTGCATTCTAATATTGATTGTTTCGGGCATACATATTTTTCATCGCCAGCCAGCAGTGATCGATGCCGTAATCGTCTATCTCTCGTCGTCAGCTTTTCGCTTTGAAGTCTCAAACCCTGCAGCCGTAACCGCTAACCCGTTTTTGACTTTAGTATCTTGATTTCAGTACATACTGGAAACGAACGACGATTATTGCGATGTTTTATTCGCGTCTACGAGTAACATCGTGAGCGCGCAAAAGTAGTACAAGTAGGATAGGATCATGCTGCCTGCAACTGTCCCGTACGAGACTTTTGCATTGTTGCCGTTCGAACAGGGGAGTTCTCACTGACAAAAAAAAGTCTCACCCACACGCCATTTCTTTTTTACGGAGCCAGACCGGGGGGGGGAGGGTACTCATTTGTTTCTTGCCTTAGTCATTTGACCATTGACCACGCACCCCTTTTGGAGACGGAGCACCGTTCATACTCCTAATAGAGATACCTCCAACATTTGGGCGCTCATTACGCTTCTTCCAAATACTACATAGAAACTGTTTGCCTATCCTATCCCCATCCCGTTTCGCCGTTTGCGGCCTCCATTTATCTCCCAGGATTGCGATTGTTTTCTCGCTATTCTCTAGTCTACCGAACTCTTCCATGTCACATACGTCTAATTTCCTCATTACCTTTAACAAAGCATCCCGTTCCTCCTTGGGAATTTCATATTTCACATTCTCCTACTATGTGGGTCTTACTCTCTTTTGTTGTGCCACACGGGTACATATTTGTAGCCACGCCCTCCTCCTCCCGACTACTTGGTATGTATTTTTCTTTGTGTGGTAGGTCCAGGTCCCGTGCACGAAATCGCAGTTTCAGCTTTTTCGCGTTGTCCATTGGGCCGTGCAGATAGATGTTCAGTTCTAATATCTTCCCTCAACCGCCCGTATGTCTCCAAGTGCTTCTCCTCTTTCACCCAATTTATTAGCGCTTGCCTTTCCCTTTTTTCTATTCGTTCTTTTACTTCTGTCTTGTACCCGTCGAAACCTTTTTTATAGACAGCACCTCCTCTTGGCCTCCCCCTAAATCCTTCCATATTTTATCGACTACGTTACCCTATCTTATTCCAGCTCGGTGAGGGGTTACTACTAATAAAACCATTTTTTGTTTTTTTTTTCAGTCCTTTTTCTTCCGATTCGCACTGAAATCACGACGCTCCGATTCTTTTTTTCTTTATTTTCTGGGGGTATGACTCCGTTCTTTTTTTCTTTTTAGTACGCCTCTGACGCGGACACCATGTTTTCATCGCTAACCACCAGTGGGGTGGGGTGGGGTGGGGTGGGTGCGGTGGGGTGGAGTGGGGTGGGGTGGGGTGTTGTTGAAGGGGTAAAGGAAAATTAGTTGGCGGTTGTGAGGTTTGGTTGTGTTGGGGGGGGGGGGGGGGGATTCTGAAATGGGTGAAGATCAAAAACCTTGCCTCAGAATGTGCGCCTCACCTAGTGCACTAGTTTCTTTATTGGTGTCACGTATTGTTTCACCAGTAGCTAATGCGGGGCCCGTGGGCGAGTTCAAGGCATTCAACAAGGGAACAGAATGATATTCATAAATGAACGGTACTTGTTCATATGATACACTATATCATGGCGTCAACATTTTCCCAATTTTTGTTTCTATTTTCTGCTGCATTTTTCCGGACAAGTTGCATCCAGGTCGGCACGGGGCTTGGATTGGGGTTAGGTTTTCGGGCGTGTTTGATCCGTAGTGCCTTCTCTGTGAGGCTGGAACCACACGCGTCATACCAGGCACCTGGTACCTGGCATGCCTGACCCGTTTTTGTTCTTGCCTCATTCACCCAGACCTATTGATGGGTAAAGTGTAGCGACGCCAACTTATATCCATGTATCCGCCGGATTCTCGTTTGTCGTTTGCTGTTCGTGTTTTCCGCGGCCGACCAATGGCCGACGTCCTCTCGACAGGATCATCAACGAGGTCAGACGGATCAACAGAGTGACCTACGACATCAGCTCCAAGCCTCCCGCCACGACCGAGTGGGAATAAACGACACAAATCAAACAAAGATGCGGGAGTTGCGGTGAACCAGAATTTCGAGGGACAGACGTATTGCTGTGTCGATATCCCTCGGAATGCACTAAGAAACAAAAGAAGACGAACGTTTTCTGTGCAAAATGAGGGACTGACTGCTGGGGTGTCCCGGTACAGAGCAAGGTACTGGATGCTTGGGTTTCTGTACAACCGAATGAGGCGCTGGTTTCTTGGGGGGGGGTTGCCTCGAGCTTGTCTTTGTTTTTGGGTCTTCCTCGATTTTTCGCTTCTGTGTTCTTGCTCTCTTAGCCCCCCTTTTTCATTTTTCATGCACGCTTTTGGATATGCGTTGCTTGAAAATTTGTGTGGCAAAAGGTATGCAGTACAGTAGAAGAAGAATTCGGAGGGGCGATGAAGAGGAAACGAGCGCTGCCCAGGTTTCACGTTTTCCCCGTGCTTCTACCTCTCTGGTCATCTCTCGTTTTTTTTTTGTTTTTTTTCGTTGTTTGAGGGCAGAGGCAAAGTAATCAAAGCTGCAGCTTTCCCTCCCTCCTTCCCTCCCTCACTACCTCCCCCCCTTTTTGGTTTTGTTTCTGCTTTCTGCATCGGGAGATAACTCGGGAAGGTGCTCGACTCTCCTCCCCTGTTTTTTCATTTTTTTTTTGTTGATTCACCTTTTACTGCTGGGATAGAATGTCCTCACTAAATCCGATTACGTGTTACGAGAGAATATAGGGCTGATCTCTTCTCACGATATGAAGGAAGGCGCGTATCGTGGTGGGGAGGGGGAGCCAGCTTATTAGTGAACCCGGGTATAGATTACCTCGAGGGATGGGGAAGGAGAAAGGGAAAAGGCATCCAAAATAGATGGTATGCGCTAAGAAAGAACCACTAGACGAAAAACGTGTGTCCTCAATGGTATACGTGGACCGGAGAGGAAGAAGGAATCTGCCGGTCCCCTCCCCCACCCCGCTCCTTCTGACATCTCTCTTCGTGCGTCCTTTGCGATATCCGACAGGGAGACTTTTAGTGCGTTGCTTGCCGTAAGAGAGGGGTGATGCACAGGAGGGATTCTTGGGTTCCTCTCTTCTTTTCATTTGCGTTTTCTCACGGGTTACGGCGGGAAGGAAGTGGTGGGGGCGGAGGGAGAGAGAGACGAGAAACATAGCATCCCCCACCAACATTTAGCCTCTTTTTCTTTTTTTTTTTCCGGGGAGTATAATAGGGTGCGACGAACGAAAAAAGGGGGCGGGCTTAGGAAGAAGGGGTGAGGGGGGGGAGTGAGGCAATCAATGAATGCCAAATTTATCGGGTAAGCTTTTTGGGAAAGTGGGCCGGGGCTACTGATGGGCGCGGGGGAGGGGAGTCGACGGCCGGTTGACAGGGAGTAGTTGCGGGCGGTTGGGAGTGCGGAAGATTTTGGGATGAAGGAGGGGGAGGGGGTTGTTTTTCTCGATAAAGAGGAAAACGTGTCACCCACACTATATCGGAACGGACGATCAGTGTGTAAAAATAAATATGAAAAAGCTTGGTCAATACCGACAATCGGCGGGTTGGTTGTATTTGACGGCATACGGAGCGAAGGTAGTCGTGGAATTTCAGTGTGTGTGTGGTTGCTTTTTTTTCCACGTCTGGTTTGTTTCCGTTTGGTGAGCACTCAGAATATATATTATATTTTTGGAAAATGTGGTTTTCTTGCCCGTGATGCCTGAAAAAGAACAAGCCAGATTTTGTCCAGCCGATCTTAAGAGATGTATCGGAATCTCCGCGCGGAACGGACACTCGTAGATATGTTCACCGTCTCCGTCGTGTCGTCTTGTTGACCCGCTCCTTCCTTTATTATTATTTTTTTTGGTGTTATCTATTATCTGCTATACCCAGCAGCGCTCTGATCTGCCCCGATTTGAGAACTGTGCCGCATGCATATATTTGTCGCTGTCGCGCACACATACATCATCACCCCCTGCATCGTGATGACCATACAGCACAGCGTACGGCCTCACGCGACTAAGTACCCTGTAAACACAGCGTACACACCAACTTTCGTAAACAGCCGCTTAGGACACGTCGTTCGCTAGAGGTGCACCAACTTGTTTCGGACAGGGCCGTCAATTGAAGAGCACTATACCAGTACCTTCTTTCACAAAAAAACACAGATTTTTATATCTTAAAACAGAAAGAAAAAAAATGGTGCGCCTCCCTTTACGGCAGCATGCATCTTGACCCAGAGAGAGGGAAAGTCGCTTCCTTATTTTCAGACATCGTTCGTTGTATATACCATACTACTAGTGCTGTTAGTACCTGTAGACCATGGTACTGCTCATCATGCTTCGCACGTCCGAATTCTTTGTCGAGCAGTCCGTTTGAGGGTCCGGTATGTAGCTCGAGACGTGTGCTTCTATGAAGAAGGTATCAAGGTATACCACTTTTTGGCAAAACGTCCTTTCTGAATGACGAGACTCCTTGACCCCTTCAGAGCCCCAAAATCCTTTCCTATACTAACCCCAAGTGAATATGCCTCCCAAACGGGTTTCCTGCTGTGGAGGCGTTAACCCAATATATCGCCGGTTGAATTTCATGGTTTGTTTAGGAACATGCTTCTTTCCTTGTGCTGTGTTATAAAGCTTGGTTTTGGTCGTGCGATTTTTCAGCGGGTCGCAGCTTCATTTTTTCCTACCAGCTGCAGTAGGTTGTTGGTTTGGGTGCTCGAGGTATCGATCCCCTTAAAAAGTAGACACTGCTGCTGCCGTAGGGGCAACTATCAATCCTATTGTTATAGTTACTACAGCTACCATAATGGCTACTATAATGGCTACTATAGCTACTATAGCTACTATAATAGCTACTGTAGCTGTTATAATAGCTACTGTAGCTACCATAGCTACCGTAGTTACTATAATAGCTACTATAGCTACCATATATAACTACTATAAGAGGTACTATAGCTACTGCAGTTACCATGATAGCTACTCTAGCTTCCATAGCTACTATAATAGCTACTACTACAGCTACTGTATATAATACCCCCCCCCCCCCCCCCTCCAACGCCCCCTCTTTTCCGACCACCTGCACGATCGCCTAGACCTAGCACCACGCGTATAACAAGCTGCTACAAATCTTTGATCTCACAGCTGAAGTGTATTTGAATTATTATTTGTGACCTAAACCTCTTAAAAAATCTCCCCCCCCCCCCCCCCCTCCCCCCCCCCCCCCCCCCTCCCCCCCCCCCCCCCTTCTTGCTCTCTCTTACTCAAACGCCCCACCAAATATCGAAATCCGCCACATTAACAAACACTTCACGCACAGGATATCACCTCATTATCGTTCGAGAGCCATCCATGCCGCTGTGTCCCCCCCCCCCCCCCCCCCCGCCTCGAACGCCCCCTTCTTCCCCATCACCCGCACCATCGCCTAGACCTAGCACCACACGTATAACAAACCCCTAAGCTAAAGCCCTTCTTCCCCCCCCCCCCCATCCAACGCCCCCTCTTTTCCGACCACCTGCACGATCGCCTAGATCTAGTACCACGCGTATAACAAGCTGATACATATCGTTGATGTCACAGCCGAAGTGTATTAATTTTTTTTTGTGACCTAAACCTCCTAAAAAGTCTCCCCCCCCCCCCCCCCCTCTTGCTCTCCCTTACTCAAACGCCCCACCAAATATCGAAATCCGCCACATTAATAAACACTTCACGCACAGGATATCACCTCATTATCTTTCGAGAGCCATCCATGCCGCTGTGTTCCCCCCCCCCCCCCCCGCCTCGAACGCCCCCTTTTTCCCCATCACCCGCACCATCGCCTAGACCTAGCACCACACGTATAACAAACCCCTCACCTAAAGCCCTTCCTCCCCCCCCCGCCCCCCCCCCGCATCCACACCCCCCACCTCCCCCCCAACCCATCGCAACCCCACCCCCCTCGAACACTCCACCCTCTCTTTACTCACTGATTGTACGACTTACGCCAGGATATACATGATAAACTGATGTATTATTTCCAAAACCGTCACATTTATCCCCTCAAAATAATGTATAGTTTCCAGGCACATATTGAGCTGCCCCCCCCGCCCCCCCCTCCCCCCGCCCCAACCCCCCCCCCCCCGCCCCCAATAATATACTGATGCCAAAACCGTCAGATTTATCCCCTCGAAAGGATTTATAGCTTACATGCACAAATTGCCCACTCCCCCCCCCCCCCCCCCCCTCCTCCAAACCCGTTCGCTTTTGATCAAAACCAGGCCCCCACGTCCTTCAAAACTCCGCCCCGCCCCCTCACCGGTAATTCGACTTACAAGATTCACTTGATCAAAGGTTACATTTCCCTTCACAGCTGTCAGATTTTGTCCCCCTCAGAAACGGGTTTTATAGTTTCCGCGCACAGACTGACTAAAATCATCCTGTTGACCCTGATAGCTACACTGTAGTTGCAAGGGGAGTCGCCGACCTACATCCTTAATGAGGACACGCAACCCGTAATACGCGTGATCGGAGTATCACACACAGCTTGCAAAGAAGATGAGTTTCGACAAAATATTCGATCTCACAGCTGGAGTGTATTTTCATTTTTTTTAATATAATAGCTACTATTAATAGATACTATAGTTGCTATGATAGCTCCTACAGCTACTATACGTAGCTGCTTTATTTTATAAGGCTTAGTTTGGGTAAGCTATCGGTTAACCCTTTTCAAGTGGTCAAACGGACTAATACCCCACTGTGTGGGTAAGCTATCGGTTAACCTTTTGCAAGTGGTCACACGGACTAATACCCCAATGTGTGTGTTGCTGTATTAGTCGGGTATTAGTACGTTTGACCACTAACTTGCTAATTTAATACTCAACCAATACGAGCTTACCCAAACTACACTCTCCGTCCCTGAAACGGCGGGACACCAGGTCGGCCGGATATACGGGCGGACCTGTCGATTATCCAAGCCGTTCCACTTCCTGGGTATACGGGGGAGGGTATTTTTTAAGTTCGACATGTGGAAAGTCTGAAAAAGGTTTTTACGGTGGATGTGGGAGTTGAACCCACGACATAAAAACGCCATGGTCTGTCGACGACGCCATTTGTAGATGTATTAATGGGGTATTAGTCCGTTTGACCACTACTTGCACAAGGTTAACCGATTGCTTATCCGAACTAAGCCGTATAACATTCAGCTACTATAATAGCGACATGTTAAATTCAAGGTGGGGGACACAGAGTGCCCCCTGCAGGTCTGCCAATTGAGCAGGTCCTCGGAGAGTACTCACTTTCGTTCCTTCGTAGAGATATAGCTTTATTCGTTTCCACCAGAGCCCGGGATAGCTTCTGAGATCGGAGGCGCGTGCCTCCGATCTAATTCCTAACTTCCCCGAATATAAACCGCCAACCTTATCATACGAAACCCATCCAAATGATCTCAAATTCGGATACCTACAGGCCTTTCGATGCCGTATCTTAACACTAGCCCACCCTGACGAGTCGCATGTATATGCAGAAATATGGGAGATTCGGGGAAACTCCGGTTCTACGAACTAGACCATGAGTCGAAGATGCGGCTCCTCAAACCCCACTCCCACACCTCTAACCGTCTGGCTATGGAACCAGGAACACTTTTTATTTCTGTCCTGCCGTCGACGCCACATGTTAAATTCAAGGTGGGGGACACAGAGTGCCCCCTGCAGGTCTGCCAATTGAGCAGGTCCTCGGAGAGTACTCACTTTCGTTCCTTCGTAGAGATATAGCTTTATTCGTTTCCACCAGAGCCCGGGATAGCTTCTGAGATCGGAGGCGCGTGCCTCCGATCTAATTCCTAACTTCCCCGAATATAAACCGCCAACCTTATCATACGAAACCCATCCAAATGATCTCAAATTCGGATACCTACAGGCCTTTCGAGGCCGTATCTTAACATACTATAGCTACTGTAGTTGTAGGTACTAACTAGGATAGCTACTACTATAGCTTACTACAGCTACTATAATGGCTATTACTATTCTAGCTACCATAAGAGCTAATACTAGATACTATAATTACTCATGATAGCTACTTATAGCTACCATACGCCAGCAAAATAGTAGATACTGAAGGTGTAACTATCAACTCTTACCATTACGACGAACGGGTAGTTACTATAGCTACAGTGTAGCTTGTACCAAGGTCAACAGGGCGATGTTAATCAACTTGTGCGCGGAAACTATATAACCCGTATTTGAGGGGGACAAACGCGGTGTATTATGACAAACGCCATTACGAAAAACACAATAGCAGCAACAACAACAACATTAAAACTGTACCTACAATAATAGCTACTTTAGCTACAATAGTTAGTACAACAGCTACTCAAGCTACTATAATAGCTACTGTAGCTACTATAGCTACTACTATACCTACAATAGCTACTATAGGTATAATTACTATTATAGATACTATAGCTACAATAGCTACTAATATACCTGCTGTTATAGCTATTATAGCTTCAATATCAGGTATAGCTACTACTATAGCTACTATACCTTCTTCTATAGCTACTATATATACCTGCTATAGCTATTATAATAGCTACTATATAGCTACTGTAGCTACTACCATAGCTTTTATTATAGCTACTATAACAATACTTCGAAGTAGGTACTATAGCTACTACATGTGCTATACCTACTACAGATGCTATAGTTACTATAGATACTATATCGCTACAATATAGCTCACACACAGCTTGCAAAGATGAGTTTCGACGAAATCTTCGATCTCACAGCTGGAGTGTATTTTAATTTTTAAAACATAGCTCCTAATATATCCTAATAGCTACACTGTAGTTGTAAGGGGAGTCGCCGACCTATATCCTTAATGAGGACACACAACTCGTAGTGCGCGCGATCGGAGTATCACACACAGCTAGCTATAGTTACTATAGATACTATATCGCTACAATATAGCTCCCACACAGCTTGCAAAGATGAGTTTCGACGAAATCTTCGATCTCACAGCTGGAGTGTATTTTAATTTTTATAATATAGCTCCTAATATATCCTAATAGCTACACTGTAGTTGTAAGGGGAGTCGCCGACCTATATCCTTAATGAGGACACACAACTCGTAGTGCGCGCGATCGGAGTATCACACACAGCTAGCTTGCAAAGATGAGTTTCGACGAAATCTTCGATCTCACAGCTGGAGTGTATTTTCATTTGTTATAATAATGTATCCATTATTCGTAGCTACTATTTTATTATGTTTCTTTTCCGAGCTTTGGCTCTCCTTTCCGGTTGGGTTGTTTCTTCGATTTCCCCTTCATTTTGTTTGTTTCATTTTTGTTTTATTTTTATCTTTGTTTTTATATGTTTTCTTATTATTATTTTGTTTTTGTTTTTGTTTTTGTTTATTTCGTATTCTCTCTTCCAATGTATTTCTGTTGCTGACGTATGTATGTTGTGCCTGTCGTACCCAGTACTAGGGCATGACATTGCGTTGTCGAATGCATTACGATGCATTATCTCTGTGTCGTAGCTTGTGACCACAGAGCTGATCTTTCTAGGGTGAAGAATCAGTACGGACACTGGGTGTGCTGGATGTCGACGAGTAGAAGAACGTTTTAATGTGAAGAACACACACACACTATAGCTACTACAGCTACTACTATACCTACTATTATAGCTACTACAGCTTCTACAGCTGCTATAGCTACTATGGCTACTATAGCTACTAAAGCTATACTACGTCTACTCTAATAGCTACTATAATAGCTACTAAAGATACGATACGATAGCTACTACAATATCTGATGAGTTTCGACGAAATCTTCGATCTCACAGCTGGAGTGTATTTTCATTTTTTATCTCTCCCTTACTCAAACGCCCCACCAAATATCGAAATCCGCCACATTAATAAACACTTCACGCACAGGATATCACCTCATTATCTTTCGAGAGCCATCCATGCCGCTGTGTTCCTTCCCCCCCCCCCCCCCCCCCCCCCCGCCTCGAACGCCCCCTTCTTCCCCATCACCCGCACATTCGCCTAGACCTAGCACCACACGTATAACAAACCCCTAAGCTAAAGCCCTTCTTCCCCCCCCCCCCATCCAACGCCCCCTCTTTTCCGACCACCTGCACGATCGCCTAGATCTAGTACCACGCGTATAACAAGCTGATACATATCGTTGATGTCACAGCCGAAGTGTATTAATATTTTTTTGTGACCTAAACCTCCTAAAAAGTCTCCCCCCCCCCCCCCCTCTTGCTCTCCCTTACTCAAACGCCCCACCAAATATCGAAATCCGCCACATTAATAAACACTTCACGCACAGGATATCACCTTATTATCTTTCGAGAGCCATCCATGCCGCTGTGTTCCTTCCCCCCCCCCCCCCCCCCCCCCCCGCCTCGAACGCCCCCTTCTTCCCCATCACCCGCACATTCGCCTAGACCTAGCACCACACGTATAACAAACCCCTCACCTAAAGCCCCCCCCCCCCACCCTTCCCCCCCCAACCCATCCCAACCCCACCCCCTCGAACACTCCACCCTCTCTTTACTCACTGATTGTACGATTTACCCCAGGATATACACGATAAACTGATGTATTATTTCCAAAAATGTCATTTTATCCCCTCGAAATAATGTATAGTTTCCAGGCACATATCGAGCTGCCCCCCCCCCCCCCGCCGCCCCAACCCCCCCCCCCCCCCCCCCCCCCCCCGCCCCCAATAATATTTATCCCCTCGAAAGGATTTATAGCTTACATGCACAAATTGCCCCTTCCCCCCCCCCCCCCCCCCCCCGCCCCCCTCCAAACCCGCTCGCTTTTGATCAAAACCAGGCCCCCCCTTTCCCTTCACAGCTGTCAGATTTTGTCCCCCTCAGAAACGGGTTTTATAGTTTCCGCGCACAGACTGACTAAAGTCATCCTGTTGACCCTTATAGCTACACTGTAGCTGTAAGGGGAGTCGCCGACCTATATCCTTAATGAGGACACACAACTCGTAATGCGCGCGATCGGAGTATCACACACAGCTTGCAAAGATGAGTTTCGACGAAATCTTCGATCTCACAGCTGGAGTGTATCTTCATTTTTTATAATATCTACTACAGCTACTATAACGGCTAGTATAATAGCTACTATAGGTACTATAATTACTATGAAAGCTACTATATAGCGACTATACGCCAGCAAAGTAGTAGACACTGTTGTAGGGGCAACTATCAACCCTACCATTATTACAGCTGTTACATCTATTACGGCTACTATGATAGCTACTACAGCTACTATAGCTACTATAATCGCTACTATAGCATTTACAGATACTGAAATAGCTACAATAGCTACTGTAGTTACTATGGTAGCTGCTATAATAGCTACTGTAGCTACTATATTAGCTACTACTAATGCTACTATAATAGTTACAATAGCTTCTATAGCAATTACAGCTACTATAGCTACTATAGCTACTATCAACCCCACTATAATAGCTACTACAGCTACTACAATAGCTATGCTATAACGACTGTAGTAGCTACTGCAATAGCTACTATAGCTACTGTAGTTACTATGACATCTACTATATTACATCCATGCCGAGGTGTGCCCCCCCCCCCGGCTCGAACGCCCCCTCCTTCCCCATCACCCGCACCATCGCCTAGACCTAGCACCACACGTATAACAAACCCCTCACCTAAAGCCCTTCCTCCGCCCCCCCCCCCCCCCCTCCAACGCCCCCTCTTTTCCGACCACCTGCACGATCGCCTAGACCTAGCACCACGCGTAAAACAAGCTGCTACATATCTTTGATGTCACAGCCGAAGTGTATTTGAATATTATTTGTGACCTAAACCTCCTAAAAAATCCCCCCCCCCCCTCTTGCTCTCCCTTACTCAAACGCCCCACCAAATATCAAAATCCGCCACATTAATATACACTTCACGCACAGGATATCACCTCATTATCTTTCGAGAGCCATCCATGCCGCTGTGTTCCCCCCCCCCCCCCCCCGCCTCGAACGCCCCCTTTTTCCCCATCACCCGCACCATCGCCCAGACCTAGCACCACACGTATAACAAACCCCTCACCTAAAGCCCTTCCTCCCCCCCCCGCCCCCCCCCCGCCCCCACACCCCCCACCTCCCCCCCAACCCATCGCAACCCCACCCCCTCGAACACTCCACCCTCTCTTTACTCACTGATTGTACGACTTACGCCAGGATATACATGATAAACTGATGTATTATTTCCAAAACCGTCACATTTATCCCCTCAAAATAATGTATAGTTTCCAGGCACATATTGAGCTGCCCCCCCCGCCCCCCCCCCCCCCCCGCCCCAACCCCCCCCCCCCCGCCCCCAATAATATACTGATGCCAAAACCGTCAGATTTATCCCCTCGAAAGGATTTATAGCTTACATGCACAAATTGCCCACTTCCCCCCCCCCCCCCCCCCTCCTCCAAATCCGTTCGCTTTTGATCAAAACCAGGCCCCCACGTCCTTCAAAACTCCGCCCCACCCCCTCACCGGTAATTCGACTTACAAGATTCACTTGATCAAAGGTTACATTCCCCTTCACAGCTGTCAGATTTTGTCCCCCTCAGAAACGGGTTTTATAGTTTCCGCGCACAGACTGACTAAAATCATCCTGTTGACCCTGATAGCTACACTGTAGTTGTAAGGGGAGTCGCCCACCTATATCTTTAATGAGGACACACAACTCGTAATACGCGCGATCGGAGTATCACAAACAGCTTGCATAGATGAGTTTCGACGAAATCTTCGATCTCACAGCTGGAGTGTATTTTCATTTTTTTTAATATTTTAGCTTACTACAGCTACTATAATAGCTACTATAATAGCTACTTTGAAAAGCTACTCGATACTATAATTACTATGAAAGCTACTATAGCTACTACACGCCAGCAAATTAGTAGGTACTGTAAGTTTAACTATCAACTCTCACCATATATTATAATAACTGGTAGTTACTATAGCTACTGTAGCTACACCTAAAGCCCCCCTCCCCCCCCCCCCCCCCTCCCCCACCCCCCCCCTCCCCAACCCGCCCACCCCACCCCCACACTCTCAAACACTCCGCCCTCTGCTCACTGGTTGTACCACTTACAGGATATGCATGATATACTGGTGCATTCTTTGCAAAACCGTCACACTCATCCCCTTAAAAGAATGTAGTTTTCACGCACAGATTGAGCTGCTCCGCCCGCCCCCCCCCCCTCCCCCCTCCCATGATGAACTGATGCATTTTTTTTCCAAAACCGTCAGATTTATCACCTTGCTTGAAGGATTTATAGTTTTCACGCGAAAATTGAGCTGCCCCGCCCCCCGCCCCCCCATCCCCTTTTGCTCAAAACCAGGCCCCCACGACCTTCAAAACTCCGGACTCCCCTCACCGGTTATTCGACTTAATTAAAGGATTCACTGGAGAAACGGATGCATTTTCTTCCACAGCTGTCAGATAGATGTTGTCCCCCTCAGAACCGCGTTTTATAGTTTCCGCGCACAGATTGACTAACATCACCCTGGTGACCCTGATAGATACACCGTAGTTGCAAGGGGAGTCGCCGACCTATATCCTTAATGAGGACACACAACAACCCGTAATACGCGCGATCGGAGTATCACACAAAGCTTGCAAAGATGAGTTTCGACAAAATATTCGGTCTCACAGCTGGAGTGTATTATAATAGCGATCGGAGTATCACACAAAGCTTGCAAAGATGAGTTTCGACAAAATATTCGGTCTCACAGCTGGAGTGTATTTTAATTTTTTGTAGTAATAGCTTATTTAGCTACTATAGTACCAGGTATAATAGCTAAAAAAGCTACTAAATCTACTATAGCTTCTGTATGTAGCTGCTGTAACTACTATAGCTACAATAGCTACTGGCTAATATTATACTCCGGAGTCTATATTTTAAAAATTAAAGTACACTCCAGCTGTGAGATCGAATATTTTGTCGAAACTCATCTTTGCCAGCTAGCTGTGTGTGATACTCCGATCACGCGTATTACGGGTTGTTTGTGTGTCCTCGTTAAGGATATAGGTCGGCGACTCCCCTTGCAACTACAGTGTAGCTATCAGGGTCAACAGGGTGATGCTAGGCAGTCTTTGCGCGGAAACTATGAAACCCGTTTCTGAGGGGGACAAAATCTGACAGCTAGCTGTGGAAGGAAATGCATCAGTTTCTCAAGTGAATCCTGTAAATCGAATATATATCCGGTGGGCGGAGGGCGGAGTTTGTAAGGACGTGGGGGCCTGATTTTGATCATAAGGGGGGCGGGAGGGGGGAAGGGGGGGGAGGGGACGCGTGGGGCAGGTCTATTTGTGTGTGGAAACTATAAATATTTCTTGTCGGGGAGGGGGAGGAATGTGGCGGGGGGGGGGCGGGGGCGGGGGGGAGGGCTTTAGGTCGCATAGATGTAGGGGTTGGCTATACGCGTGGTGCTAGGTCTAGGCGATGGTGCGGGTGGTGGGTGAAGGAGAGGGCGTTGGGGACGGGGGTGGGTGGGAATTGCAGCAGCGGCATGGACGGCTCTGAAACGATAACGAGGCGATATCCAGGGCGTGGAAGTGTTTATTACTCTGGCGGGTTTCGATAGTAGGCGAGGCGTTTAAGCAAGAGGAAGCGAGGGAAGAAAAAAAAAAAAAGGCGGGGGGGGGGGGGGAGGGTTTTCAAGAGGTTTAGGTCACATAAATTATTAAAATCAAGGATTTGGTTGACACTGCTGATGTTCGCAACATTGTGTGTGATCCTCCGATCGCGCGTATTAATCATATATGTAGGGGCCTACTATACGCGCGGTGCTGGGTCTAGGCGATCGTGCGGGGTGTGGGGAAGGAGGGGGCGTTGGAGGGGGGGAGGGGAGATGAATGAAAGCTACGTCATGGATGGCTAGAAGGATACTGACGTGATATCAATGGCTTATTAGTGTTTTTTACTCTGGCCGATTTCGATTGTAGGTGGGGCGTTATATTTAGCAACTATAGCTACTATACCAAATATACCTACTATAGCTACCATAAGCTTCTATGGATATTATAGCTACTATATGTACTATTATTGTAGCTACTGTAGCTACTATATGCCTAGACTACTATATTAGCTACCAATAGCTACTATAGCTACCATCGGCACTATTGTAGCTACTATAGCTACGATAGCTACTATAGCTACTATTATAGCTACTATATATCTACTGTAGCTACTCTATACACACAGCTTGCAAAGATGAGTTTCGACAGAATATTCGATCTCACAGCTGGAGTGTATTTTAATTTTCATAATATATAGCTACTAAAGGTACTATTGCAGCTACTGTGGCTACTGTATCCCTACTATATTAGCTACTAATAACTGCCGTGGCCATGATCTAATGAGGCGCCTGTTGGAGAATTTGAGTGCGCCCGTCGCGGAACATGCGTCGCTGCCACTTGGGGATCATACGAATCATACCAACAAGTCAAGGTATTCTGTTCGGGACACATGTGCCATGCTATTATTAATAGTATTGTTATTGTTATACCAGTATTACCTTACGGTGGAGGTGCACCATTCACTGTAGTCTCTTTGGCGAGGCTCTCCTCCCTTGTGTGAGGAGCGCTATATCTCCACCCCAAAAAAGTGACTTTGATCCGAAGAGATATATTACATTACACGTCTCTGGTGCACTGTTTCATGCGGCAAATGCAGCGCATACAACACATACAACACATACAGTGCAAAAAAGTACACGGTCTTTAGTTGCCTACCGTGGTTTGTGTGCGCTGTATGTCATTGGAGCTAGATCTGCATCACCAGTACCTCTGCTGACAACACAGCCATCGACCAGAAGTAGTAACATATTTGACTACGCGATCTCGTACTCAGCGCTTCGACGTATAACTTCATGCATCACGTATACCAACTAACTGCGGCACACATAAAATCTACTGCACTACCTTTTCGGTCAACACAGCTTGTTGTGTGTTTCATGCATAGTATTATTGTTGATATTTTGTGTGTGATATGTGTGTGCTGTAAATGGCAGCGCTGCTGCGATAATCGATTTTTGACGCCACGGGGACAACGGGATACGCCCGATACATACGGAGGAGGGATCTGTTCTGAAGGGGACAGGGGGCCCTTTTATCAAGGTGCGAGAGAGGGAAACTTATTGGAATGTTCGTGCGTGGATTTGCATCATTGACACTGAGAACGGATACACCGCGTAAAACGGCGAAAATCTTTTAGGGACGTAAAACGTACCCAATGTATAGGATATTGTGCCAGATGGAAAATCTGTAAAACGGCATCCCGTACAACATTGGTTCGGGTGGCACAGTCCCGAGCATTGCACCCACGAATTCATTCACCCACTACTACCCCACTCCCGCACAACACAATCCTACCCCTGGTAGCCGACAAGTACTCCTAACTGTCACCTCGCCACCAGCATCGCCAGACGGCCGACAGCCGACAAGTACTCCTCTCGCCTCTTCGGCACCGCCGCCAGCTTCTTTTCACAGGTGTTTCAATTGTTGCCGGGTACGTACCATATACTTGACGATCAGATCTAGTCTAATGCTTTTGAAGCGGTGTTGGTGCCTATTGACATGTGTTACTGTCGTGAACGTGGTACGATACGGGTTGGCCGAGCAGCATCCACCAACAGAAAATACAGCGTCTGTCAGCACAGATTGTTTGTACACCGGGCGCCGTCTTAGGCGAGAACACTGCTCTGCTGCGGGGCCAGTCCCTTGGTTGGCGGGCGACGAGATGCGCGATAGTCTGCAAGAGGGAGTGTATTCGATCTTTGGATACGGCACGAGGCATCGAATGGACTCCCGGTTCCAGAGACTAGTACGTTTTTTTTTGTGCCCCCAGCACGGGACAGACTCCACAGCAGAGCACCTTTCGCGTCCGAAACGGTGGCCCCGGCGGTCTAGACTACATAATTATGTCATGTCGATCGACCGCGGTATGTGATTTGACAATATCGGCCGATCTACCCAATTAATTGTCGAGATATTGCGCCGTGCACGTTTCACTTTTTAGCTGCGGCATGTGAAGACTCAAAGACATTGCCCGGTGCAGACTATCGCGAGTCTGTTACCCGCACATCACGGGACTGACCCCAATGCAGAGCTTTGCCCTAGTCCAAGCTTGTGGCCCCGACGGTTTACATGCAGATCAATCGCGGTTTGTGAATTTCGCTTGTATGATCTGCTGTACCCAAATATCAAAGATACTCATCATTGGATACCGCATCTTTAAGCCTGCAAAGCGCACCAGGCGATTTCTTCTACTTTTGGATACAGAATCTTTAAAACACAGCAATTACTAACCGTGGCCGATCGACACGTCAACCGTCGCAACCTCCAGCTTGGACGAGGAACCTTCTCTGGCGTCGGATCAGCCCCGTGCGCGGTGGACAATCAGACGCGCGATAGTCTGCCCTTGGCAGTATCTTTTTGGTCTTGAAATTCCGCAGCTTAAGAACGCAAACGACGCGAACCGCGATCGATCTACATGCAAATTACACAACCATGTTACGAGCCATGTAGCTCAACATGAAGTGCGTGCTGCTCTCCCCGCTGACTGCTGAACCAGGCAGCATTTATTTTACAGTTGGTATCTTATTTTGCCTTCAGCCTGAACATGCAAATTGCATCAGGCAGAATCTCTGGATGTACCAGGAGCATCTGCAAAAATGCAAAACTAACAAACTGCAATCGATCGACATGTATAGTCTAGGCCGTCAGAGCCATCTGATCGGACGAGAGCACTGCTCTGCTGCGTGGTCCGGGTGCTTGTAGCCGGCGACAAGATGGGCGATAGTCTGCACCAGGCTGTATCTTTTGAGGTTTGGATGAAGCATGTTCAAAAAACAAAGTGCACCAGTGGGTAGAATCTTCGATATTTGACTACAGTACACAGTAGCTTTAAAATGCAAAATCTACAAGCCACGATCCATTGACATGTACATGCGTAAACCGTCAGAGGCACCTGCCCGGACGAGAGCACTGCTCTGCTGTGTGGGGTCATTGCCGTGCTTCACGGGCCACATGGTGGGCAGTAGTGGTCTGCACCAGGCAATATCATACTTGGAACATTGGATACCGAGCTTAAAGCTTCTTTCGCCCAACGGGACATTCACAGAGGCAGGGGGGCATCAGCACCAACTCCGCCCTGTTCATGTCGTAAACTATGCCGTCGTTGTATCCGGATGCTGATGTACTAACTACAGTACTGTTGCTGATGTGCTGACTACTCTTGCTGCTCGGGTGCTCTAGCATATACGCCACATAGCAAAACTGACCGTGCTGACGGGTACGCCTCTTAAAACAGCCAAAATCGTTTTTAGGACGTAAAACGTACCTAGCGTGTAGAATTCAGTGCCATACGGAAAATGTGTAAAACGGTTATCTTGGCAGTCCCGAGCCTTTTACCCCCGGACTCACCTGCCCACCCCCACCCCACCCCCACACAACACCATTCGACAGCTGCCAGCCGACAAGTACTCCTATCTGCTTCCTCGCCGCCAGCACCGCCAGACAGCGGACAGCCGAGAAGGACTCCTCCCACCTCGTCGGCATCGCCGCCAGCTACATCTATTCTAGCTAGGTGTGTCTGTTGCTGCCGGGTGCGCACGTCTCTAGATGTTTTTGGCTTGTTTGTATAGACATGTGTGACAGGACGTGGTCTGATACGGGTTGGCCGGCAGCATTCAACAAGATATAAAAAAAACAGCCGTAGGGAGAAAGCCTTGAGCAGCAGAGAGTTCGTACATCAAGCCCATCAGAACCGCCGGGTCGGACGAGAACAGTGCTCTGCTGTGGGGTCACTCCCCTGCTAAGCGAGTGACGGATCGCGCGATAGTTTGCACCAGGCGGGATTATTTGATCTTCCGAGAGCGCAGCGTAAGAACGAAAGTGCACCAGGTAAAAATTGATATTCGGATACAGCCGCTGACCGATGCAAAGATCACAGACCGCGATCGATCGACATATACAGTAGACCGTCAGAGCCATGGTTTGGACGCGAACACTCCTCTGCCGTCTGGTCAGCGTGGAGCATGGTTGGCGATCAGACACGCTGTAGTCCGCACCACGCAGTATATTTTGATATTTTGATACCGCAACCTGAATTCGCACACGTTGCAACCCGCGATCGATCCACATGCAAATTTTGTAGCCAAGGCAACAGGCATACAGCTCAACATCAATTGGTCGTTGCTCTCCCCACTGTATGCTGTTGGAGATCGGATTGTTGATAACACCAGACCCGTCAGATCCACCGGCTCGGATACACACTTCTCTGCTGCGCGGTGTCAGTGCCGTGGGTCGCGGTCAACAAGGTGCACAATACTCTGCACCAGGCGGTATATAGTTTGGATATTTTGATGTCGCAGCTTGCACTACTAGGTGGATTCTTTGATCTTTAGGAATAGAAAAAGATTCAACGTGCACAACAAACAAACCGCGATCGATTGGCAAGTAGATCTTTAAGCCCATCGGCTCGGACGGGACCATTGCTCGGCTGTTGGACCAGTCCCGTGCTTGGCGCGCGAAAAAATACGTGATAGTGTAGTCTGCACCAGCCTGGGCAGTGTTGCTTGATGTTTAGATGCCACGGCCTAAAAATATACGAAAGTCGTAAACCGCGATCGACCGACCTGAGAAGCATAGCCAAGGTATCATACCAGGCATGCAGCTCGCGTCAAATGATCGATGCTCTCCCGGCTGAACCAGTCGGTGTCTGTTGATACGTCTGTTGACCAATCTCTGACATTGTAAACATACTCAGTGAGCACGGAAAAGCGTGGTGGTGTTTCAAGACGGTGGGACAGAACCTTCTCTGTGTTGTATAGGTGTCCACACGAGTCGGGCTCGACGGCCGGAAAACAATACAAGAGAGAGAGGGTTCTGTGCCACCGTCTCCGATTACCACCACGCGTTCCCGTCTTGGCTGCGAATACGCCATTTTCATTCAAGATTGATTGATCGAAAGGTAGCATCTCGATTTGATCACTGGATACTGCAGCTTAAAAATGCACATGGCACCGCGCAGGATCTTTGAAATTCGGATAAATTATAAAATCTTATCTGCACCAGGCAGTAATATCTATCTAGACTATAGACTAAATCTTTGGATATCGCATCTTCAATATGCAAAGTGCACCAGGCAGTATCTATGACCTTTGGGCAGTAACAAAAAAATGCAGCACTCACACACCGCGATCGATCGACATGTCAACAGTCAGATCCGGCGGCACGGAGAACGAGCACACTTCTTCTGCCGTGGGGTAAGTCCCGACAATCCAGTGCTTGGCGGGCTGAAAGACGCGCGATAGTGTCTCTGCACCAAGCAGTCCCTTTGCTTCCTAAATACCGCATGTGGATTATTTAAAAATACTGGCACTGTACCAGGTATTTGATACAGCAGTCGTGGTCCCTTCGTTAGTGCGGCATGAAACTATATTGTACGGGGCCCCAGTTTAGCGCAGTAAAAACTTATTTTGTTACGGCTCGTGTCCGTTTAATAGAGACTCCGTGATAGTGCGAGGTACCAATTCAGTGCGGTTGTCATCTGGCAAGGCACCGCACTGTAAATGACGAGGGTCCACGCCTATTCTGTACCGCACGCAGGAAAAAAAATCGACAGTCTCAAGTCGTCATGTACCAGGATACCAGGCATACAAATACGGTGCACACGGAGTGGTAGTAGCCCTCTCCGCTGTCAGAGCCTGTGCGTGCTTGATTTTTCTTTGTCGAGGACATAGACTACACTAGCTCACCCCAATGTCGCCGAAGAACCACCGACGAACAGGCCTCTGATATCCCCTCCCAGCCGTTCTGCTTGTTCCGTGAGGCAAACCCAGATGAAGTGGGTCTGCGTGTCGAGCGATCTAGGTCTTCGAACTCCGTACGTAGTGACAAATTCCTCTGTCTGTATTCCGTAACTACAGTACGTAGCTGTAGTCTAGTCCATAGTCTATGGTTCGCCCCAAGTCACATTTTCCGCTCGAAGACGTGTGCGGAATAGATGTATTTACGAAGTCCGGTACATCAGTAGTTGCAGGAATCTCTCTGGCACGAGGCCTTCGTTTCCCTCTCCTGGCACGCTTCCGACCCTCGCCCGTCAGGCAAAACTTACAATATACACTCTTCTTGCAACCCTTACAATATACGAGTAGCTATGCCCAATGAGAGGCTGAGTGCTGAGTCGTGACGCATGGTACGGCAGAGGTATACCATTTTTTGTCTGTGGAATATAGTCTATACGTCGCCCCCAAACCGAATTTTTGCACAATGGACGTGCACAACCCGATGACCAAACCTACCTACAGCAGGTGAACACACTCGTATTGCAAACCAAGAACGATACCCCGACGATTTTGGATTATTATGCAGTCCCGGCCATTCAAGCAGAAATACAAATGCCAAAAAATGGTATACCTCTGTCGTAGCACGCATCTTGTGCCAAGAGACTCTCACCGGCACTATAGAGGGCGAGACGCACTATTCAAGGGGCACAGCTATCGGGAGTCTCCCGCAGTACCGCGATCGATCATCATGTGTGTGTGTCGTTTGTTCACGTCAAGCCTTTCTTGTGGTCTCATGCGTCACTAGGCAACCCAGTGTCTACAAAATACCGGCGTGCCGTTCAAGTATAGCTATTAATTGTGGAATGTACTACTACGAGTATATGATACCACCCGATGGTGAAATATAAGGTTGTTGCTCTAGCCGCTGTCAGAATTTGCGATGGATGCTTGTTCTGTCTTTGTCGATGATGCCGGGGTACAGTGCATGTCTTCCTATACAGTGCCGGTATTGTTGGCTGACACACACCGCCAATACAGGGAGGCCGCCACTTGATACCAGGTAGAGATCATCCCAGTATGGTCTAAACCTGTGACAGCCTCAACGCCACGCTACGACGACGACCTGGCCTCTCTCTCTTCCGATCCCGCTGCTCTATAATTGCACGATGCGGATCCGGAGACAGATAGATGCTGACCAGAGATGTAGATCGTCGTCAGTGAGCGTAGTGCTGTAGACCCAGCTAAGCCTTCTTATGATGAGCATAAAAAATAGATCGCGTTCTTTTGCGAATTCAATAGATCTATAAACTGCAGTTGCACCGTCGTTATGTGTATCTTTATTATGACTCTTTGCTCTGTAGCTGCGGTATCTTTCCTGCGCATGGTACACACGATCCACGCGAACAAGAGTACTGTTACTAGTTGTACTGTACATAGTCTAAATATATTTCAAGTATACATGGTACAGCAGTACTTCGAACTGTGTAGTCTCTTTGCCGTGACAATGTACGTAGGCGATCCTGCGTTACTTAGTTTTACCCATCCTTGCCACACTTCCTCCGACCTTCGCCCCTCATATACAATCCGCGCTGAGTGATCGTCTTGTGCCTGGTGTCCCCAGCGTACGCTTTCCGGTGGTTTCGTGGCGATGGCTTGCCAAGTATGAAGTGTGCGTCAAGATTCCGGCATGTGCCACCATAGTCAGAGCATGTTTGGGCCAAAGTATATGAAGTATGTCTACACAGCTCCTTAACCAATGGCTACACTACCGGTGAAAAATATCGATACGCGTTTCTTTTTTGGTCTCGTTCTGTTCCGCACTGCCATGCACAGCACTATAGCCACAAGCAGCATGGCATCTTCATCAGCAGCGGCAGGAGTCCAGTTCGAGCCGGCTGGCCCTGACCCGGGCCTTACTGCCACGGAGGTCCTCGAGTACTTGCCAACTGCCGTGGCAATGTGCTCCACCAAGACCCTGCGCGAAGCACTCCGTGTCTACGTGTGGGGGTCGAAGGCCATCTGCAAGGTGGTGAACGAGGCGTGGGTGGCTGGCAACAACCCGTTCGAAGAGGGGGGGGTCTATGACACCGAGGTATTCTACGCTCTGTTCGAACTCAACCGCATCCGAACACAGCACCGCAGCAGCTTCGTCGGTATGTGCCCCGGCTTAGACCTGGTCTTCAAGTACTTTGTGGAGCAGGCCCGCCAGCATCACCAGTGGAGCACGCAATTGGTTGAGGAGGTGGAGGTAACGGAGGACGAGGATATTGATGATGAACAATTGGTCGAGGAAGAACCATCGATGGAGGTGGAGGAGGAAGATAGTGACGACGAGGGCTTCTTCGGCCAGACAATGGAGGACGGGGGAGACGGCGAATGGCCTTGTAAGATTGACGATGTTCGTGTGCTCTTGAAAGTTTGATATGATACGATACCGCACGACATCAGTACAATACGGGGTACAGTTCAGTCTTGCACCATCTAGCACGCCTGGTCCGTATACCTACGGTATCTACGGTATCTACGGTATCTGGCACAGTGTTGTGGAGCCGCACACCAGTATACATTGATTGTCCTTGAGAGGTGGAGTACACATGGCAGCAGTAGTACGTTTGAGATATATTTCAGTACCAACCGTAGACTGAGTACCTCGTATCAAGGGCAAATTTGAGACGGCGTACTGTAGTTACCAGGTACCCTTAAGCGTTGCACCTCAACCCCCCAAAAGGGGTTGCTTACCCCCAAAATGGGGTTGCTTCGAGACATGTACCTTAGGGCTAAAAACTGATGCCGCTGTAGTCTATATTGTGAGCACCTGATACATGACGAAAATCAACTCGTGTTTTGGGTTGATAATTTATCACCCGAGATTCGATCGAAAAAATACGTGCGTCACCGGCGATATGCCAACCAGACGTTATTGTGAGACCGGAAGAAAGCTCGTCGTATATTTTCTCTCACTATTATCCTGGGTTTCTCAGTGTGATGCACTCGAAATTGACCCCCCCATCCCGCGCGCCCTACCCCCCTCTCCCCCGCCCCGGCACCCAATTTTTCAGGCCATTCCATGTCCGACAACGATGACACGGCAAGCACCTACAACGTGTCCTACACCGAGAACATCGATTTCCTGCCCGCCAACATCCTGGACGATGGCGAGTACATCGATGCCGATGCACAATCACCTGGGCCTTCTCCCCAGTACTTTGCAGACGACACTTCTTCGACTCCCACTGGTACGCCACAATCGGCGGCCAGCGAGACGGAAGGTGGGTCATGTGTTCGACTGCCTTCATGTTGCGTGCCGGCCTCATGTTATACATGATGGAAGTACCTCGCAGTGCTGCACGTAGGTTCCTGTTGCTTTGGGACATATCATTTTGTCATACCGTTTCCAGCCCACATAGAAAGGAGCTCGTTCGGGGGCACTTTTGACAAGCGGTGGTCGTAGACTGGTGCATCTATATATATGTGCATGTTCCCGCCCTGTAGCTGCCTAAACTGTTGCGTATTTTCGCCTCTTTTCTAAGATACGCGAAGCATAGGGTCTGACAGGTATGTAATCCACCAGGTTCAACGAACTGTCTTAATCCTGGCATTTTTTTTGCCCAGCAACCGCATCTGAAATTATCGGTGTGTGTATGGACTGAGTCCGTAAATATATTTTTAGCAATAATACCATAATTAGGGTAAACTCTTGATGGCTCTCGTGTTTCTGAAGTTCACCAATTGAACCCGCTTGGTGTACGCGCACTCCCTCCCCCTCCCTCACCCCTCGCTGTGCAAGCAGGGCTAGCGGACGAGACCCCCTTCCTCTCCTACGAAGACCCGACCGAAGACCGCTACGACAACGACCACGCCAAACACTGGGGTACCACCGCTGGCCATCCTCGGTCTTGTATTAATAGCACCACGGGGATTGGACATCGTAACCCACTGGTGTGGCGACGACGGCCTCCGAGGATCGCCGACGACAATGGCTCTTCGTATCCCACGAGTACGAAGCCGTCAGCAGCCGGAGAGCGGGAAGGTGGGTCATATGTCCGACTACCGTCATTTATGCTGTATGCCGGCTGTAAATTTTGCAGGATGGAAGTACCTAGCAGTGCTGCAGCCAGTTCCGGTTACAGTAGTTGTTGTTGTTGTTGTTGTGGTATATATATATATTTTTCGCATTTTTTCCAACCCAGCTGTAGTGTAGGAAGCAACTCACTCGGCGGCACTTTTAGCACGCCCGTGGTCGCCGGACTGGTGCGTAAATAAATGGGTATATATATGTATCTCCCCACCTGGTACTTGCTTTAGCTGCTGTTGCGCTTTTTCGTATTATATTTACCCTACGTAAAGCACAGGGTCGCCGATATTCTACATGGTCTTGTTCCTCATTAAATCGACTACACGTTTTCTGCTGTCTGAATGCAACCAAACCTGATAACTATCTGAATACAAATAGCAGTTTTGTACTAGAGCAGGTCCCACGAACGGGCTGCCTTTATCTTGGGTGATTTTTTATCTCAGCAACCGCTTCTGAAACTACCGGCGTGTGTATGGACTGGGTCTATCAATCGTTTGTTAGCAATGCCATGGCGTAAAGCCTTGATGGTCAATGCTTGTTCTTGTGTTTCTCTTTCTAAGCGAACCCGATTCGTGTGCGCATACTCCTGCCCCCCCCCCCCCCCCCGCCCGACCCCACCGCTAGTGAAAGCAGGGCTAGCGAGCGAGACCCCCGTTCTCCGAAGAAGACCCGACCTCTAACAATCTCCAGAAGGAGGACATACGCGGAGCGACCACCGCTTGCAATCCGCGGTCTGGCAGTACCACGGATGTTGGACATTGCAACCCACTGGTCTGGCGACAACAGCCTCAGAAGAATATTTCCACTGTGCTGGCGTTGCGGGTAGACCAAGCATATATATGTTTGAGGAAGCGTTTAGGGTAGAAATTGCCGACAGCGATTGGTACATACCGTCCGTTCCCCACTACTAATATTTCGGTGCACCGGCATTGTTGCCTAATATAGAATTACTTGTAAGGAAACCGTGTGTAAGGAAACCGTGTGTTCTGTATCAGGCAACAATTCCGTAGTGGCCATATCATAAAATCGCGGACGATCGTTTTACGTCTCGCCGCTGTAGCGTTTGTGATCTGGTGAACATGCGAAAAGGGAGGATAGCGACGTGGGAAAACAGCGAGAGATCTTTTACGACTCCCGGCTTGCGTTTGTGTTCTGTATTATTAGGCAACAATGCCGGAGTGGCCATATCGTAAACTCGCGGACCATCGTTTTAGGTCTCGCCGCTGTAGCGTTTGTGATCGGGTGAACATGCGAATAGGGAGGATAGCGACGTGGGAAACGCGCGAGAGATCGTTTACGACTCGCCGCTAGCGTTTGTGTTTGGTCAATGCACCGGTGATATTGATGGTGCCGCCTGAAAGCGATGAGAGGAGGATACCTTCGGAAGCGGCCAAACATAAAAATATGAAACCATTGTCAACGTACATTACTTTTTCCAACACTTTTTGCTGTGGTCCTGCAACGACATTTAACCCTTGGCTCTTTGATATTGTGGTGATATTAATGGTGCCGCCTGAAAGCGTTGAGTAGAGGATACGCTCGGAAGCGGCATTTACGGCTTGGCTCTTTGATACTGTGGCCCTGCAACGATATTTAACGCTTGTCTCTTTGATACGAGGGCACCAACACGCCGATCCTCGCAGTACAGAAGCCATTGTCGCTGTTGTTTGATGTAGTTCATTCAGCACAAAGCAAAACCGTGTGTTTACTACCTCGAGGGAGGGTGCCTCAGCCTTTTTCAGTGGAAACGTTTTGGACAGTCATGTTGAACATTTTGCTATTTTCATCGAAAGCAAGGAGCCTCAAAACGTAAATAAACGTTGCACATTTTTTTCCGTAGCATGACATACGTGTGAACGGCACTTCCTTGGAGGGGTATTTATACATACATAATACTACCTGGTATACAAATTTCGGCCCTGCGCACGTTTCCGTCCCAGGAGGAAATATCCTATTCACACCTACCTCTGCCTTTATTCCTGGTAAACCAATCAAACATCACGCTCGATCAACCAATTGATGTTGGGACAACCCCCTACGTCCGCCTCATACACACACGTCGTGTATCAACCATTTCATCTAATTGTCGTAGCTCGCTCTCGCGCGTGCTAGCTACGATATAGAGGTGTCACAACATAGTCTAAAATATTTCTCGCAAAAGTGTGTTTTGGGGGCTGGGGCTCCTTCATCCAGGTTTGTTCTCACACAATATATCAAGATCAGGTTTTGGGTGAGAAATCGAGCTTCCCCAGGCGAGGCGAGCCTCTGAAATATGTTGGTGCGCGCTACCGTGATACCGTGTAGCGTGCGTGCTCTATGATGCTGGTCTGGCAACTCACTAAACCAAGCTATCCGCCGCACGGAGTCCAGGACATCCTTTGGCAAGCATCCAGCCAATGAGATCCAAGGAACTATAGTCTATATATTGAGCTGCGGACAAGAACATAGGTTTCACTACCACCAGGTACATCTTATTTGCCCACAGACAGTCAGATGTTGGATCTTTGGGTTTCGTTGTTGAGCCACTCCCTTAGGCACTTCCCGGAGGGGAACCTTGAATATAGTCATGTCTTCGAAATATGAATAGAAGGATTTAGTATAGTCTATGCCTTCGGCCCCAAAACGGGACGTGTTTCATACAATGGGGGTATCGGGTCAAGGTAAATAGGGGTTGGAAGCAAGACAAACCGCTATCTGATGATTACCAAGAATTATAGTGCATCTAACACCCATACCGCTGCAGCACCACGCCTGCTGCTTGGGTGAGCCCTCCCCCCTCCCTCAGCCACAGCCGTTTCTCCTCTACCCGGCATGTGCCACAGTATAGGATGAGTCGCGGGAAGGATGGTGTCACACGCATCACACACATGCCATCATCCTTCCGAAGACAGAACAACATCCATCCACGCATGCCCTGTACAGGTACAGTGCATAGTCTCATGTAAAGACGAAAGCAATAAATGAGGGTCTGTGAGGCCTGTGACTTCGTATGGACTTCATCGCTTATTTCATCACGATGCGAAGAACAATAACGGCAAACAGCCAATGTTCGTGCCGGTCATTCCTCCCGCCGAGAGAACCGAACTATAATACAAGTACGGCATTCGTAGAGATACCGCTGCTGTAGCATGTCTTGGTATATTCACTGGTGGCCCCCCACAGGGCCGCTTGATCAGTGCCGCTGTTCTCACTGCATCGTAGGGCCGGTGAAACCGCTTGGCACAGCTGGAGCTTACCTATCCCGGTGTGCAAACGGTAGAGAGAGGTCCTTCTCCGTCGCCAGGGCTATAGTATTGTAGGTGGTTCCTCCCGATTATTCGCCCCAAATTTACTAGCAGTGCTCGAAACAAAGCCGGTTGAGCCATTTATCAGCTACTCCGTGAGAACTGCCCCCAACTATTTGGGTACCAACGACTTGGAGTTAACGTGGCGTAACGTTTTCAATAGTGAAAGAGCTAAAACGCGTACTGTAAATATACGACCTGCCAAACGATATGCTAGCAATCAAAATGATGTTTGGCCTAATAATAGTCTCCGTGTGTGTTGTCCCTCGTGCCATGCCGTACGACTCGCATCGGACGTGCACTACCCGACAACCAAAAATGCGACACCCTTAGGTGTGTGTTATCTTGCGAGTTGCGTGGCACCTCTTATATTGCTCGCGGCAGCCTGCATAACCAATTACCGCGCTGACCCACCGACTCACACATTCGGCTGCTTTGAAGAGAAACAGCACGCACCTTCTTCCGAGTATGCATATCAATGAAACACTTCCAACGCCACCAGTTTTCGTTGTTTGTGCCTCCCGCCCTTGTTCCGTGTTTTGGAAATTCTGCATTAATTTTCGAGCAACCATTTAATGTCATCGCAAGATGTATGTTACAGTATCTTGCGTGCTATTTTATGTCATAATACATATGGCACGTACACGCCAGCTGTGGGTTCGTTTCCTTCGGGGTATTGTGTATGTCTACTTTCTTTATGGGTCCTGGATGAATACTACAGAAGAAACTTATGTTGTAGATGAACTCAAAATAGAAGAGACCAGCTGGAAAAATGTAGTTAATTAAGGGTTGATGTCTGGCATGCCAAAAAAAGAGAGAACGACACCACACTACGAATAATACTACAGCAAGAAGCAGTCTCCTACCAGGTATTATTAAAAAACAACGCGGCATGCTGTAAAAAAAACGAAAATATGTGGGCACACGACGAAATTCTTCATGATTCATTATAACGATTAAAATACACTCCATCCAGCTGTGAGATCAAATATGTTGTCCAAACCCATCTTTGCAAGCTGTGTGTGATACTCCGATCGCGCGTATTACGGGTTGTGTGTCCTCATTAAGGATATAGGTCGGCGTCTCCCCTTGCAACTACAGTGCACTGTAGCTATCAGGGTCAACAGGGTGATGTTAGGCAGTCTGTGCGCGAAAACTATAAAATCCGTTTCTGAGGGGGACAAAATCTGACAGCTGTGGAGGGAACTGCATAAGTTTATCAAGTGAATACTGTAAGTCGAACAGCCGGTGAGGGGATGGCGGAGTTTTTAAGGACGTGGGGGCCTGATTTAGATCAAAAGGGGGCGAGAGGGGGGGGCGGGGGGGGGCAGGGGACGGGTGGGGCAGGTCAATTGGTGCGTGGAAACTATAAATCCTTCTTGTGGGGGAGGGGGGGGAGAATGTGGCGGGGGGGGGCGGGGGGCGGGGGGGGAGGGCTTTAGGTCGCATAGATGTAGGGGTTTGCTATACGCGCGGTGCTAGGTCTAGGCGAAGGTGCGGATGGTGAGGAAGGAGGGGGCGTTGGGGGCGGGGGTGGGTGGGAATTCCAGCAGCGGCATGGACGGCTCTAAAACGATAACAAGGCGATATCCAGGGCGTGGAAGTGTTTATTACTCTGGCGGATTTCGATATTTGGTGGGGCGTGTAGCAAGAGAAAGTGAGGAAAAAAGAAAAAGAAAAAAGTAGAAAGGGGGGAGGGTTTTAAAGAAGTTTAGGTCACGTGTAATATTACAATACACTCCAGATATGAGATCAAGGATTTGGTCGACACTGATCTTCGCAACATTGTGTGTGATCCTTCGATCGCGCGTATTAATCATATATGTCGTAGGGGCTTGCTATACGCGCGGTGCTGGGTCTAGGCGATCATGCGGGGTGCGGGGAAGGAGGGGGCGTTGGAGGGGGGGAGGGGGGATGAATGAAAGCTACGTCATGGATGGCTAAGATAATGACGTGATATAAATTGCTTAGAAGTGTTTATTGCTCTGGCCTATTTCGATTGTAAGTGGGGCGTTTGAACGAACTGGGCGGAGAACAAAAGGGGGTGGGAGGGGCGGAAGGCGGAGATGAGTTGGAGCTACGGCATGGATGGCTAGAGGGATAATGAGATGATATCAGCTGGCTGGTAGTGTTTAATACTCTGGTAGATTTTGATATCAGGTGGAGCGTTTGAACAAGAGGGATCGGGGGGTGGGGGGGGGGGGAGGAGCATTTCAAAATATGCGCGATTTATGTATGTGTGCGCATACATTTTATTAAACCATTTATTTCATTTTTTTTCCTGAGAGGGTTCGGTTGGGGCATCTCTGCGCTCCCAGGACCCCCCATTGGATAAGGCCTCCTTCTATTACTTGCGGCACGGTCCACATGTGCTCCTTGATTTTTTCCTTCTACATATTTTTTGTAGTTACACGAAACTTGTATAACAGGTCCCAGCTGATGATCTCAGCTTGGCGCATCATCAGCTCAGCTCCGCCTAGCAGCGCGACGCAGCGCTAGCTCAGCAGCACAGCGCCGTGCAGTGCCGCGCCTTGCCGTGCCGTGCCGTGCCGGGTAGGAAAGGCATCGCGTGGCCATCCGGAAATGACCAGTCGTGGTGGTACATGAAGTAGTAGTGCTACAGTAGTAAACCAATTCCACCATCTTCAGTGTTGCGGCGACCACCACAACGGAGAGAGCAACTGATAACAACACCTATCTATCTGCGCTTTGGGGTAGTTTGTCTCAAATTTTCGCTTTTATCAAAAACAGTTTTGATTAGTCCCAACAGTAGTACAACGAGCTCCTCACCAGAGAGCACCACCGACAACCACAACGTCTGCGCGCCGGAACACGTGCGCAGTTGTTATACCCGACGCAGTATAGGTATTATACGATACAACACATACCGAGCAATAGTAGTAGTACTTTATAATAATGTAGTGGTCCCTGTGGTGCAGGTTCGGTCGTGCGGGCAGAACAAGAAATCGCCAGGGTAATCGCTTGGCCAGCTCTGGGAACAACTGTTGATATCAAGTGCCCTACTTAGAGGGATAGTCTGCAGATTCGACGTTAAACCATGTTATGGTTGGGCCGGAGAGTAGATGTCGCAGTCACATGAAGGTCATCATGGATGAGCGAAAATGTAAGTGACGGTGATGGTCCAGGCAGGACACCCGACATCGTTCACTGCTCTGCGCTGCCTGCCTGCCCTATACCGTTTCTTCAGGGTAATGTCGGTTTAGTGTCTAGCCAACGAGCCAAAGAAGGGATGAATAAACGCAACAGAATTTACGAGGAGAACTCTTTCCAACACCGACAATCCTGCATCTCCCTCGGGAACCACTTGACACATGGCGTCGTCCGCATGACCTGTCAATCTTGTGTTTGCGCGACTTCCTCCGGTCTTTCTGGTGCTCTATGTTCGTTAGCTCTAAGCGGGGTAACTCATCGTATTAGTCCCCCAAACATCCCAACAAGGTAGAGGCAAGTGGACAAATGAGCTCATGCGTGAGACACATGGCGTCGTCGGCATGACCTGTCAATCTTGTGTTTGCGCGACTTCCTCCGGTCTTTCTGGTGCTCTATGTTCATAGCTCTAAGCGGGGTAGGTTTCAACTCATTGTATTAGTCCCCCAAACATCCCAACAAGGTAGAGGCAAGTGGAGAAATGAGTTCATGCGTGAGAGCGCACAGTCTGCCATCATTATGCCAGCCAGGTGCAAGGTATCCCATAGTAGGCCAATAGCTCGGACCGGTACAAAACTAAAACGTAACTGTCACGCTGACAATTGCAAATCAACACCGTCGTCCCGGGTTGCTCACAAGACAGTGACGAATCAACAACGGACTCAACTCCATCACCTAAAACAATAAAAATGGCAAGAGGAAAAAACTCATCGTCATGAGTGAAAACCGCTTCCATACCCCCACTTACAACTAGTCTATCGCAATTGTAGATGAGATTACATTAGCCGCGTCAAAATAGCACCAGGTATAGTCCAAGGCAAAAGATAACAATGCCAGAGATCGCGAGGAAACTCGTTCCACCGGACAAAAGTCTCCTTTTGCCCTCTACTCCCGCCATAGATACACAGATCGTGACGGTAAAGCGAGATAGCATACATCCTCCTTCGCATGGCTGAATCGTATTTTATATATAGCGCATAATACCAGAAATACTAGTCGCTTGAAAACCACCATAAAACCGAAAATACTCTATTTTTGGCTCTTGTCCCATAGCTCCAAATAATTCAATATAAAAACAATAATATGCCGCCACTGCCGACACGAACAGCCTAAACCCTTCCAGCCCCGAAACATGTTCTTTCATCGCAAAAACGTTCCGTGTTTCAATCCCATGTTGCGAACAAGTATTCGCAAAATGACACTGCGGTTGGGAGAACAACCAAACAATAATGAGTATGCTCACCTTCCATTAGTTTGCAATCAATCAGAAGACTGCTGCTAAAAACAAAAGGTACCCGCAAAATACACTACAATAAGTGTCACCAATAATACCATACATCATCAGCAGTACAGCTCTCAAGGTGCACCTACGTACCCATTTCTTCGCATGCTCAACGTATGTATACCAGCTCCACCAGGCCCCTTCTGGCCCAGTCTACATCAGAAACACACAACAAGTTTCTCGGATTTGCAAAGACAGTTCTTGACTACTTCACAAGTGTTGGGCGAAAAAGGCCACGTTTTTACCACCCAGAACGAATCTCGGAATATTATAAAAAATGAAAATACACTCCAGCTGTGAGATCGAAGATTTCGTCGAAACTCATCTTTGCAAGCTGTGTGTGATACTCCGATCGCGCGCATTACGAGTTGTGTGTCCTCATTAAGGATATAGGTCGGCGACTCCCCTTACAACTTCAGTGTAGCTATCAGGGTCAACAGGATGATTTTAGTCAGTCTGTGCGCGGAAACTCGGAATATATATCGTCTACTGCATGTGGGTCTCCACTCTTGCCGCAGATAAATGATCGGTCGTTTGCTATCTGCGAGTCTCCACCCTTGCTGCAAATGAAAGTACACCAAAATCAGGCCAAAGACAATGTATCGATGGACAGGGGTATCCATCGTAAAATAAGGTCGAAATTCATTTTTGCGGAATCCCATCATGAAGATCAGACCTATCCCCTCCGTCACGCGATGTTGCCGGGCCATGGAAAAATATCTGGCTGACAAACCGCTAAGATCTGCTCGCTCCATGACTCCGCTGCTGATGTTGCTGCTGCTTATTATAAAGTGCGTGCGGCTGTGCCGGTCGAATTGCAGCCTGAATGAATCCCCATCGTTATTTGGTACTGCTGCAGATAGCTCACGATTACTCCACGTCCGTTTCCTACCCCCGTCACCAGCAGCAGGAAGCACGCTGCTAATACAGCGCCCAACTTTGCCGTACCAAACCACCCCCCAGGGAGAATGCACACGTCGCCACCACAACATCATCTCCGAGATCCTTCACCTCCGTATACGCGGCTCCTTCTTCCATGCGCGTCAGAAGACGACTCGCCTATCAGACTGCCCTCCCTGCTCTCTCTTCCACCTCGAAGAATTCCGAAGGTGGTGTTACAGCATTTCTCCCTGCCATGCCAGCCGTGGCTATCTCCTTCTCCCCACTGAATTCCTCCTTATGCCTTGCTGCTCACCTCCGCTGGCCTCCAGAAAGGCTGGATCCAGAAATATGCTCCTTACCACCAAGCTCTCTGTGAGATTTGCCATGCTGCCTTCAATCGCCTGCGGTTTCGTTCTTTTATCTTTTTCCAGAGCATGATCCTGTTTCAACTGCTTACCCTTAGATCCCTGATGAGGCTAGACCGAATTCGTTTACTCTATAGTGTTTGATAGTTCCAAGCGGGTAGGTTTAAAGTCATTGTATTTGTCTCCCACACGTCCCAACAGGGTAGAGGCGAGTAGAGAATTGAGCTCGATGCGTTCTTCGATAGAGGTGCACCATTTTTTTCTGGGGTTCTTTTTTTTGGGAGCATAAGACCTCACCCAAATCCTGATACGATAGAAAAACAAGAATTGCTACCAGATGAAGAATCCCATGGCCTATAGGTAAATATTGAAAATAATGCAAAACAATGGCATATTTCCGACGATTTGAGTTAAGAAGCCCCGTCATGCAAAAAACAATACCTAAAAAGTGCTACCTCCACCGTAGCACGCGTCGCTCGTGCACAGATAGCTGCTCACAGCCTACCATCAATATGCCAGCCAAGTACTATGTATCCCATGATAGGCCAATCGCCCGCACCGTCACAAACCTGATGTGTAACTGTCATTGTGAAAATCCCACATCACCACTCTCGTCTTCAGAAGGCAAGAGTTTTGGCCTTTGGCAGGCCCCGCATCCTTGCGCTTAGTGGCTTCGTCCTATGAGTTTCCGTAGGTCGATTGCTACTGGTATACTACCCGACCTCGAGCTCTCACGGTTGTGAGCTCGATCACAGTATTGTATATATTGACATGAGGCATATTAATCTCGTTATGACGTGCGGGCCAATCTATGGCCTCATTTTCGTTGGTTTCCATCAACCGCATCTTCGATTTCCTTTCCAAATTCTGAGTGTTTTGTTGACATCCTTTGATTGTCATGCGACCTGAATCTACGGCTATTCAGGGTGGGCTAATGTTAAGGATTGCCCTCTCCATAGATAGATAGTCTATGAATTCGACGTTAAACCATGTCATGGTTGGGGTGCAACCAGGTGATGGTAGAATCCACGGTCAGGTAAAGGCCATCATAGATTTCATAGTCACATCAAGGCCATCATACGTGGGCGAGAATGTGTAGGTGATGGCGGTGATGGTCCACGCAGGACACCCCACATCGTTCACCGCCCTTCACCGCCTGCCTGCTCTATAGCGCTCCTTTAGAGTAATGTCGACCTTATGTCTACGCAGCGAGCCAGAGGAGACATGCTTAAAGACACCGGAAAACATGCTGAAAAAAACGCTTCGCAACGCCGACAGCCCTGCATGCCCCTCGGGGACCATTCGAAACAACCATGGGAGGCAGTAAATGAGCAGTGCTAGTTGCCGTTATAGGGTGGTTTTTCTAGTGACACATGCCGGCACCTTGTTGATTAATAGGGTAGTATTAACTTCTATTGTCTTTAATCTAGAGTTCTTCAAGGCTAATTTTCTAAACGGCTACTATCTACGGGGGACAGGGCTGCTGTAGATCGGACGGAAATGCATTGATAACGCTGATATCAGATGTAGGATACGAGGTGTAGACGTGGCTTTCTGTTTTGATATTCGTTCCGGCGCCAGCCGTCAGCCCTATTAAGTACTTTCGTACGTATCAGGTACTAGTTTGGCGCTAATATCACGACCAAATAGTATCTTCGCTTCGACCGACCCTCCGTGGTCCAATGGTCTTGGAATCGCTTTGACTTAGCGTTGCGCGTTAGCGCAGAAACCTTGTATCATGATTTCTCGTTCCTTCCTCTATACCCTCGTCTGGTACTACCACTGCTATTGCGTCGTCTTCGTCATTCCATACCGAGGCGCCTCCGAAATGGAGCAATCAATCCGCTCTTCCTTCCTCCCGCTCTCCTTCCTCGCGGATCTTGGCACACTGGGGGAACTGCTCGCTTATAATCTTCAACACGGAACGCCATAAAGAACACACAGCAGTGAGTGACAGATCACATTGTCCAACTCCTAATACTAGTAACTACAGGAGTACTACCGCTGTAGTCTACAGGTAGCGGTATCGTATCGTATCGTAAAGGTGTGCTTAGCTGCCGACGAAGGGTCTCCACGTTTCGAGCTGGGGGGTGCTTTTCCAAGCGACTGTGCGTGTGCAGTGGGTACCCCCGTTTATGAGCAACCCGTGACGAGCCGGAACAGCGGCTCTTGTTTCGTGACCCATTGCTGTTAACTGGATATATATGTATGGCTTAGTGCATAGCAGGTGTAAGGTTGCGGGACATACCGTCATGACAGCTCTAATGCCTCGCGAGCTCTTATCTTGGTTGCAGCAACAGCAACAACAACCATTACCGCTGTCATCTATCCTACTGTTACTACTACTGCTACAGCTACTGCTGTTACTGCTGCTACTGCTGCTACTGCTGCTACTAGTGCTGCTGCTGCCACTATTACTACTATTAATACCGCTATCACTGCTACTGCTACTATTTTTGCCGCTACAATGCTACTGCTACTGCTACTATTATAACTATTACTGCTACTTCTACTGCTACTGCTACTGCTACTACTACTGCTACTGGTACTGCTGGTACTAAAGTATTCTTCACGAGGTTATACACACCCCGTAACACGCGCGATATCGGAAGTATCACAGGCAGCTTGCAAAGCTGAGTTTTGATTTACGAATTCCAAGGTTATGTTCTGTAGGGTACGCACAAACCATACCCGAGGTATTAACCCCGGGTATTGCCGTAACCATGGGAAGGTTGGCACCCATCGAAGGTTGACACCCATCGGAGAGATAGCACCTGGGTGTGTGATAAAAAACACAACGTAAAAACATTTCATCGTGTTTTCGCACCCCCATCGGAGAGATCGCACCCGAGCGCGATCTCCCCGACAGGGTGCGATCTCTCCGACATGAATAGAAATTGAGGGCCACCGCAGCGGGTCTGTGGTAGGTAATATTCTCATTATTTCATACTCCGATGATGTATCACCAGTGCGCCACTCCTCTCAAACGTACTTTACCAACGCAGCTTCGGTCAAGTCGTTTTAGGAAGCTTTGAGTCGTTTAATTTGTATGCTCTCAACCAAGCACACAGCACACATCATCCGGTACATGCCGCCTACCGGTACACCTCACAAATCACAGAACCAGCTCGTGGTACGATATTGCAATACCTACCTTGTGCAACCGAGGCAGACAGGAGCTACAGAGGAAATCGAGTGGTTCATCGGTGGACATCATTTGCTGCCAGCATCTCGTCGATGGCCTCTCCTGCTGCCAAAGGGTCGGCAGCCGCAGCAGGAGCAGCAGCAGCAGCACTCTCATTGGCCTGTGAAAAGGCAGTCTCGCTGCGTGCACCCTCTGACATGATGCTGCAGGGGGTGGTCAGGATGCCGTGGGTTTGTGTAGACGCTGCGCATCTCAGCGGAATGCCGCCGCGTTTTTCGGGGTATTGTGCCGTATTACCGGTATACCATATTTTACCTGATCGATTATCAATACGCCGGCACACCGTTGTGGGAGATGTAAGGTGTGTGGTAACTGCTGTGTTTACTGTGCCCTACATCTGCAACAGGGTGGGTACGGTATCCAGCTGCTGTGGTACTCGGTATCGCACCCATCGGAGAGATCGCACCGGGGTGCATGTACGCAGCAGCACCGTTGCCCCAGTACGGCGCGGTGTATTTCGATTCAGCAGCGCACCCATCGGAGAGATCGCACCGGGGGTGCGCCAAAATTGAAGAACGGCATGATTTCATTGTATTTCCGCACCCCCATCGGAAGGTTGGCACCCATCGGAGAGATAGCACCGGGGTGCGATAAAAAACACAACGTAGAAACATTTAAATATCGATCGCACCCCGGTGCCAACCTTCGCATCATTACGGGTACCCTACCAAAAACTTCTGTAAGTTCTGCAGAACAATCCACGTTTATGTTCTGTAGGGTTTGCGGATTCCAGGTAAGGGTATTGGCGTCTTACAGAACTCCCAGAAGTTTCGGGTATTGTGGCACAGGCATACAGAACTCTCAGAAGGTCCGGGCGGGTACAAAACATTATGTAGCCGTACCCCAGGGATTGTGACTCGGGTCTTACAGAACTCACATAAGTTCCGCGTACGGGTATGAAATTCTTACAGCACTTCCAGAAGTTTCGTGCTCGGGTATGAAAGTTTTACAGACTTCCAGAACTTCCGGGTATTGTGGCACGGGCGTACAGAAGTTACAGAACTTCCGGGCAGGTATCGACATGCTGTACCCGTACCCCGGGTCTTTGTGCCACCGGTGTACAGAAGTTTTAAAAGTTCCGGATACGGGTATAAATGTCGTACAGAACACACAGACGGTCCGAGTACGGGTAGGGTTGTACAGAACTCACACAAGTCCCGGGTAAGGCTAATTCCCGGGTAAATACCCGCCTCAAAAGGGAAGAAAACACAACAATTTGACTCGTCAAAAACAGACACAATCGTCAACGCATTTTCAATTACTGCGATTGGCATACTGCATACACTGATGCACTAATAGGAAATAACACATCGTCTACTACTACTGCTGTTCTTCTGTAACACAGGTCATACCAGAACGTTCCGCGGCTGTGGCGCCTAAAAATAGATAATGGCGGTCGAGAGCCCAATTTTAATTTTTCCACTAGCTCGACTAAGCCATGTTCCACGACAAAAAAAAAGCAGAGCAACCGAAAACACAGAGAGTAGTTCAAGACTTAGATGATATGGTAGCGAAATCTGCATTATTCCGATCGTAAAAAAACATTGAGAGTACGTACTACGTGGTTTCCCGATAAGAGAAAAAAAGAAACCGTTGTTTCAAACAAATCGAATCGAATTCAACTCGATTCATAAAGAAGAAAAATTTCGATTCAAAAGTGTCCTTCGTTAATACGTTAATGCGTTCCCTCAGAAACGAAGAAACATCAACAACAGGTGCTCTTATTGTATGATACGTACTGCTGGCGGTGTTCGATGTTCGTTGGTGTAGACAAAACATGACATCCTAATTAACACATAATACTCTGGATGAATACCACAATACTGAGCTCCCCAGGTATTGTAAAAAAGGTATACTCGTACCCCGGGTATTGTGCCATAGTCTTACAGGAGTCAGAGATTCCGGGTAAGGGTATGAGGATCTTATAGTGCTCCCAGAAGTTCCGGGTACGGGTCCGGAAGTCTTACAGAACTTCCAGAAGTTCCGGGCATTGTGGCACAGGCGTGGAGAACTCACAGACGTTCCGAGCGGGTACAAAACATGTTGTACCCGTCCCCCTGGTATTGTGGCCACGGGCGTACAGAACTTCCAGAAGTTCCGGGTACGGGTATGAATGTCGTATTGAACCGCCAGAAATTCCGGGTACAAGTGTGAATGCCCTACAGAACTTCCAGAAGTTCTTTGTAGGGTAATACCCGGGGGTAAATACCCAGGGTACGGTTTGTACGGACCCTACAGAACACACTCAACCTTGGAACATTCATACCCGTACCTGGAACGTCTGGAAGTTCTGTACGCCAGTGCCACAAATACCCGGGATACGGGTATCTCATAACTTATGTGAGTCTGTGCGCCTGAGCCACAATACCCAGAAATTCTGTGAGTTTTGAAACACTTCCGTACCGTACCCGGAAATCCTGTAAGTTCTGTAAGATCCCCATGCCCATATTATCCGGAACTTCTGTGACTTCTGTACGACTACCCGTGGTACGGGTATACCTTTGTTACAATACCCGGGGAGCCCACATCAATTAGTTCAGGTTTGAAACCAAAGAGTGTATGATGCACTTAATTATGACGTTATATATTGTCAGTGAGACTAACCGAACACCGAACATCAGCGGTATGTATCATGTGTTGCTGTTGTCGTTGTTGCTGTTGTTGTTCTCACATTAACTCGCATAATCAAGTCCGTGGTCACAGGACAGGCTCCAGTCACTCTGAAGCTCAGGAATACCCCACGGAAGAAAACAAAAATCAAACCAAAAGTGGTACACGCATATATCATACGAGCTGACGCAACTAATGCCTCCGCCAAAAAAAAATAAAGTGAAATCGGGAGTCAGCCTACGACGTGCCAGGTTCATACTACTACTGTTGCATACGCCTCACTGCTCGCGCCTGAAAAAGCCCTACTATACCGCTAGCAACCCAGGAAGACTAACACGGAAATATGATGGAAAAAAAAAAAAAAACACGTGATACCTATCACTACGCATACGCATGTCAGACTCAAGTCAACTGGAAAAAAAGAAGAAAAAAGAAAAGAAAATATAAGATAAGAAAAGAAAGCGAAATGGAGAAGGAAAAAAAAGAGAAGAAAAGGCAAGAAGAAAAGAAAAGGAAGCAAGGAGAGGAAATACAAGAAAAAAAATACTAGCAGACACTTGGAACTGACTAAATACGGCATTGGGCTCATAGAGGGTATCAAGTGCATCAATGGTACTGGGGAAAGAACGCAACAGCGCGAAGAAGTCAGACCGGCGTTACGATACTTGTGACGGCCATTAGAAGGCCAACAAGCTTCAGGACGATGATGGCCGGACCTAGACTTCAGTCTCTTGGGCAGGACGCCCCCCTCCCTCCCCGCCCCCCCTCCCTCCCCCCCCCGCCGCGCTACCCCCGGCCGCTTCGGCATGCCGACGGTGGATGCCGCTGCCGCGGCCTTTGCGTGTCGCTATGCAGCTTTGCATCTCTCCGCGTCATGCCATTTCCACATGAATGGCTCTGCTCTCTTCGCTACCGGTCGAAACCATCCGCCGGCCTTTTGTGCGGTATTTCGCCACCCTTCGAACTCCATTCCAGAGACCGACATATCCTCCTCTAGGTGCACCATTCAGTCTTACATACTCCGGAGTATTACATTTAATAGTAACGCCTACTACTGTATAGATAGGTCCTGTTCACGTTTCTTTGGTTTCTGAAGGCACTTATTATATGTTATATAACGAAGGACACTTTTGAATCGAAAAATATTCTTTTTTTTATACGAATCGAATTGAATTCGATTCGATTTGGTGGTGGAATCATACGAATTTGGCTCGTATCGGGGAACCACGTATTGCGTGTTGTCAACGTTGTATTTTTCCGGTCGGAATACAGACATATATGCCGTGACGGCGATGCAGCTATACCGCCGTCATCGATGTATTGAATTATCATCTGTGTTTTCTCGGTAGATTCGCTCCTTTGTCGTGGCACTTTTTTTGGCCTACCGGACCAGCTCGTGGCGGCCAAAATTGAAAATTGGGCTTGCGACCGCCATTATTTTTTTTTTGGCGCCACAGCCAGGGTACGCTATGGCATGATCTGTTACTACAGAGCAGCAGCCGCGAGCGCGGCTGTTGCCGCGATCGCCACTCATTGAAGTTCACGATTTATCGCCTCTCTCGGTGGTGGTTTTGTCAAACTACGACACGTTGCCTCGGGGACGTGGGCCCAGTGAGAACATGCCATGCAAGTTGGATTCAATCTTCCACTTCAAATCGAACCCCCACCCAAGGGGGTCGGGTGTGACCCGTATCCCGAACTTTTGTAAGTTCTGTAGGACCCTCATACCCGTCCCGGCACTTCTGTTCGTTCTGCACGCCGGTGCCACAATATCCGGAACTTCTCTGAGTTATTTACGACATTCATACCCGTACCCAGAACTTCTGTAACTTCTGCACGCCTGCGCCACAATACCCGGAGTACGGACACAGCACTTTTTGTACCCGCCCGGAACTTCTGTGAGTTCTGTACGGCTCTGTCATAACACCCGGAACTTCCGTACGTTCTGTGTAACACTCCCATACCCCTGCCCGAAACTTCCGGAAGTTCTGTAAGATTCTCATACCCTTACCCGGAATGCACAAACCTTACAAGGCATAACCTTGAAAAAATCCTCTTTGGTCGATGTTACAGCTGAAGTGTATTTTTAATGCATGTAATATTAATAATACTACTCCTATTGCATTTACTTGGTATATGTTGTGCTGCTGTTCCTCTGTATTTGCAGGATTGTTGATGGGTCAAGCCAGTCCTAGCGGGTCGGTTCGGGTCGGGTCGGGTCGGGTCGGGTCGGGTCGGATCGGATCGGATCGGGTCGGGTCGGGTCGGGTCGGGTCGGGTCGGGTCGGGTCGGGTCGGGTCGGGTCGGGTCGGGTCGGGTCGGGTCGGGTCGGGTCGGGTCGGGTCGGGTCGGGTCGGGTCGGGTCGGGTCGGGTCGGGTCGGGTCGGGTGGGGTCGGGTCCGACTCGACCCGACCCGACCCGAACCGAACGGAACGGAACCGAACGGAACCGTGAATTATCACAAATTCCTGGCCCCACCCGACCCGGCCCGTAAGATTTTGAAACCTCATGACCCGACCGGACCCTGACGCGTGAGGGTTTGACTACCTCTTGACCCGACCCCGCCTGAGCCGCAGGCTCCGTATGATCCGTGAGAGCAGGTCATGTCGCGAGATTTTTCTCGCGACCCATTGGCTAGACCCGTGGATCAGACACACGTGTTGGTTTTTCGAGAATAATTATTTTTGTGTTTTTTTACCCCTCAGTGATATGTGACCTGGGTGCAGTGGGTATGAATAGATAGATCTAGACTGTAATATAATTTTATGTTTTTCGGCGTTTTAAATTACGAATATAATATGTATGTTCAAAAAGGAGTAGTAGTATCAGCACCACAGATAGAGGACCTCGGATAGGAAGTAGTAATGTTTCGAATGTGCTGGATCTGTGGATCCGATTCACCGGTCTTACCCGCGGGTCAGAAGAAACCAAATCGTGGTTCAATGTGGCCTGGCGCGTGACATGACCCGTACCTCGCGCAAAATGCCCCAACCCGACGAGTGGGTTTTAAAGAACGTTCTGACCCCGACCCGACCCGACCCGACCCGACACGTGAGATTTCGAAAACCTCATGACCTGACCGGCGGGTGGGGTCATGACCCGCGAAATGCTCTGGGATGTTTTTATTATTGTGTCTACTACCTTCTCTGCTTCGTCTCTCTTTTTTCTGTGTTTTTGCGAGGTTTCTTTTTGCTGTGGTCTGTGCTGTTGCTTTTGTGGTCTACTTTTTTTTCAAAAGTTGTTGGTTTCCGAGTATTCTGTTGTGTTGTTATGACCTTCGGCGTACAGTAAGAGTCCCCCGCCAGTCGGGCGCAGGTGTGCCAGAGCATTGTGACCGCCTCGTTGAGGGAAGCCGTCGTTTCCGTTCCAGGCTATGAGGGCATTTCCCCAGACGCGTCAACCGATTTTGACGAGGGCTCTTCACGGGTCATGGCACTCGCCCGTGGGTTGGGTCAGGAGTTTTTTAAAAGCTCACGGGTCGAGTCGGGTCGGGTCGGGTCTAGACAACTGGTTTTAACGCCTCGTGAGTAGGGTAGGGTCGGGTCAAAATGCTGGGAAAACTCACGGGTCGGCTCGGGTCATGACCCGCGAGGTACGGGTGATGTCACCGGTCAGGCCACTTTGCCCCACAAGTTGCCTTCTCCTGCCACGCGGATGGGACCGGTAGATCTGACCCTCGGATCCAACACATCCAACGCTAATCCTTGCCATGCAAGAGCCTCTGTGTCACAGCGCTGCTGATCCTCCTTTTTGATCATTTTGGTACGCCAAGCCTGTGTGCATGGTCATACCCATATCTATACACACACCTTCATCCACACAACACGCTAATGCGGGGCAAACAATCTACTGCAGGATGGAAATATTATCCATGAGTCAACCCGTGGGTCGGATCCACGGGTCGAACGCGTGGGTTGTGAGGAAAAATCTCGCACGCCAAGGTGACCGGACCCACGACATTATCTGCTTTCATGGATCATTCGAAGCTTGGCGGGTCGGGTCAGGTTGGGTCAAGAGGTGTTCCAACTCTCACGGCTAAGGTCCGGTCGGGTCATCAGGTTTCGAAGTCTTACGAGTCGGGTCGGGTTGGGTCAGAATTTTCGTGGGTCTGGTCATCTGACTCGACCCCGCAAGACCCGACCCGACCCGACCCGACCCGACCCGACGCGACCCGTCCCGCGAGGTACTAAGAAACCTGGTGAGTGAAAAGCCCTGATTTCGACCACATATTTCCGGGTACCGCCTTTCTCAGACCGCCTTTATTGGGATACCCCTACTGTGTTGAATGTTTCGTTGTTTGCTGGGGGGATCGACAGGAGGAGGCAGAGCGCATCGGAAATGCAGACTTGCTGCTGGAGGGCACGCTGCACCCGGATGTGATCGAGAGCACCACCAGCTAGCACCAGCTACAAGGCTCCCTCGGCCACCATCAAGAGCCACCACAACGTGAGTTTATCTCCATGACCAACAGTAGCAGCTCATCTCATCAGTAAGCCCACCAGCAGTCCCAGCTGTATTTATAACAGCAGCTGAGGAGAGGCAGTAGGTTCAGCACAAGGTATAGTTCGGAGTACCAGCAGGTGCGGTACTGAAAATAATATTTCTACAAACGCGTAGCGAGAGGGTCCGCTCGGCCACCACAAGCTGCGCTGGCGAAGCGCTATACGTCTTCGGCATTAGCTGCCACAACGCGAGCTAAGGTCAACCGAGTTCACTCAGCAGTTGCTCTATCAGTAGGCCCAGCAATACAAGTGCATATATGCAAGGTTTGCGCGATGACGCGCAGCGCTAAGTCAACGTGACTCCAAAACCATCGGACAGTAGAGCGTCGGTCGAAGCAAATTTGTTTTCGGTCGCGATGTTAGCGCTAAATTGACACCTGATATCTACGTGCCTACGTGTCAGGGCTGAAGGCTGACGCCGGAACGCGAAAATGAGCAGAATACGACGTCAACACTTACTCTACAGCAGCGTTATATTCTACCTGGTATTATTTTCAATCCGATTTACAGGATCGCGGCCCGCTCATGGAAAGTAGACTTGAGGTAAGGAGAATTAGCCTTGACGTTTATGTTTACTATTATGGTAGAAGATATTTTTGGCTCCCAGAACTGAAGTATAGGTCAAATATACCGTTTTTCACGGCTGGACTGTCAAAAACACCGATGCACTCTTCATTATCCATCCCGCAGTTTTCCGAGGGCTTTCTGGGGCAGTTCTCCGTTTCACCAGGGTCTCATTTTGATTTTGGGCGCAACCAATCAGTTTTCAGAAATAAGCATTGTTGCTCAAAACTGAGGCCAAAATTAAGGGATATTTGGGGATATTTGGCAAGAATTCATGAGGTCTTTCTTCAGTCTTCAGAACTGGCAAATTGGGCGAACAGTCAAATATCGAGTCTAGAGAAAGAGATCAGTGCGTCCGAAAGCTCTCGGAACACGACGGGGAGCATCTTGCAGAGTCTATGGGTGTTATCTTGGTAGGTCGTTCCGCCGAGCAAATCGCGTACATATGATCAGCCTAAAAATCTCAGTTCCGAGGGCCCAATTTTTTTTGCCATAATAGCTGGTATTTTTTAGGAGTACACGAAAGAAAATAGCATGTCGGCTAATTGCCAGCATATGTGTCACCGGAAAGGACGGCCTCAAAACGGTACTTATTTATTATTTATTAGTAGCACTACTCCTTCGTGTACAGCCACTGCTACTGGTTCCCAGATGGCCAAGCGTTTTCACAGTCAGTGCTTTTCCAGGCAATCGGCACTACTCAACCGTCACCATTATATTGCTACCACTGAACGGTATTCGTCGTATTGCACATGTACTCTGCATTCTGGTTGAAACTACTGCGCGCGTGTGTTCCGACGCGGAGAAATTGATGTTGTCGGTAGTGCCTTCTGGAGTGGTTTTGCTTGTCGTTCTACTGAAAGTAGTCGGAACATTTTACACTGAAGAACGGAACTAACACGTATTATCACGAACCGAACTAATAATAATCAGACGGGCAGCTGTTGTCGTTATCGGTTGTGCCCTCGGGTGGTGTGGTGCTCGTCATTCTATTGAAAATAGTCGAAAATGGCTACAACGGAAGCGAAAATGTGAGACGAACTAGTGTCAGCGTATCGCGAACAATGAAGAATGAACGAACGATTGAAGGTTTGACTGCGTTCAGACCGCTACGCCAATTTATTAAATTTTTACAATCAGCGTGTCATGAAATTATAGCGCTGGGGACTGGCTCAGTAGGTATTGGCAGTACTAATCTACTGGAAATAGTTATCTTCTGACGGTAATAATCTTCTGACGGTCACAATCTACTGGCAGTAGTAATCTACTGATTGACCCGGCCAGTATATTAGACAGTGGTTTTTATCTGACGTACGTCCAATAAACACTCTATATGATAGTACGGGAACCCACCAAATGCCGGCCGAAAGCTGGCGAATGAGGTACTACGGTAAGTAGTACTTCTCCGAACCCCCTCCCCCTTCTCCCTTCCCTTCCTCCCCCTCAATCTGGTTGTTGTTCTGCTCTTTTTTTAAAGGACGTACGTGTGTTTTTGCTGTTGCAGATATCAGGCGCTGGTATAAATGACACGGAGTTGCTGTGTATCCTATTGTAGTATACTGCTCGTCTAAGTTGCTATGTTGTCTTTTGGTCAACTCTGTTTCCTTTGTTTCTTCCCTCGGTTTTTAGTCGTAACGTTTTGCCGGTATGGTTTTGTCCGCTGAAAGATCTCCGCCACCCCCCCCTGGCTGTTGTCCTGTTCACGCGTTTCTTCCTTTGGCCTGCTTCCTGTTTGTACGCTATAATATCTCCGCCACCCCCCCGGTTGGTGAGATTTTTCACGCGTTCCTTCATTCCTTCCTTCCACTTTTTTTCATATTTAGTGTCTTTCTTTGCGTTGAGTACCCACTACCTGATACCGGTGACATGTACGAGTAGCGTTCCTTCGTTTTTTCGTTATGTTTTTTGTTCTGTTTTTTTCGTATCTTGTCTGTCTGTGTTTTCTTGCGTTTTGTTTGCTGGTGGGAGCCTGTCCCAAGGGTGGGATCGATGTAGTAGCGTTAACTATTGAACACCTAGTGCTAAATAAATACCGTACATCAAGGGTGCACGGAAAAAAAATTCTTCGACACCTATGTCCTATTTTCTTATTTTGACCCTCCCAGACAGGGGGGGAGGGTACCAGGCACCCACCCCCCCCTTGTCGACGCCATACAAACTTCTATATAAAACCTTCCTACACTAATTCTCATATAAAGGACACCGTGTGCTACAGCATGAGCTGCTGCGTACCGTAGATACACAGAGAGCGATAGAGAGGAGCAAGAGGAGGCTCGTAGTTCATGAGTACGAGTGCTAGCTCCAGGGGAGACCGGCCAGAGCCATTGGCGGATCCCTTCGACAAGAAGGCATGGCTGGAGGGTGTTTGTCCGAAGAAGTTCGACGGCTCCGCGTACGTTTGTTGACTCTTCGTTCAAATTGTGTGGCCTAAATATAGCGGGGAGCCTTGATGGAGCACTTGTTAACCAATTCTGCGAAGCATGCAGACGTCTGAAACTAGGACAGAAAACGAGATCAACTACTACGAGTACAGCAAGAGTACAGGTCAATCGGGTTGTCGCTTAAGAAAAAATGGAAAAAAAATAAAACAAAAAAAAATTCGCCCCTTCGGGGGGGGGGGGGGGGGGGGTACATAAGTGTGCTGGATTGGGATCTTCGTGCACCCTCGCATACATATAATAAAAATTAACATATATATGTCACGATTTTAATGCACCTGCGCGAACACCAACACTGAAGAACGTGACATCATCGCCATACATACGTGGCATATATTTTTGTTGGTTTTTTGTTGGTTTTTTCTTTGTGGATGATGACCGCAACCATTCCCTGGCTAATACGGTATTGAGCCCCGGATGTGATGGGAAATGAAGCGAAAATCGTAAGTTTGGGGCCTCCGGCGGCGCCTCCAGCGGGGCCTCCTCCCAAGCGGGAGGTGGCCTATTGGCCGAGCTACTCTCGGCGTTACTCGCTTTGCTCGGCCAGTATTCACAGTGTAATCGATATTGACCGAGTCAACCAGTACCCAGCCCTAGGCAATAACGTGTCACAATTAATTTTTGCCGACCATTTTGCGGGATGCTGTTGTTGTTGTTGTTGTTGTTGTTGTTGTTGTTGTTGTTGTCACATTAACTCGCACACAATCAATTCCGTCGTCACAGGACAGGCTCCAGTCACTCACTCTGGAGTGGAAGAATACCCCAGGGACACGTATATTATAAAAAATGAAAATACACTCCAGCTGTGAGATCGAAGATTTCGTCGAAACTCATCTTTGCAAGCTGTGTGTGATACTCCGATCACACGTATATATCATAGCTGAATCAAGTCATACATTCCCCGAGAAATATAAGAATGAAATCGAGAGCCAGCGAACGTACGTGCCAGGCCCATACTGGTGTATACGTTTCAAGACTCGCAGCTGAAGCCAACTACACCTCATGTCACCCAGGAGACAATGCCAAAGCATAAATCTGAGGAGAAAACTAGCAGAAGCTATCAATAGTTACCTTGAGAAGACGGCGAGAGAAATGTAAAACGAAGCAAGGAAATAACGCGTTCGTAATAAGTTACGTAGTCTCGTCAACAAGGGGTAATGCAAGCTACACAGCGCTACGAAAAATGTCAACAATAGTACGCGCCCGGTCTAAGCCAAAGAAAGTTGAATAAGACAACGGCGTATGTATTCCACGTAGCTAGTGCATACAAGGCATATACATGGCCTTTCCTGTAGAGGGGGGGGGGGGCAATAACAAATCAGCCAACCAACCAGTCATCGCTATCAATGCATGCGTACACCAGACCCAAGTTAGTCGGAGAATAAGAAAGAACAATAAAGTAGAGAAGAAGGAAATATACTCGGAGGAAGCAAGGGGAGGAAAGGGAAAAAGCACCACACTGATTAATGGCAGTCTCTACAAACGGACTGAACACGACATTGGGCATATAGACGGTATCAAGCGCGTAAAGGGCGCCGGGGGAGCACGAAAACGCGAAGAAGTTCGGGCGGCCTTACGCTAGCTTCTTACGACCATGAGGCGAGGCGGCACAGAAACGTCAGGACGATGATGGCCAGAGTCAGACTCCAATCCCTTGATCAGGACGCCTCCCCTCCCCCTCCTAGCCGCCCCCCCCCGCTGTTTAGAGCTTCTGACTGTGGGTTTCGCTGCCGAGGCCTTCGGTTGTCGCTCTGCAGCTCTACAGCTCTCCGCGTCGTGCAATTTCCTCATGAATGCCTCTGCCCCCTCCTCTACACGTCGAGACCATCTGCCGGCCTTCTGTGCAGCCTTTCGTCACTTTTTGAACTCAATGCCAAAGTCCGTCGTATCCTGCTCCAGCCGCACCGTCCAACCTAGCTCGTGCCCCTCTTTCTATTGCCCCCTCACCTCCAACCTGCTCCAAAATTTGCCCTCCGTGGCAAACTCTCGTCCCCCCTACGTGGCACGAATCCCGCGAACAATATTCTCCGTTTCCGCACTGTCGCCTCTATGTTCTCGGAGGCTGTCTTTGCAAGCCCGTCGGCGTACGACGTGGCCGTCGCGCTTCCGTTTCCACCTGCCGAGGCATCGGAGGAGTATGCAGTGGTTAGCCTGTCGTATCCTGCCGTGGTCAAGCTTGTTAGGGCTACACGTCGAGCACCCGTAGAGTAGTGTCTCGATCACCCCGGCTTTCAGTATCCTCACCTTCAGCCGTAAGCGCACACCCGGGCGGCTATACATTTCCATAATGTACCTCCGAAGGCACGCTCAGGCCCTCTGAAGACGCTGCGTTACCTCGACGCTGAGCTCCATCCGCGCTGATATCCCGGCCCAAGAACACAAATTTCGATGATCGTTTGTTAGTCTGGCTGGTTGCATTGATGGTGAACGACGTCTTTCCCTCATATTTCGTCTGCAGGCACATGACCTCCGCTTTGGCCTCGGAGACCGTAAGCCCGAACGCCGAGCACGCAGTCACGATCACCGTCATCACCTTTTCCAGCCCTCCTGGTGTTCGCGCTACGACGCCCGAATCGTCAGCGTACAGCATACCCCACAACCCCTGCGCCTCCTGCGCTTCTTCCTTCCCCCCCTCTCCCGTCGACTTTGCCTGTGCGTGGTGTGCCCTTCTTTTTCCCTTTCTCCTTATTTCGTTCGAGCTGCACCATGTGGTCTATTTTTGCTGCATCAGCGAGGAAGCGTTTGTCGGCCACCCGCAATACCGTCGTGTAAAGCATACTGAATAGCAGTGGTGCGAGCACACACCCTTGCTGCAGCATCGTATTAGTAGCGTATCGCGAATTAATACATTGATTAGCGTTGTTGCGGAGCGCACGAGGAGCTGAGTGCTGTGATTTCGGGATCGACACCAACAACAATAAATACTGACCGACACCAACAACAAAAAGCTGATCGGCACAAACAGAGGCTCAAACGCCAGCTTCGAGCGACCTAACGATAGAACACACGTACTGTAGTTGCTATCGTATCTACATCTAGTACAATGCTAGGATAGGAGAAGTGTTAATGCCGCCTTTTTCCCTTTTCGACCGCTGGTTTAGAGCTACTCGCACGAGTGACTCTGAATCTCACGGACACGACAACTTTTAGGAGACTTGCTTGGCGTAGCGTAGCTAGCAATATTATACCATTGTGGATTCGTATCGTACAATTCCAGCAGCCAGCGTTGCTTCGAATGGTGGATGCTGCAAGCGTCACTATCGTTGGTCATTTTGACCCTCTGCATTCCCTCAGACTATTTTTCACGGTCCAGCACCAGGCCGCACATACGCAACTTGTATGCACTAGTTTCTTTATCCGTCGGTGTTTTTTACGAAGGAAAAACTGCCCTGATTTCCTATATTTTTTCCTTCTTTGACGTGCGACATATATTTTCTCTGATATTTTCTTTTTTTTCTTCTTGACGTTTGCCTCACCTTTTTGCTCTTTACAGGTTGGTTGGGGGCTGCCGGACACGATGCACCTCAAGCGCATGAAGCCGTTGAGGGAAATTCTTCAAGGTATGAAGCACAGTTCCACGGCAGCACTATAGTTGGACCGCAAGCTACTACAGTGGCGGTGTTTTCCTTTTCTGTTTCTGCAGCTCCTCCCTTCAGAGGGCCTGTACTTCGAAGTGTATCCCATCCTCATACAATACATACAGTATTAAGAGTAAAGCGAAAGTGGTATTAATACCACTCTATCTATGCATGCACAATCCCATGGACTTCTAGGTATGTATACAGAGCAGGCATGCTGCAAAACAAGAAACAAAATGGCATTCCAACTATTGATTATCACTCATGCCCCCTCGGAGCCCCGCACCCCCCATGCCGTGCTAAGCCCCCCTAACTACTGCTTTCTACCACCGTAGCCTTCTCGAGAGACTGAGTGGAATTCGTGTGTGTATGTGTGTGGGTTTTTGTGAAGCCGGAGCGCCTGGCTTACCTTTGCACATGGACAACCCCCCCCCCCCCCCCTAGCCCCGTACAATGCTTCTTTCTACTTAATACCCATGTTAAACGACGAAGCGACAGCACTGGATGTGGCCAAGCGCATGGGCGAGTATAGCGTCTTGCACCAGACTCCCCCGCCTCTTCCGGCGTGGCCTCTGTTCCCCGTCCCCTACAGCCCCTTGCTGCCTCTCCCTCCCCCCTCCTCCCCGACTCATGCTACTCATGCTTCGATAGACTTTTCGGCTCGAATGTTTCCTGAATGACGAGGCTCGTTATCCCAAAATCGTCGCAATTTCGTCATTCATGCACATGGCAGCTTCTTGGCTTTTGTATACCTATAAGCTACTTGCATTGAGGATTTTAATCGGGTGGCCATTTTCCTTCACCTCTCGAAAACAAATCTATTTTGGGGTGGGGTGTCGAGCTCGCTCGTCATGTGAGGCGTCTTCGAAAAACAAAGGGTGCACGAACATATACCGTCGCCTGTCTCTCCCCCTCTCCCCCCAAAAAAATTCAAGCCTCTTTCTGGTGGAAATATTCACGTAAGGAAGAGGTGAGTGCGCTAGGCGTTAGCCTGGGCATGCACGAATTAGCGCCCCCCCAGCCCCCTCTTTGGCTGGCGATTGCACCTAGCGATAGAGGCAGATCATTTTGCGCGAGGTGGAGAGGTTTTATTCAGCACGGGGGAAACCATCGTATCACGTAGTAATTATGGTAAGACGCCCGCGAGGCAGTTACCTACACTCCCATTGCTGCGGCCATACCGGAAATGCAATAACTCATTGAAGTTGTCATGCAAAGGCAAGTCCGCCTCACACGCGGTTGTAAATACAATGCACCTTGCCCTTCATGCGACTCGCCGAGCACCTCACGGCGCTTCGCGCTCGGAGCAGGCAATGTCTGCCTGGTTGGTGAAAACCCGACATGCTCCGTCCCTGCATTGTAAGGAAAGGAGTCAATATTTTTGAGACAGCAGTACGGCATGCATGAGATGAGTATACCCCCCCCCCGCCCTTTATCTCCCACCCGCGCTCCCCTTACCCCCCCCCCCCCACTCCTCCTCCCCCTCCCTATTTCTGTAACACTTGGTGTACATGTTGTTGACAGGCGGACGCGATCATAGTGAAGGAGCTGAACACCGCGGGGAGTTCCCGCGATATTGGACAGGCGTTTGCCGCCCTCTTGCCCGTCAAGAGGGTCGGGGTCATGGGAGACAGCAGGTGATGTCATTTCCTTCAAGCACATGTGTTGAGAGTTTTAACGTATATAGTATACACCAGGTTACGTTTAAAATTATACCTGGTGTTTCATTTGTTTCGGTCCCCCTTGTCTTTGTCTTCTGGTGTTTTTTGTATGCTGTATGCTTTGCTTTGGCCGCCCTCTTTCTCGCCCGTCAATAGCCTCCGGGATCCTGGGAGACTGCAGGTGGCAGGGGTTTCCTTGCGCTCAGAAAGGCTTTTTCGAAGCTTTTCATTTTATTTTTTGGAATTGTTCGTTTTTTGAAATGTTCGTTTGTTCCTTTTGGGTTTGTTCTTGTCGTAGATGTTGCTTTATACCCAGTACTGTTTTTCGGGGTTGTTTCGTGGATTAAATGCCTGTTGCCTGGGCCATTCTATTGCACGCCATGAGCACCGGGATCATGGGAGACTACCGATCTTTCACTTTAGCTTTTAAATGTTTCTTTTTTTTTTGCGCTTGCTGTCTTCTTGCCCGTCGAAAGCGTCGAGGTAATGGGAGATAGCAGGCGACATGGGCTTGCTTTCCTGGTGGTTTCTCTTGTGTTTTGGAGTTTCATTTCACGTATTTTTGCCACAGTCTCGTTTCGTGTTTTGTTACGACTGAATAATAGTTTTGTACGTTCTTTTGCTGTTTTTTTGTGTATGTGTTTTGTTTCGTGCTCGTCTGTTTGTTTGTTGTATTGGGCTGGCCTGGTATATGTGTTTCAGTATTGTGTATTGCGCGTCTGTTTTTCAGTTCATTTTTTGTCGTGGTTCGTTTTTTGTTCGTTTTTTGCTGCTAATGGTTGTTACCCTTTGCGCGTTTGCTCATTGCTAGATACGACTTGTGTGTGCGCATATTGTGTTTTTTCATATTTCTATAGGAAGTACCATGCGCGATACATTGCGTGCAGACGACGGACTAAATGACGACCGATTGGTATCACATGCCCTACGAGGTTTTGGGGCGAATCTCAAATAGGTAAGTTTCGTTGGGGGGGGGGGAAGTCGATGTACTGTTATGTAGTCATTCGTATGTCGAAGGCTCAACTCGGAAGAGGTTTTTACCCTCCGCGACCATCTGGACAAGCTTACCCCGCGCTCACAGCCCCCCCCCCCCCCCGGTGCTATAACCTTCGTTCTATCGCGCATAGGGTTGTACCTGGTAGACATATAACCATGGTCGTAAAACATGTGTTCCCAACATATTTTTTAGTGGGTTCGGTTGGCTTTGGCCTAGTATACTATTTCGTATAGCTTTTTTTGTTATTCCTCCAGCGGATGGGGAAATATAAAGCTTAAGCGCACCACACTTCCACGAATTTTCATGCACGTCGTGTGTCACTTTCACTCATTTTGCGTTCGCAATTCGTCGCTATTTCCTAGCTGGCGTATCCTCACTTCCCGTGGTAGCGACAACGCGAGCTGTTCCTAGCGGCGGTCGCCGTTACTACTACTACTACTACTACTACTACTACTCCAGCAGCAGCAGCTGCCGTTCTGTTCGGATGCCTGAGTATGTCGGCCCGACCTGAACCCTGGCCATCAGGTGCGGCAGAGATGGTCACCTGGAATGTCATCATTTCGGGTAGTGTGGAGTTTGCGCAAGCTCACCCATTATCTTGGCCCTCGGTCATGACAAAGTAGCTTTCAGCCAGACTTGATCCAGTTACGGCCCACTCTAATCATTCGGGCGTTGGTCCTGGGATATATGACGTTCAACGGTTTCAATGCCGTTGTCTTGTTATCTCCTTCCCAGCTCCTACCCAGCCAACTTTGATATATATCCCGCGAACACGCTGATGGTAGCGTGGCGTGGACTTCGCATTTTTTCTTTTGGGAGTTGATTATATCTTGACTTTAGTATAGCGACAATGACCCCCACCCACGATGATCGCGATATTTTCAAGCGTCTATTGGATATAAAACTTGAGCGCAGTAGCAATACGAGTAGGAGAAGATCATGCTGCCCTCATCTCGTACCGGTCTGTTGCATTCTAATATTGATTGTTTCGGGCATATATATTTTTCATCGCCAGCCAGCAGCGATCGATGCCGTAATCGTCTATCTCTCGTCGTCAGCTTTTCGCTTTGAAGTCTCAAACCCTACAGCCTTAAACGTTAACCCATTTTTGACTTTAGTATCTTGATTTCAGTACATACTGGAAAAGAACGACGATTACTGCGATGTTTTATTCGCGTCTACGAGTAACAGCGTGAGCGCGCAAAAGTAGTACAAGTAGGATAGGATCATGCTGCCTGCAACTGTCCCGTACGAGACTTTTGCATTGTTGTCGTTCGAACAGGGGAGTTCTCACTGACAAAAAAAAGCCTCACCCACATGCCATTTCTTTTTTACGGAGCCAGACCGGGGGGGGGGAGGGTACTCATTTGTTGCTTGCCTTAGTCATTTGACCATTGACCACGCACCCCTTTTGGAGACGGAGCACCGTTCATACTCTGAATAGATACACCTCCAACATTTGGGCGCTCATTACGCTTTTTTCATATACTACATAGAAACTGTTTGCCTATCCTATCCCCATCCCGTTTCGCCGTCTGCGGCCACCATTTATCTCCCAGGATTGCGATCGTTTTCTCGCTATTCTCTAGTCTACCGAACTCTTCCATGTCACATACGTCTAATTTCCTCATTTCCTCTGACGCATCCCGTTCCTCCTTGGGTATTTCGTATTTCACATTCTCCTACTATGTGGGTCTTACTCTCTTTTGTTGTGCCACACGGGTACATATTTGTAGCCACGCCCTCCTCCTCCCGACTACTGGTATGTATTTTTCTTTGTGGTAGGTCCAGGTCCCCTACACGAAATCGCAGTTTCAGCTTTTTTGCGTTGTCCATTGGGCCGTGCAGATAGGGTTTCAATTCCAATCTCTTCCCTCAACCCCCCGTATGTCTCTAAGTGCTTCTCTTCTTTCACCTTTTCTCTTAGCGCTTGCCTTTCCCTTTTTTCTATTCGTTCTTTTACTTCTGTGTTGTACCCGCCAAAAACTTCTCTATAGACAACACCTCCTCTTGGCCTCCCCCTAAATCCTTCCATATTTTCTCGACTACGTTACCCTATCTTATTCCAGCTCGGTGAGGGGTTACTACTAATAAAACCATTTTTTGTTTTTTTTTTAGTCCTTTTTTTTCCGATTCGCACTGAAATCACGACGCTCCGATTCTTTTTTTCCTTATTTTCTGGGGGTATGACCCCGTTCTTTTTTTCTTTTTAGTACGCCCCTGACGCGGACACCATCTTTTTCATCGCTAACCACCAGTGGGGTGGGGTGGGGTGGGGTGGGTGGGGTGGGGTGGGGTGGGGTGGGGTGGGGTGGGGTGTTGTTGAAGGGGTAAAGAAAAATTAGTTGGCGGTTGTGAGGTTTGGTTGTGTTGGGGGGGGGGGGGATACTGAACTGGGTGAAGATCAAAAACCTTGCCTCAGAATGTGCGCCTCACCTAGTGCGCTAGTTTCTTTATTGGTGTCACGTATTGTTTCACCAGTAGCTAATGCGGGGCCCGTGGACGAGTTCAAGGCATTCAACAAGGGAACAGAATGATATTAATAAATGAACGGTACTTGTTCATATGATGCACAATATTATGGCGTCAACATTTTCCCAATTTTTGTTTCTATTTTCTGCTGCATTTTTCCGGACAAGTTGCATCCAGGTCGGCACGGGGCTTGGATTGGGGTTAGGTTTTCGGGCGTGTTTGATCCGTAATGCCTTCTCTGTGAGGCTGGAACCACACGCGTCATACCAGGTACCTGGTACCTGGCATGCCTGACCCGTTTTTCGTTCTTGCCTTATTCACCCAGACCTATTGATGGGTAAAGTGTAGCGACGCCAACTTATGTCCATGTATCCGCCGGATTCTCGTTTGTCGTTTGCTGTTCGTGTTTTCCGCGGCCGACCAATGGCCGACGTCCTCTCGACAGAATCATCAACGAGGTCAGACGGATCAACAGAGTGACCTACGACATCAGCTCCAAGCCTCCCGCCACGACAGAGTGGGAATAAACGACACAAATCAAACAAAGATGCGGGAGTTGCGGTGAACCAGAATTTCGAGGGACAGACGTATTGCTGTGTCGATATCCCTCGGAATGCACTAAGAGACAAAAGAAGACGAACGTTTTCTGTGCAAAATGAGGGACTGACTGCTGGGGTGTCCCGGTACAGAGCAAGGTACTGGATGCTTGGGTTTCTGTACAACCGAATGAGGCGCTGGTTTCTTGGGGGGGGGTTGCCTCGAGCTTGTCTTTGTTTTTGGGTCTTCCTCGATTTTTCGCTTCTGTGTTCTTGCTCTCTTAGCCCCCCTTTTGCATTTTTCATGCACGCTTTTGGATATGCGTTGCTTGAAAATTTGTGTGGCAAAAGGTATGCAGTGCAGTAGAAGAAGAATTCGGAGGGGCGATGAAGAGGAAACGAGCGCTGCCCAGGTTTCACGTTTTCCCCGTGCTTCTACCTCTCTGGTCATCTCTCGTTTTTTTTTTTTTTTTCGTCGTTTGAGGGCAGAGGCAAAGTAATCAAAGCTGCAGCTTTCCCTCCCTCCCTCCCTCCCTCCCTACCTCCCCCCCTTTTTGGTTTTGTTTCTGCTTTCTGCATTGGGAGATAACTCGGGAAGGTGCTCGACTCTCCTCCCCCTCTTTTATCTGCTTTTGCATTTTTTTTTGTTGGTTCACCTTTTACTGCTGGGATAGAATGTCCTCACTAAATCCGATTACGTGTTACGAGAGAATATAGGGCTGAACTCTTCTCACGATATGAAGGAAGGCGCGTATCGTGGTGGGGAGGGGGAGCCAGCTTATTAGTGAACCCGGGTATAGATTACCTCGAGGGATGGGGAAGGAGAAAGGGAAAAGGCATCCAAAATAGATGGTATGCGCTAAGAAAGAACCACTAGACAAAAAACGTGTGTCCTCAATGGTATACGTGGACCGGAGAGGAAGAAGGAATCTGCCGGTCCTCTCCCTCACCCCGCTCCTTCTGACATCTCTCTTCGTGCGTCCTTTGCGATATCCGACAGGGAGACTTTTAGTGCGTTGCTTGCCGTAAGAGAGGGGGGATGCACAGGAGGGATTCTTGGGTTTCTCCCTTCTTCTCATTTGCGTTTTCTCACGGGTTACGGCGGGAAGGAAGTGGTGGGGGCGGAGGGAGAGAGAGGCGAGAAACATAGCATCCCCCACCAACATTTAGCCTCTTTTTTTTCTTTTTTCCGGGGAGTATAATAGGGTGCGACGAACGAAAAAAGGGGGCGGGCTTAGGAAGAAGGGGTGAGGGGGGGGAGTGAGGCAATCAATGAATGCCAATTTTCTCGGGTAAGCTTTTTGGGAAAGTGGGCCGGGCCTACTGATAAATGTTTGTAGGGCGCGGGGGGGGGGGTCGAGGGCCGGTGGACAGGGAATAGTTGCGGGCGGTTGGGAGTGCGAAATACTTCGGGATGGAGGAGGGGGAGGGGGTTGTTTTTTTCGATAAAGAGGAAAACGTGTCACCCCCACTCTATCGGAACGGACGATCAGTGTGTAAGATTAAGAAATATGATAAAGCTTGGTCAATACCGACAATCGACGGGGTGGTTGGATGTGATGGCATACGGAGCGAAGGTCGTCGTGGAATTTCTGTGTGTGTGGTTGCTTTTTTTTCCACGTCTGGTTTGTTTCCGTTTGGTTAGCACTCAAAACACATATTACATTTTTGGAAAATGTGCTTTTCTTGCCCGTGATGCCTGAAAAAGAACAAGCCAGATTTCGTCCAGCCGATCTTAAGAGATGTATCGGAGTCTCCGCGCGGAACGGTCACTCGTAGATATGTTCACCGTCTCCGTCGTGTCGTCTTGTTGACCCGCTCCTTCCTTTATTACTATTTTTTTTGGTGTTATCTATTATCTGTTATACCCAGCAGCGCTCTGATCTGCCCCGATTTGAGAACTGTGCCGCATGCATATATTTGTCGCTGTCGCGCACACATCATCACCCCCTGCATCGTGATGAGCATACAGCACGGCGTACGGCCTCACACGACTAAGTACCCTGTAAACACGGCGTACACACCAACTTTCGTAAACAGCCGCTTAGGACACATCGTTCGCTAGAGGTGCACCACTTTGTTTCGGACAGGGCCGTCAATTGAAGAGCACAATATCAGTACCTTCGTTCACAAAAACACAGATTTTTATATCTGAAAACAGAAAGAAAAAAAATGGTGCGCCTCCCTCTACGGCAGCATGCATCCTGACCCAGAGAGAGAGAGAGTCGCTTCCTTATTTTCACACATCATTCGTTGTATATACCATACTACTAGTGCTGTTAATACCTGTAGACCATGGTACTGCTCATCATGCTCCGCACGTCCGAGTTCTTTGTCGAGCAGTCCGTTTCAGGGTCCGGTATGTAGCTCGAGACGTGTGCTTTTATAAAGAAGGTATCAAGTTATACCACTTTTTGGCAAAACGTCCTTTCGCCCACCCGAACACACGAGGTGGAGCTTGACCGTTCTGACGAGCTCCTCTCACAGGGCTGGTCAAGGGGTTTCGCAGGATCATTCCGGTTCTCTGACACACCACATGGTTCTGGAGATAACGCTTGGTTCTCATTTTAGGCTCAGTTCCCATTTTTCTGAAAACTCCGTTAACTTTCTGAATGACGAGACTCCTTGACCCCTTCAGAGCCCCAAAATCCCTTCCTATACTAACCCCAAGTGAATATGCCCCCCAAACGGGTTTCCTGCTGTGGAGGCGTTAACCCAATATATCGCCGATTGAATTTCATGGATTGTGTAGGAACATGCTTCTTTCCTTGTGCTGTGTTATAAGGCTTGGTTTTGGTCGTGCGATTTTCAGCGGGTCGCAGCTTAATTGTTTCCTACCAGCTGCAGTAGGTCGTTGGTTTGGGTGCTCGAGGTATCGATCCCCTTAAACAGTAGACACTGCTGCTGCCGTAGGGGCAACTATCAATCCTATTGTTATAGTTACTACAGCTACCATAATGGCTACTATAATGGCTACTATAGCTACTATAGCTACTATAATAGCTACTATAGCTACTATAGTAGCTACTATAGGTACTATAATAGCTACTATAGCTACTGTAGTAGATACCATAGCTACTGTAGTTACCATGAGAGCTACTACAGCTACTATAATAGCTACTGCAGTTGAAGCTACTATAGCTACTGCAGTTACTACAATAGCTACTATAGCTACTATAGCCACTAAAAAAGGTACCATAGCTACTGCAGTTACCATGATAGCTACTATAGCTACTATCAACCCTACCATGATAGCTACTACAGCCACTACAATAGCTACTACAGCTACTATCGCTACTATATTAGCTACTACCATAGATATTATAATAGCTACTATAGTTACTGTAGTTACTACGATAGCTACTACAGCTGCTATAATAGCTACTGTAGCTACCATAGCTACCGTAGTTACTATAATAGCTACTATAGCTACCATATATAACTACTATAATAGGTACTATAGCTATTACTGCAATTACAATAATAATAATAGCTGCTATAGCTTCCATAGCTACTATAATAGCTACTACTAGAAGATAGCTACTACTCCAGCTACTATAGCCCCCACGTCCTTCAAAACTCCGCCCCACCCCCCTCACCGGTTATTCGACTTACAAGATTCACTTGATCAAAGGTTGCATTTCCCTTCACAGCTGTCAGATTTTGTCCCCCTCAGAAACGGGTTTTATAGTTTCCGCGCACAGACTGACTAAAATCATCCTGTTGACCCTGATAGCTACACTGCTGTAGTTGTAAGGGGAGTCGCCGACCTATATCCTTAATGAGGACACACAACTGTTAAGGTTATTAGTGGGGTATTAGTCCGTTTGACCACTTGCAAAAGGTTGACCGATTGCTTACCCAAACTAAGCCTTATAACACTCTCCCCCCCTGAAACGGCGGGATAGCAGGTCGGCCGGATATACGGCGGACCTGTCTATATCCAGGTCGTTTCATTTCCTGGGCATACCGGGGAGAGTATTTTTCAAGTTCGACATGGGGAAAATCTGAAAAGTTTATTGATGTGGACGGTGGGGATCAAACCCACGACCCCAAAAGCCCATGGTCTGTCGACGACGCCATTTGTTAAGGTTATTAGTGGGGTATTAGTCCGTTTGACCACTTGCAAAAGGTTAACCGATAGCTTACCCAAACTAAGCCTTATAACACAACTCGTAATACGCGCGATCGGAGTATCACACACAGCTTGCAAAGATGAGTTTCGACGAAATCTTCGATCTCACAGCTGGAGTGTATTTTCATTTTTTATAATATAATAGTTACTATAGCTTCTATAGCTATTACAGCTACTATATATAGCTGCTATAGCTACTATAATATCAACTCTATTATATATATGGGTTTTATAGTTTCCGCGCACAGACTGCCTAACATCACCCTGTTGACCCTGACAGCTACACTGTAGTTGCAAGGGGAGTCGCCGACCTACATCCTTAATGAGGACACACAACCCGTAATACGCGTGATCGGAGTATCACACACAGCTTGCAAAAATGAGTTTCGACAAAATATTCGATCTCACAGCTGGAGTGTATTTTAATTTTTATAATATAATAGCTACTATTAATAGATACTATAGTTACTACTATGATAGCTCCTATAGCTACTATACGTAGCTACTTTATTTTTTAAGGCTTAGTTTGGGTGAGCTATCGGTTAACCTTTTGCAAGTGATCAAACGGACTACTAATACCCCACTGTGTGGGTAAGCTATCGGTTAACCTTTTGCAAGTGCTCACACGGACTAATACCCAATGTGTGTGTTGCTGTATTAGTGGGGTATTAGTACGTTTGACCACTCACTTGCAAATGGTTAACCAATCAATAGCTTACCCAAACTACACTCTCCGTCCCTGAAACGGCGGGATACCAGGTCGGCCGGATATACGGGCGGACCTGTCGATTATCCAAGCCGTTCCATTTCCTGGGTAAACGTGAGAGGGTATTTTTCAAGTTCGACATGTGGAAAGTCTGAAAAAGTTTTTTACGGTGGATGTGGGAGTTGAACCCACGACCAAAAAACCCATGATCTGTCGACGACGCCATTTGTAGATGTATTAATGGGGTATCAGTCCGTTTGAACACTTACTTGCACGAGGTTAACCGATTGCTTACCCAAACTAAGCCTGATAACATTTAGCTACTATAATAGCTACTATAGCTACTGTAGTTATAGGTACTTGGATAGCTACTATATAAAGCTTACTACAGCTACTATAATGGCTACTACTATTCTAGCTACCATAAGAGCTAATACTAGATAATATAATTACTCATGATAGCTACTTATAGCTACCATACGCCAGCAAAATAGTAGATACTGAAGGTGTACCTATCAACTCTTACCATTACAACGAACGGGTAGTCACTATAGCTACAGTGTAGCTTGTACCAAGGTCAACAGGGTGATGTTAATCAACTTGTGCGCGGAAACTACAAAAAAACACGTATTTAAGGGGGACAAACGCGGTGTATTATGACAAACGCCATTACGAAAAACACAATAATATTAGCAGCAACAACAACAACATTAATACTGTACCTACAATAATAGCTACTTTAGCTACAATAGTTAGTATAACAGCTACTCAAGCTACTATAGCTACTGTAGCTACTATAGCTACTACTATACCTACTATAGCTACTATAGGTGTAATTACTATTATAGATACTATAGCTACAATAGCTACTAATATACCTGCTGTTATAGCTATTATAGCTTCAATAGCAGATATAGCTACTACTATAGCTACTATACCTGCTATAGCTACTATGCCTGCTATATATAGCTACTATAATAGCTACTATAGCTACTGTAGCTACTACCATAGCTTTTATTATAGCTACTATAACAATACTTCGAAGTAGGTACTATAGCTACTATAGGTGCTATACCTACTATAGATGCTATAGTTACTATAGATACTCTATCCCTACAATATAGCTCCTAATATATCCTGATAGCTACACTGTAGTTGTAAGGGGAGTCGCCGACCTATATCCTTAATGAGGACACACAACTCGTAATGCGCGCGATCGGAGTATCAAACACAGCTAGCTTGCAAAGATGAGTTTCGACGAAATCTTCGATCTCACAGCTGGAGTGTATTTTCATTTTTTATAATATATCCATTATAGCTACTACAGCTACTACAGCTACTACTATACCTACTATTGTAGCTACTACAGCTTCTACAGCTGCTATAACTACTATAGCTACTATAGCTACTGTAGCTATACTACGTCTACTCTAATAGCTACTGTAATAGCTACTATAGATACGATAGCTACTACAATATCTACTACAGCTACTATAACGGCTAGTATAATAGCTACTATTATAGGTACTATAATTACTATGAAAGCTACTATATAGCGACTATACGCCAGCAAAGTAGTAGACACTGCTGTTGTAGGGGCAACTATCAACCCTACCATTATTACAGCTGTTACATCCATTACGGCTACTATGATAGCTACTACAGCTACTATAGCTACTATAACCGCTACTATAGCATTTTATACCTACTAAAATAGCTACTATAGCTACTGTAGTTACTATGGTAGCTGCTATAATAGCTACTGTAGCTACTATAGCTACTATATTTACCACTACTAATGCTACTATAATAGTTACAATAGCTTCTATAGCAATTACAGCTACTATAGCTACTATAGCTACTATCAACCCCACTATAATAGCTACTACAGCTACTACAATAGCTACGATAATAGCTGCTATAACGACTGTAGCTGCTACAATAGCTACTGTAGCTCCTGTAGTTACTTTGATATCTACTATAGCTTACTACAGCTACTACTGTAATAGCTACTATAATAGCTACTTTGAAAAGCTACTCGATACTATAATCACTATGAAAGCTACTATAGCTACTATACGCCAGCAAATTAGTAGGTACTGTAGGTGTAACTATCAACTCTCACTATATATTATAATTTTTTAGAACATATCAAGCGCTCAGAGACGGCCCCACGTGGTAGCCTGAGTGACCCGAGAAATTTGGGTGGTTGACGGCAACTTACGCGAGTAGGCTTGTCTGAACACGTCGGCTCTCAGGAGATTTCGACCCACCCGGGTATGCTTTATTATGCCCCCCTTGAAATTTGTTCGAGTCCCTTACGGACACTATCATGACGTATGAAGAGTGGTTTTATATATTATACAAATTGAAATTCTACAAAGGCTGACAAAGTCATTAAATTGTGAGACGCCCCCCCCCCCCGCCACCCGCCTTTTTTACTTTTTTCTTCATATTTACCCCTCGTTTTCTTCGTGTTTTTCCCCTATCACCGATTAAATAGAAATATGCCACATGCCTCCACACACATAAGAAGTATAGTATAACACTGCGGCCGTGTATACCCCCGCCACAAACTCACCCCCCCCCCCCCCCCGGGTAGATATACAAGAGACAACGCACCGGATTCCCCCCCCCTCCCCCCCCCCCCCCCTCGCGCTCCTTCTTCCCTCCATGCCTAGCCGATTAAACATAATTATCCATGAAATTGTGAACCCCCCCCCCCCCCTCGCTGCCAGATCGATTATAACATGATTTGCCACAGGTTTACACATATGAAAAGTATGTTATAACACTGCGACCTTGTATACCCTCGAGATAAACTGTTAGAACCCGCGACCCGCCCCCGCCCCCCTCCGCCCCCCCCCCCCCCACCCCAAACCCCCCTAACGATGAAACAGAAACGATGAAACAAGAAAAGTATGCCATTACACTGCGAACTTGTTTACCCCCACGCTAATGTAATTACCCCCCCCCCGCCCCCTCTCCCTAACCCTCATCAACTTACGGTTAAATAGAAATACACCCAAGAAAAGTATGCCCCCCCCCCCCCCCCCCCCCCCTTCTCAAGTTACAGGTTTACCCTCCCCCGCTGCCTGACCCATTAAACATAATTTGCCACAGGTTTACACACATCCTCCCAACGATGAAACAGAAGCGATGAAACAGATAAGTATACCTATACATACCAACGCTTTCTTGTCAAATTCCCCCCCCCCCCCTGTCCCCCTCCCCCTCCCCCCCCCCCTCCCCCCCCCCCCCGCCCCTTTTTCTTAAACCCTAGCCTCAATCCGTATTTCGATTCAACCCACACCGTGTAGCAAAAAAAATAATACACACATAGCCGAACTATGAAGAGTAACGGTATCATAAGTGTATTATGATACCGCTACAACCCATAGTTGTCAAGGCTGGTTACTGCATGTCTATCTTCAGGGATAAATATGCATTTAACCAACTTGACAAAAGACGCGAGGGGGAACGTTGAAATTACCAAACGTCCCTCGCAACTTCGTTTTTAGCCCCCAGAATCAGTTTTCTCGGCGTACAAAAATACGTTTTGCAGATATATACAACAGCCCCCCCTCCCCCCCCCCCCCAACAACTGTACACCAATATATATTCGGAAACACGATTCTGATACAATACGATAATGAAGTATAGAACATCAAACAAAAAGTACGTGTAGAAAAAACCACGTGGTTGCAAAACAAACAAAACAAAATAATATGTATTCGAAAACACCACCCTGATACAAAACGATAACGAAACCTAGAACATCAACCAAAACGTACACGTGTAGCAAAAACTACGTGGTTACAAAATAAAATGTATTCGAAAATACCGCTCCGAAACAACACGATAACAAAGTCTAGAACATAAACCAAAACATATACGTGTAGCATCAAAAACGCGGAAAGCACCACTTTGAAACAACACGATAACCAAGTCTAGAATATCAACCAAAACATACGTGAAACAAAAACCACGCGGACACACGACACACTAAAACCATATATACGTCCGCATACGAACACCAGTCAAAAGATGGAACCCATATACCCTGGGTTCCAAATTGAGGTCCCTACGAGTCACAAACATCACATAGTCCACATAAAGTCTTTACACAAACCTAGAAATGCGTCACAACTGCTCGTTGCCAATTGACAGGTTCATCAAGAACGCAAGAACAAACAGGACGAGAGGCAGGGTAATCGAAGCAGCGCAAATCATTATAGCATTCGCCCACCACATCACCTCCTTTGAAATTGGTTTTGGGCATCAGCGAACTGGGTCCAACGCATGCCCGTAGTGTCTTAGGTGGAGTGAGGAGCGGTAGTAAAAATCAAGTGCGCTGCTCGATAACCTGTTCCTGACCGTCGGTATACTGAACATTCTTCGGGCGCGTCTTCTCTGTGTCAGGTGTGTGAGGAATTTCTTTCTTTGTCGTTTTTCAAGCAAGCGGTTGCGTTGGCATATACTACCTGGCTTGATGTATAGGAAAGGAACACCACTGAGCGATCATCTACTACATGTTAGGGCATGTTTTCATGAACACCACTAACAAGAGCACCAGACATGGACGCGACATCTACAGGACTACAACATCTTCGACGACAGTGGGGAGAAAACAGGACGAATAAGCGTACACTATATATAGTCTATAATAATGTGAAAAGTAAGTACAGACAGGGATGTTAACACTGCGGTAAACCACACGACCAACCTATTACGCAGGGTATTTCGTGCCTCCATCCGCTTACATGATTGCCTGACAACCTCTACCATTCCAAACGCAGTGGAATGCGCCTAACGAAGTAAAGTCACCCTCGCGTTCAATAGTGGTGACATCGCATGTCCACGTGAGACAACCTTTACGAAACGCAGTAGCATATATATGCCTCACGATGTAAAGTCACCCTCGCGTTCAATAGTAGTGACATCGCATATATATGACTTTGCATGCCCACATCAACTGTTGTATTTGTAACATGTATCTCTGTCTTGGAATTAGCGACCTCAGAGCCCCACAGCGGCACGGTAAAAATTATGGACGTTAAATCGTACATTTGCGAGACAATAATAAGTTGAAAAGGAAGCACAGGCAGACCTGATAAAATTGCGATAAACCACACTGCCGACCCATCGCATACCCTCCTGAGACGACCTCTACGAAACACAGTACCATTTACGTCACGAAGTAAAATCACCCTCGCGATCAATAGTGATGACATCGCATATATATGACATCACATACCCACCTCGCCTGATGTATTTGTAGGACGTATCTCTGACTTAAAATTGACAACCGCAGAGCCCCACATCGACAAGGTAAAATCATAGGCGTGAAATCGTACATTTATTTGAGACAAAAATAATTTGGAAAAGGAAGCACAGGCAGATGTGTTAAAATTGCGGTAAACAACCTTACCAACCCATTACGTAGGGTATTGCGTACATACAGCCTGCATGATCGCCTCCCAACCTATGCCAAGCAAGCGAAGTATTACTAACGAGGTAACGTAAGTGAGCGCGTGTATACCAAGTATGACTAACGAGGTAACGTAATTGAGCACATGTATATCAAGCGTCCCTTTGAAACTGACGATTCGCATCCCTCCCTCTAATGCTCAATGGCGGAGACAGTACATGGCCACATACATCACCTCGCATGCTGTATTTGGCAATACGTATCTCTTCGTATAATTAGCGATGTCAGAAAATAATGGTAACTGGATGATGATGGTGACCAACAGTGCATGACCACATCACCTCGCCTGTTGTATTTGACAATACGTATCTCTTTCTTATAATTAGCGATGTCAGAAAATAATGGTACCTACAAGTATTCTATAAAATATTCTAGCTTTCGATCGATGTATTCATACAACAACAAATTATGAAGATTTAACACGTTATTTACCATACTTGAACACTGGGTTGCATGCTGCATCTAACATCAACCCTTCTAGAGTAGTAAACACTACAAGCCGGATGAAATAAAGGGATGTCTTATTGCTTCAATCGTCAGGTTTGTCTCCTTTGAAGATTCATAGTTTCCGCGCACATATTGAATTGTCCCGCCCCCCGCCCCCCCCCCCCCCGCCCCTCCCCCTCCACTGACCCCTCTTGTTCATTAAAAAACCCCAACCCTCCCCCCCGCCCCTCCGTCCCCGATTCCCCCCCCTTCCGCCTACGTAGTTTGTCCAAACGCCCCACTCACAATCAAAATCGGCCTGAGTAATAAACACCTATACGCAGTTGATATCACGTCATTATCTTTCTGACCATCCACGACGTATTTGTCCCCCCAACCCCCCCCCCCCCCCACCCCCCCCCTCCAACGCCCCCTCTTTTTCCGACCACCTGCACGATCGCCTAGACCTAGCACCACGCGTATAACAAGCTGCTACATATCTTGATCTCACAGCCGAAGTGTATTTGAATATTATTTATGACCTAACCTCCTCACAAATCTCCCCCCCCCCCCTCCTCTTGCTCGCCCTTACTCAAACGCCCCACCAAATATCGAAATCCGCCACATTAATAAACACTTCACGCACATGATATCACCTCATTATCTTTCGAGAGCCATCCATGCCGCTGTGTTCCCCCCCCCCCCCCGCCTCGAACGCCCCTTCTTCCCCATCACCCGCACCATCGCCTAGACCTAGCACCACACGTATAACAAACCCTCACCTAAAGCCTTTCCTCCCCCCCCCCCCCCCTCCAACGCCCCCTTTTCCGACCACCTGCACGATCGCCTAGACCTAGCACCACGCGTATAACAAGCTGCTACATATCTTTGATCTCACAGCCGAAGTGTATTTGAATATTATTTGTGACCTAAACCTCCTAAAAATCCCCCCCCCCCCCCCCCCTCTTGCTCTCCCTTACTCAAACGCCCCACCAAATATCGAAATCCGCCACATTAATAAACACTTCACGCACAGGATATCACCTCATTATCTTTCGAGAGCCATCCATGCCGCTGTGCCCCCCCCCCCCCCCCGCCTCGACGCCCCCTTCTTCCCCATCACCCGCACCATCGCCTAGACCTAGCACCACACGTATAACAAACCCCTCACCTAAAGCCTTTCCTCCCCCCCCCGCCCCCACCCCCGCCACCCCAACCCCCTCCCCCCCCGCCCCCGCCCCCCACCCTCCACAACCCCCACCTCCCCCCCAACCCATCCCAACACCCACCCCCTCGAACACTCCACCCTCATCTTTACTCACTGTTGTACGACTACCCCCGGATATACATCGATAAACTGATGTCATTATTTCCAAAACCGTCACATTTATCCCTCAAAATAATGTATAGTTTTCAGGCACATATTGAGCTGCACACCACACCTCCACCCCCCCCCCCCCCCCCCCACCCACCCCCCGCCCCCCATAATAATGGTGCATCCGTCAGATTTATCCCCTCGAAAGGATTTTATAGCCTTACATGCACAAAAATTGCCGGGCCCCCTCCCCCCCCCCCCCCCCCCCTCTAAACCCGCTCGCTTTTGATCAAAACCAGGCCCCCACGTCCTTCAAAACTCCGCCCCACCCCCCCTCACCGGTTATTCGACCTTACAAGATTCACTTGAGAAAAGGATACATTTCCCTTCACAGCTGTCAGATTTTGTCCCCCTCAGAAACGGGTTTTATAGTTTCCGCGCACAGACTGACTAAAATCATCCTGTTGACCCTGATAGCTACACTGTAGTTGTAAGGGGAGTCGCCGACCTATATCCTTAATGAGGACACACAACTCGTAATGCGCGCGATCGGAGTATCACACACAGCTTGCAAAGATGAGTTTCGACGAAATCTTCGATCTCACAGCTGGAGTGTATCTTCATTTTTTATAATATACTGTGCGCGCACGGTGGTAAGAAACCGCGCACTGCCGCTCCTTGAGATTTGTTTTTTTGTCGATAATATGGTAAGCCCGCGCCGAAACTCTTCCTAGCCGATATATTGAGATGCTATCGACTACAAGTTGCGCCTACAGAGGCAGCTGAGAAACGGTCACGCCGGCACTCGATCGGGTGGTTTATTAGTGGCGCCGATGTCGAGGAACCAGTACGAATCAGCCGGTACGAAAAATAAAAAGAGGATCCCAGGAATGAATATAACCTGATATTTCCCGAGACATTTTTGTTGATCGTTCTGCCGACCGCTCTACTTCCGCTGCCGCCCTGATCCCACGCCAAAGTTCGACCGCCCTGCTCTCGCTTAGAACCTTCATAGCACACCAAGCTCATATCCTACGCCAAGCTAACCCCAACAAAGCAACCGTTCAATCGTCATTCCGATCCGATCTGTACATTTTCAATCGAAGTTGCGAGTATACTTTTGTTCGTAAAGTGGTTGTGGTGGACTTATAGCGGTGGCAATGTTGGTGGTGTAAGCTCTCCCCAAACAATCATCACGCGCGTGTATTTGAGATATCGCAAGGAGTCCCGGCAGAAGGATCAACCACATCTATAGACTATATGCAACATGAGCGTGCAAGCTTGGATCGTCGGGCGATGGCGGCGCCGCGAGACTCTCAATGGTTGAATCCGCGGATCTCCAATTTTACGCGCGTCGCAAGACAGTTATGTTGGATTCCATCAACAATAATAGTACAGTGGGGTGGAATACGAAGAGCTGGAATTTAGATAACGACAACGACGCTTTTGCCCGCAGGTGATGAGCGTGAGGTTGCCTATAGTACAACAAACAGCAGCAGCAGTGTGATCAGCCGAAACCGCGCAAACACTTGTAGCATCACACGTAAATCAAAATAAAAAATGGTTTGGCTGGTCGGTGTTACTTGCCGGGATACTTGCTGCGCGGTAGCTAAATGTTTTTCTTCTTTCGTTTTCAAGAGCTTTCCCCCCCTTTTCAACTTGCTACCTCCCTAAGCCGGGTGTCCTGCATTGGCGTGTTTTTCACCATGGATGGAACTATCCCTAACCCTAACCCCAAACTTAACCCCAACCCATACGAAATACTGGTCGGAGACTGATTCTATGATAACCCCCCCCAAGAGAAGCAATTTTCTTTAACCGACGTTTCATGGCTGCTCGACAAGAGGAAGGGTGCCCTAAAAAGTACGCCTCCAACGCATTTTCTGACTATCGAACGATGGCGTCGGGGTGGCAAAGGGCACCGTATTTCAGGAGACCCGGCCGGGAGCTTGTTTCAAAACCGGCGATTTCGTTAAAGAAAAGTTGGGGGGGCTACCGTAGTAAGAATCCGGAGTGCCCCCTAATGACGTCATTGGCGTGAAATAATGGTTGAAAAACACATGAACATAGGTGTACCACGCAGCTTGCAAAGTTGAGTTTTAACAATTCAATCGGTCGTACTCACAGCTAACGTTTTTCAACTTTTATAAAAGAATGTGTATCACCGCCTAAGCCACCGACATCCCGAAGGGGAACCTCTTGTACACGAACCTGTTTTTAAGAAGACCGCTACACACACCAGGAGGGGAGGAGGACCTGGGGTGCGCAGAAAAAGTGAAACCAAACGTGTTTTTGGTGCCGCCATCACTGTTAAGCATAACATAGATAGATAGAACAAGGCGAGGGAAGCAGCCAGACCCTTTACGGTTCCAACTATTTCGACGAAGACGACCTTTCTTGTTGAAGAAAACTTGCCTACTACTACGTACGCGTCTATTGAATTTGAAAGGCCCTAGCCCATGCCAGGAATTGAGAGCATTTTCATAGCCCGATTTCGACGCTATCGTGTGGAGAATGGCGTGCGAGGTGTACGGGTACGGGTGGGGTGGGGGTGGCAGCGCGAAGGAAAGCTTCGCAAGGGTTGGTAGCGGAGAGTAAGTAAGCCCTTTTAAATATTCGAGTTCCCCCACATCCCCCACGCTAAACACGACATGTACTTCGGATTATGTCAGGAACCTCGATGAGGTTCTGCCAATTTCCCTCCGACCGACTCCATTTATTTCGGTATTGGGCACAGTATGCAATGATCGCATTGCTCATACAATATTATCGTTCATCTGCGTGTTTTCTAAGTGGTGTGTGTGAAATTAAAGGGTGGGAGACACAGAGTGCCCCCTGCAGGTCTGCCAATTGAGCAGGTCTTCGGAGAGTACTCACTTTCGTTCCTTCGTAGAGATGTAGCTTTATTCGTTTCCACCAGAGCCCGGGATAGCTTCTGAGATCGGAGGCGCGTGCCTCCGATCTAATTCCTAACTTCCCCGAATATAAAGCGCCAACCTTATCATACGAAACCCATCCAAATGATATCAAATTCGGATACCTACAGGCCTTTCGAGGCCGTATCTTAACACTAGCCCACCCTGACGAGTCGCATATGCAGAAATATGGGAGATTCGTGGAAACTCCGGTTCTACGAACTAGACCATGAGTCGAAGATGCGGCTCCTCAAACCCCACTCCCACACCTCTAACCGTCTGGCTATGGAGCCAGGAACACGCGAAGAAAAGCAGTAGAAAGAAAAGCAGACCCTACAGCAAGGCAATACTCACCCATCAAAACCTGCCGCATGCCGCCGGTGTGGCGGGGGGGGCAGAAAAGGCTCTAGAACCTGCCGCATGCCGCCGGTGTGGCGGGGGGGGCAGGAAAGGCTCTGCGGTAAACCAACCACAGAAAAAGTACTATGGCGAGGCGAGCCCTCGTCGATATGGAGGGGAACACAGGCGCTAACACAAGGGAGAAGTCATGCGAAAAACCTCCCGCGGGCCATCGGCAAGGCGGGGGGTTAGACGAGGAAACAACGAATACCCGGGATGGAAGTTGTCAACACATACTGCCCCGCTAGGGGAGGAAGTGTTTAGACGACAAAAAAAAAACAAAGCAGAACAAACACAACACACAAAACATAAAAGAAGACACACAGACCCGTGCACTGGTCGCCCCCCGGCTCTGGGCTGAGGAGGGCGTCGGCAGGGCGAGCCCGCTGGTGGTCATCCCGAAGAAATCTGGCGGTGTGAGGATCACGGTGAACTACAAGAAACTCAACCAAATTAGCAAGCTCAGTCAACTGCCGATTCCGCGCGTGGACCAGGTTCTGGACTCCTTGGGCTCAGGTCGGGTGTTTTCCCTGTTCGACTTGGTTTCCCGGATGAAGGTTTGGGGGGAGCCAGTGTCAAGCAGCGCTGTACATATGTAGGGCGCAATAGCGTCCCCTCCGCTATGTATTGCAATATCGGTAGTGAAAGAATCGTCGTCCAGCGTCACGGTACCCCCAACGATTTTGCTTTTTTCTGTCCTGCCGTCGACGCCACATGTGAAATTAAAGGGTGGGAGACACAGAGTGCTCCCTGCAGGTCTGCCAATTGAGCAGGTCTTCGGAGAGTTCTCACTTTCGTTCCTTCGTAGAGATGTAGCTTTATTCGTTTCCACCAGAGCCCGGGATAGCTTCTGAGATCGGAGGCGCGTGCCTCCGATCTAATTCCTAACTTCCCCGAATATAAACCGCCAACCTTATCATACGAAACCCATCCAAATGATATCAAATTCGGATACCTACAGGCCTTTCGAGGCCGTATCTTAACATGTGTGTGAGTTTTGCAAGTTCTTGGCGCGTGAGATAATTTCCTTTTTTTCGTAGATTTTGGGATGAAAGTGAGAATCGAACCCTCGATCGACCTCAATCTTCAAAATCTAACGGCCTGCCTTCGACGCCATTGTGAGGAAGATATACTAAAAACGTCCATTGACTGAAGCTATACTACGAGTAGGCCCCCTGTATACTCGAGCTCTACCACATACATTGTCTAATGTTTTTCTTGCTCTGCTGCGGTGTTGCTGCATCAAACATGGACCCTCCGGACTCAGTACTTGCGGCAGTCACGATACAACAACAACAAACAGCAGCCGCGCTGTGAGTTCTCCAAATGTGACAGCCACAGACGGTGCTTCTGTGCGCATGTGTATGTGCGCTTCCGTATACCAGGACCTAGGTGTATGTGGGCGTAGCGAGGGTGTTGTCACCCAAAATTGGTACTAGGCATACAGGAGCAGCACGGCAGCAGCAGTACAACGGAAAGAGCCGTGTTCCAAGCTCTTGCCTTTGTGCCAGTAGTCACGGTGCACACGGATGCGTGTATGGTTGGTGAACAGCAGGAGATCGAGGCACGACAACAACAATATCACGTTCAATGCAACAATGAAACACACATACATGGTCGGACCTCTTACGAGGTACACGAAGCAAGCAGAAGCAGCAAAAACAGTAGCTCATTTGTTGTCACGATTCCTGACATTTTTTTTGTGTTCGTTACAGTAGGAACGGCCCTCATTCATACGTATCATTGGAAAAGGCTGTGTTCCCCCTTTTCGACTTGCGACGCCGCCGGGATATCAAGTTAACGTCATTCCGAACGGAACCTTCTTTTATGCATTGAATGCATGCATATAGACTATATATGCATGTGTGTATCACATTCGCCATAACGTTTGAGCGTATCCGAAGTACACCTTGAATAGCAAAAATCGTTCGGCGCCAGCGCGAAGCGGTTGTCGCTCAATCCGATGTATGTGACATATACTGATAAACGAAAACCAAAACGGCAAACAAGAAAGGTATTCGTACATATACAACAGAGTGTAGAACCATCGAACCGTCGCGTGCAAAACAACCCAACCATTCACCCATCCACCCGTCCACCCGTTCCATCTTTCGGAACGTATTCTCCGACAAAATTGTACTGCTGTACACCTACTATTATCTACTACTACCAGGTATCCAACGCATCAACTTGTATGTATACTCTTCAACTGCTGTCGGCCCTTCTTGCTCAATGTGTATAAACTTTAATACTACTGCTGCTGCTAACTAATAATGCTTTACTGTACTCTGTATCTACTACATTTACAGTCACACCCAGCACAAGCAAGCTATGGCCGGAAATCTGCAAGACCGGGCGACCATCAACTCTAGATAGATCGACCATCTGAAGTACGAAGCCCGCCCCCGCACGCGCCCGTACGTAGACAACAAGATCGAGGCGCCACTAACCAAGAAAAAAAGACTATCATAACAACCATTCCTTCACCAACGCGAACCATTATTACACGAGAGACAGCACAGAAAAAAGGCGCTTCAAACAGGGCATTTGTTGTTATGCACCATGACAACTCTTCTTCCTCTTTCTCTCTCCCCCCTCCCCCCTCTCTTTTTTCTCTCACGCGCTTCGTAAAAAACTAAACGGTAACCTAAGGCCCTCAGGAAGCCCATACCACCACTATATACTACTATCATACTACTGTGGCACCCAACCAACGATCAAAATGAATGAATCTAACTCACCACAACAAAGCAAGCCGCCCAAAACAGCACCAAAGCAAACGCGGCACCAGCAGCAGCTCATGGCTCATCGCTCATGGCTCAACACGCAAATTGGCCAAGCCACGGCGAAAAAATAGTAACCGGGCTACTTTGCGTAAGCTCCTCAACCTCCCCTATCCGAGGCGTTATGCTTCCGAATGCAGTAATATAATCCATTTTCTGCAACAATAGAACAACCTAGCAGCACTACTAGTAGCACCGATAGCACATGTGTATACGTGAATTGTTCCACCCAAAGGGCAGCCACACATCAGGCACAACATGTATACGGGGCTGCTACATTTGGGTGCATCAGAGATTTCCAGACGGCATAAAAGCAAGACTCCGGAAACTAGGCCCGCGTGACGCTGAGCTTTTCCGATTCATTGCGGCAGAAACCTTATGCCGCCGCTTGCCCCATACTGCAGCTGCTGCTGTTGCAACTGTACTGCTGGTGCTGCTATAACAGTGCGACTATTCTACTGCCGCTGCTTTGTTACTGCTACGGTCACTACTAGTGCTACAACAGAGCGGCCATTCTATTGCCGAGGCCGCTGCTGCGTCTGATGTTACCGCTGCTACTACCGCTGTCGCTGCGGACAACCATGAGCCGCGAAGCGACAACTGCTTCAATATGTCGGGATTACGGTTTTCGCACCTGTTCGCGCAGGACGACCGGTCGAACGCACACACATGCGTGCACAGCCAAACCACCAACCGACGTTCACAAACCCCACTTTGATGCAGCTAAATGTTTAGCCCAGTGACCAACACAAACACACAATCCACCTTTCGTCAACGCAAACCAGGGCAAAGCAACGCCTGCCCAAACCCCCGATTTCTAGCCCCCCCCCCCCCCCCCCCCCCCCCCCCCCCAGCACGTTTTTGCGTCTCATTGGCCTGCACTCCTATAACATAGCGCGTACACCGTAAAACCAACTCATCCACCAAAACCACAAGCCGCCAATAAACGAGCGTGCGATGAAAAGTCAATCAGCATAACCCATCGGGGTGGCACATTCCCAACCCGAGCGTAACGCTCTTCCCCCCCTCCTCTACCGTCCCCCAAAAAACGCGTGTTGATAGTGCTGCACCACTTTAACAGACTACTGGTATGTACGCAACATACGCACGGCACGACTTGCAGACAGACCACGTACGCATTGCGCGCATTGCTTCAAGTATATATCGTACGCATCGCGCGATAAGCTACGTACTGCTGTACGCACGTATCACGCGAGCGACAGGCAGACTACTGCCGTAAGTAACACATAAACTACAGGCCGACCACTACCGCCTTACCAACTGCACACAGCACCAGCATACAACAAACACAAACGGCGCATCTCTGCTTGGCTTGGCTTAGTTTGGCTTGGCTTGGTACGCGGGGAATTTTAGGCCTACGAGCGCGGTTGATTAGACGTTTTGTAGCAAGACCCGACCAGACGGGGCGGGTGCTGTTTGCAGTGTCGATATAGTTTCTTGTGCTCAGCGGGGCCGACTAATTTGAGTCGGATGTCCAAATATATTTCTGCCTACGAAACTGTCCAACGCACGATACTGCGTTCCAACCCCACCCCCACGCACTGCACCCGGCTTCTTATTGCTTCGTTCTCAGCGCAAACATAACTACCACCATCAGAGAAGGCACCGCCAGCATCGTAATCGCTTATCATCATCGTCACCGTCTCGTCATCGACATCGCAATCGACATCGTCTGCATCATCGTCACCAACTTCGTCATCATTGTAACCATAATCACCATAACCATTGTCAACGTCGTCGTCGGCGCCGTCATCGCTATCAGCACTGTCGTCATCCGCACGGCCACCAGGGTCGTCACTGTCGCCAGGGTCGCCAGGGTCGTAACGACCGTCAGGGTCGCCATGCCCACCATGGGCATCATAAGGTCGCCAGAAACAGAGTGTCAAAAGCCTCGTCGGGAGAGGAGATGGGGAGTTCCTCCCTCCCCACCGCCTGTATCCCCATGCCTCCCCCCTACCTTCCTCCCTCTTGCCCTGCATCACTCCACGGCCTATATAGGTCATCCTCGTTGCTCAAGTCGCTGTCGCAGCCTCCCATAGAGCTGGGTCCATGGCCAGTTGCGACCAACCCCTGCTGACCAGGCATGCGTTGTAGATATCGTCGTTGTCCAGAAAGCTCAGCGAGAGAAGGCCGCAGCCTTTCTTGAGGCCCGAGGAGAATGGTCCGAAACAATTCGCCAGAGGAGGCTCGTCCGCGTCCTTCTCAACACACGGAAAAAAAAAAACAGAAACGAAATCGTTTGAGTAGCATGGGGAAGGAAAGGGAGGGAAGGAGTGGGGCGGGGGGGGTAAGCGAGGGACAACCGCCTGAACATAACAATTACAACGGCCTCGTGCCCCCCCCACCCCCCAACCCTTTTGAGCATTCTAAACGGAACGTACACACGATCAGTATGCGAACAACTAAACGACGCACAAAACGAAATGAAAGAGAACCAAATCGCGCACAACCAATCCTAACCAAACTAAATCGCGAACACACCGGTGAGGACAGGAGCATCTTTCGCCGCTTGGGAACCGCCTGGCCGGACGCCTTGCACTGAGCGCGTTTCTTCCTGCCGCCGCCGCTATCCTTCTTTTTCTTCCCGGCACCAGCAGCAGCAGTGCCTGCCGCCGATACCCCCACCCTCGCCCCCAATCCCGCCTTCCGCGCCTCCGCCCCCCCCCCCCCAACTCCATGCGACACGCCTTCCGATGGCCACCGTCCGTCACGTCCACTGCTTCCAGCCAGCACTGTGCCGGGATCCGGTGACGACGAAGACGACGACGGCAAGGCGAACGGGTTACCCGCAGCCCCCCCCGCCGCTGCCGCCGCCGCCGCTATCGCTAGCGCCGCCGAAGATGATGGCTCAGGCGACGTCACACCAACAGCACCACCAGCAGCGGCGGCAGCAGCTGCAGCAGCCGCATTTTTAGCTGCAGCGGCAGCGCTAATTGCAGCGGCAGGGGAACCCGCGGGTGATGGAGATAGCAGCAACGCCGAAAGCGGAACGGATGTAGGGGGGAGCGGGTAGTAAAGGTTGCCCGCTGCGGCGGCTGCCGCCGCCGCCGCCACCGCAGCCCCGGCGTCGCCTATCCCGGCGGAGCCTCCCCACGAAGGGGTGGACAAACCTTCCGGCTGTGCCTGGAAACGGGACATACAATTGGGTGGACGCGGGGCCGACGAGGGGGGGGGGGGGGGCGTACGGGGGTGGAGGGTAGAGCTAGTCAGCACCATTATACATAAACAAGAGCCGGTAACCGTCCAGCGCGCACCATCCGAAAATTAAGAAGACTTCATGGCAGCTTGTGAGGGACGAATATCTCTCTTCTCAACACCCGAAACAAGGATGGCGCGGCCTCATATTACAGCTGCAAAACGCGCACCTCCTACCCCTAACCCCGCCTGTAAGAGAAGGAGAAAGCGAGGTGTGTTTGAGTCGTATACGTTGCATGTTATCTACGTACGGTATGATGACAGAAGCAACAAAATGATATTATTTGCAGCTGTTTGAGCAGGGACTCTCACCACCCCGCGGCGCAGCGACAAAAATCTACCTTGTACGATATTTTGCGAAAAGAGTTTGCAGGGATTTTCTCACCACCTCATTGCGCAGCGAGACCAACTTGCTCGCCGGCTGTGGAGTGGAGTTAGCCGCCGCGTCCTGATGGCTGCCGGTAGGAATCGGACAAGTCGCGCGCACGCCCGGAATAAAAAACGAGCGAGGAAGGGAGGGAGGGGGGGCGGTAACTAGGCTTATTTCAAAGACGAAGAGGGGGGGATGCGCGGAGCGAGTCGATCGGAGCGGATTCAGGAGCTCGATGGCGGCCACGGCAAAGGAATCCCATTAGGATAAATGTAACAGCGAAGCCGGTAGAGAAAGGTGAGGTTGAGGGCCTGGCCGAACCAATCTGCTGTACTCCGCAATCAGCAACGACCGCGCCTCGAAACGGCCATTGACGGTCTATTTTTCCCTCCCTTTCCTGTTCTCTCCCCTTCTCACTCTCCCCCCCCCCCCTCTCCTTTCCCTATCTCTCTTTCCGTGCCACGTTCTCCCCCCCCCCTCTCCCTCTCCCTTCCTCTTTATTTATCTCTTCTCCCCTACCTCTACCCTTCCCCCCCGCTGTACTCCTTTCCTCGCCTCTCTTTCTCACCCTCTGTTGCCCACGGTATTCATGCAGCCTTCGCACTTGCAAGCACTGCCGCACCTCACAGCTCTCTGGAAACACACGCAATACCTGATCACGACGAGATAACGACAGGGCGCGGGGAAACATAAGCCTGACGAAAAAAAAGGCAAAAATGAAAAAGAAAAATGGGGCAACCTACGGGAAGAATGGAGAAAAAGAAGAAAAAGGGGAAAAAAAAGGCGGAACAAAAAAATACCCTACGTAACCCTAATAAAAAAGGAAAAACCGGCACAGAAAGAAAGACAGGCACAAAAACAAACATAAAAAACAAATTAGTAAACAGAAATAAACAAGAACTCTAACTCACTTCTTGAGGCACTGTGACTTGGTGCAGCCGCAGCCGGCGCCGTCAAGCACCGAGTCGGGGTCCTTGACGAGGACCAGCGCGCGCGTGAAGGCGTCGGGGTTGCGCTCCAGAGTGCTCCTGTGGTGTGCGTGAGGCAACCGACAATAGATCAGGTTGGAGTCATAAAAACAAAACTTTAGAACCGCACCCTTGCTTTTGCGGAAAAACTACATGGATGTAGTTTGGGATTTTTTTTCCAGCAGTATATAGAAGGAAACAGAGTATAAAGACAAGGGGGAGGAGGGGGTGGAGGGAGATATGGAAGCAGGGGAAGGGGAAAATAGTGTAACGTCGACAGAATACACCATACATATCGCTGCGATTACTGATGTGCACAATGGGGTCTGGGCTGGAATGTAGAGAGGTGGTGGTCATGGGAGGACGGTGGAGAGGCGAATTGACACCCAACGACTCGCTACTGCTACTGCTACCACCGCGGTAGGGCGAGCCCTGCTCCCCGGAAAAGCTGGCAGACAATGTATCGTTTCTGCTGCAACACGAATATTAACGCGGACGGCTGCTCGCGAGGCGGGGGTTCAACCACCAAAAAGGCAAGAGAAGGGCTGGAAACCCAATAACGTGCATACGGTTCGTTCAGGACCCTGTTTCCAATGCGTTGTCATAATTATGAATATCACTGCAAAATACAGTAGCGAAAAAAGACACAAGCAACACCTCCAAACAGCCACCTGCGGGCCGCCCGCAACACCTCTTGGTCGGAGCGGTTGTGGCAGTCCTTGCACAGGCACGCTGTCCCGCAGAACCGGCTCCCAGCGAAGCAGTCACAGTACAACTTCAAGCACCTGTTGCACAAAAAACGGAGGGTTTAAAAAAGTGGATATCGTATCCCTCGCATGCGGAATTTAATTAATGATTTGAAGTACTAGCAGTACCAGGTAATGCACCTGGCATGAAACAAACGTAAATAAATGAAAGGTTAAGTATGTATCGTAGGTGTTTGCATGTGTCAATCGGGATATATCGGTGTACACCGGAACACGCCTCGACAACACCAGTACAGGAAAACGAACAGGTACCTGGTACGCAGTCACAGCAATAGTTCAACTCCAAGCATCTGTCACAAAAAAACGGAAGGTTTAAATTAAAGGTGGTTATTTTCGGGTTATTATATCGGCGTAGACTACCATGTGTATAGTATACAGGTACCTGGTACAGGCAGTTATTGCAGCAGTACCGTAGTACAGCTTTAAGCGCTTGTTACATAAAAAAGGTTTACCCATTTGGGGCCCAGGCACAGCGACCTGACAAGCGAGAGATTAGGTATTACCACCCTTTAGTCTAGAAAGAGAGCGCAGTTGTACAACTATCACCTTGCTGCTTCGTGTCGTACAGGCCCTTGCGATGCACTTCGGAGGCATCTCCTACCTCATCACCCTCAACGCCACCACCACCGCGACCACTGCCACCACCACCACCAAAACCATCACCACCCACAACAAAAAAAACGAAAAAAACTTTAGCTTGCTGATCTCTTTGGCGATTGCTTGGGGATGTAACACCGCGGCGAGGTGATCGGACACTATACAGAGGATGAATCGTAGCTATCCGGCGATTGCTTGGACGGCAAACACGGCGGCGAGGTGATCGGATACTATAACGATGAGTTGTAGCTACCCGTACGAGTTATTCCATGCGCGAAAGGCTTAAGAGTATGAGTGGGAGCCAAGCTGTCGGAAGCTCCCTGCCGCACTATGGTGGAAGGGGAACGGCATTCAGCCCTTACCTAAGACTTCCAAGATTCGGAAGCCGTCCAAAGGCTGGATCAGTGCTTCGGGGAGTCTGGCATCCACCTCGTATTTGCTGAACACGGCCCTTAAGGAGCGAAAGATAATCAATGTCAAGAATCACTGCTGGGCTTGTATATCGCCCACATCACACGCATGTTACTATCATATTGTATCGAGGGACTCAAAACACGTGTTTCGCACGTGGAGCTTGAAATGGCCGCATTCCGATAAGTGGGCATTTTGTCTTCCCGACATAAGCCTACAGGGTGCGAATAATGAAAGCCAAAGTAAAAATGACCGCTGACTAGATCTTGCACGAACTCAGATTAGATCAAAGGTGAGTGAAAGGGATTCAACCCTTGGACCGCCCATAATATGGTGAACCCAAGGAAAACACCACGACAGCAAGCGGCACGGACCCGCAAACTAAAAACTCACTTGCACTTCTTGCAGGTACAGGGGTTTTGGTCCGTCTCAGCCATAATGGCGGGACCTGGAGGCGAGCTGTCGTCTGCTAATGTCCCGCTTCTTCGCTTAGAGATGCGAGACACGGGGTGCACGGCGATTCCTCTGATGACAAAAAACACCCACATAGTCAAAGAAACAACGAAATACCAAGAAATATACCGAAAAACACGCAGGCACAAAGGGAGAGAGAGCGAAAAGGGAGAGGGACGGACGGACGGACCAACAGACCAACAGACAGGCAGACATATAGAGAAACAGACAGACAGACAGGTGTGAGCGTGTGTGCAACCAACAACATGTGGAGGGCGATACGTCTATACTACCACGCGCGGGACAGAGGGACAGCGGGGGGGGGGGGGGGGGGGGGCGAGCCCGCCCCCACGCCGCCGTACGGCGTGAAACACCTCCCCGCCCGCTCGCCGCGGCGAGCACATGACTACATACATAGCAATACCACTACTCTGCTCTCGGGTTCATCCAGGCATCCACGAGACGGTCGCTTGAACCCTCTTGGTACACGGGGCCAACGTCATCGATTTCCCCCCTTACCCCCAACGACAGCCACCGTGAAGCGGAAGCGGCGAAATATCGATCAATCGATCGTCTGTCTCGATCAATCGGCAGCTAGGGCCAGCATTACTTTGCACGGTACGATGACACGGCATGGTGGCATGGCATGGCACGGCATGGCATGGCAGAGCGTGGCATGACATGGTAAGGCACACCCGTCGCACACGGGGGGGGGACGCGACGTAACATCACGCCGGTGCCACTCGCCGTCTCACCGGTTGTCACGTACCACACCGATCCCACATGACTCGAAAAAATAACACTAGTCCCAAAACCGAAAATAAAAAGACGTCACAAGCCGTCCCCCCAACCAATGCATAACACACGTCACAGCGAGAGCGAAAATAAACCTGCCGACCCACTCAACCAAAACGCGACCCACACATCATGGCGAGAGCAAAAAAACACATCCGCCGACCCACCGACCCACCTTTCTCCGCCACCTATACCCCTGCCCCCGCCTCCATCGCCACCCGCGCCTGCTTCACCTCCCTGGCCGGCGCTGCCATCACTGCTGCCGCCCATACCACCGACGACACCGATGCTGCCGCCTCGGCCGCGGCTCTCAGGAGGGCTTCCAAGCATTTCCCCGGTAAGCGCCTTACCAGCCGGCCGCGGCCGCCGTCCCCCGCCCCCTTGCCCAGTACGCGCGTCGGAGCCCGTGGACCCAGCGCCGGCGCCGAAGTCACCGAAGCCGCCACCGCCGGTGGCGGCGGCGGTCTTAGCCGGCGCCGGCGCCGCGCCACGGAGATCATCAACAAGGTCGAAGTCGCAGTCGTAGTCGTAGTCGTACTCGAAGTCCTCGTCACCCTTTCGGTGGGACGCGCGCATCGGGCGGGGGTTGTGGCGCACCACCGAGGGGACGGTGGTGACCGCAGCGGTGCCCCCCGCCGCCGCCACTGCCGCTGTCGTCGACGGAGCCGGGGTGAACGTCGGCGGACAGCCTTCGTCGGGTCGGAGAGATGGCGACGACGACAAAGACGGCTGTGAGGATGGCTTGCGCTTTTTCGACCCTGTCGGTGTCGGAGTGGCAGCAACGACGGCGCCAACAACGGATCGCGAATTCCCGTGGCAGGAAACCCCCGGTGCGGCGACAACGCCGACAGCAGACGGAGCCATCGCGGTCGAGGCGACCGCGAGACCGGCGGTTGGAGCCGGCGCGGCCGTAACCGCGGCGGCGCCCCAACCCTCCGCTATCAACGAAACGGCAGTGCCGTCCTTATCGCGACCTGCACCGTCCGCGGGACCCGAGGATGCCGCGCGCTCCCAGCCGCTTCCATACCGAGCTACCCGGCGGACCACGCGGGTCGCAGGGCTGAGCCCCCCGCCATCGCCGCCGTCGTCTGTCCTAACCTTGTCCGTGGGCCTGGTAGCGGAGCCGCCGCGCGCAACCGCGAAGCGCGCATGCTTGGGTGTGGCAGGCGCGGAGGTTGCTTCTGCTACCGCTGCTGCTACTCCTGCTGCTACCGCCGCTGCTGCTGCTGCGACTGCTGTTGCATCAGATGTGCGAGTCGTTTCGGAACTATGAGAGGGCATTCGCGAGTCGACGACGGTGGCGGCAGGGAACGCGGCGCGAGCGGCGGCGGAGGCCGGAGTCGGCGGGCCGAACGACTGGGAGGAGGCCGGAGAAAACGAGGAGGTGGAAGAAGGCAACGGCAACGGCGTCGATGACGACACGGGCAACGAAGAGCTGACCGCCGGCCGCTGCTTCACGTCGGCTCCCCCAGCGCGGCGTCTCTTGCCGTCGGCAGCACCACCGCCACCACTTCCAGACGTTTCGCTTTTCTTCTTAACTTTCGGAACCTTCTTAGCCTTCTTGCCCTTGTTCGGCTGATTCTTGGGCGCCGACTTGCCGCCCCCCTCACCGCCTGTCCCCATTTCCGCCCCCGCCCCCCCGGAGGCGCCGCCCAACGGTGAAAACAGACCCGCATTATTCTTGTGCGGTGTCCCCAAAGCTTGCGCACTAGACGCGGCGGCGGTGACTCTGTCGAGTCCGGTGGTAGCCGCCTGAGCTACCGGATTGATGCTGTGCATCGAGACGAGACGTCCGCTAGATAGGCTTCGCTGAGTAGGTCCGCTCTCTTCGTTTGGCGGGAACGGCGGGAGGGAGCCCAAGACCACGCCGGGTCGCAAAGGTCAAGCCTGTTATTTTCACGTTGGTTTGATGCGTTTATACGGCGCCGACGGCAGCGGGGGGGGAGGGCGTGCTCATTTGTTGCTCGCTTCAGTCCTTTGGCTATTGTGCACGCATCTCTTTCGAAACAGAGCGGGGGGGGGGGGGAAAGGTACACGATGTATGTATGTATGTATGTATGTATGTATGTATGTATGTATGTATGTATGTATGTATGTATATGTATGTATGTATGTATGTATGTATGTATGTATGTATGTATGTATGTATGTATGTATGTATGTATGTATGTATGTATGTATGTATGTATGTATGTATGTATGTATGTATGTATGTATGTATGTATGTATGTATGTATGTATGTATGTATGTATGTATGTATGTATGTATGTATGTATGTATGTATGTTGTATGTATGTATGTATGTAGTATGTATGTATGTATGTATGTATGTATGTATGTATGTATGTATGTATGTATGTATGTATGTATGTATGTATGTATGTATGTAATGTATGTATGTATGTATGTATGTATGTATGTATGTATGAAGACGCATGCCACGATAGAGATTGCACTTCTTGCCAAAATATTTTCTGAAGGACGGAGCTCATTAACCCTGAACCGTTGGAATACCATTCTTGTTTTACAATATGACTAGTTTTATACCTAGGCCATGGGCCAGGCCATCGGGTTGCACATGCAGTTTACTCCCACAGAGTGTTTGGGTTAAGAAAAGGTATAGAGTTCAAGTGCGGAGCCCCAGGAAAAAAAAGGTACACCTTTATTGCAGCTTGTGCGTGAACGGGCGGATGGATGATGGATAGGTGGATGGACGGATGGGTTGATGGACGGATGCGGGTGGGCGGTTGGGTAGACGGATGGCTAGACGCGTTGGAGTGTGACACGTACCGATATCTTAAGACTGTTGGTGGTCGGAATCACCGGATTCAATGTTGGTTGCGGTGTCGACGTCGTAGACGCGACGGGTGGTTGCTCGCGAATTGCCGATTTTTCGGTAGCAGATAGCCAGCACGCAGCGGGTCCACCTTCGGGCAAGGCTACGGTATAGTTATCTGCAATCAGCCGATTCGGTTTGTTTCCTGGCGAAGCTTACCTCTGGCCTCCGGGCGGCTGTTGGAACCCAACCGGCAGCCCCCCGCTGCTGACATCCGTGTCTCCCTCGTCACACCCAACCGCCCGGTCGTGGCGGCTGTGAGAGCACGCAGGCAGGGCGTCGTCACCCGCGTACAAGCCCATCGCGTCACAGGCGAGGGAGGGCGTGGGCAGGACACCGTTCGGGAGCATGAGCTCCATTCGGGGGCGGGGGAAGGCCTTGCGCGCCCCGTAGAGGGGATGGTGGTCATCACTCTCCCCCTCACCACCGCCATCGCCGCCACCAGCACCAGCACCACCCCGTCGCCGCCGCCGGCAGCATCTCCACCGCCGCTGCTGTTGACCGCTACCAATTGCTGCTGCTGGAAACACCCACGCCACCCCCGCCACCACCGCTTTCACTGCCCATCGCCGCGGGCGGCGGCCGTGAACGCAGCTGTCCACCGACCTTCTTCGAGATCCGAGAACCTTTTCGTTTCTTCCTGCCTCTTCTTGCCCGCTCACAGCGGCGGTCGTTTGTGAGAGCCTCGTCCGCTCGCCCCGGCTCTTCACCGACCGCCCACGACCTCAGTTCGTGCAACGCTACCACCGCCGGTCGCCGCCGCTGACGCCGTCCGCCATTGCCCCCGCCACCATCGCTAAGCCGCTGTTTCGCCCGAATTTCACGGGGGAAGAGCCACAGTTACCGCCTCCGTCCCTCTCGCCGTCTCTTCCGCCACTTCCGCTCGCCGATGGATGCACCGCTACTTCCATGTACACGAACCCCGCGCTCCACATCAGTGCTGCGTCCCCCCGCTCCCCCTTGCGCCCCCATCTCTCTCTGCCTCGATGTTCGGGGAATATTGCAGTACTTTACTAACACCGCCACCACTACCGCTATCGCTGCGGGCCCGCCGACGTCGTCGCCACCTTCACCATCGCCGCCGCCACCACCACCACCACCGCCCCCACTGCCGCCGTCGATGCCGCCGCGACACCGACGTCACGCCCGCCACCGCCGCCGCGACTTCCGGCGTGGAAGTTATTGTTGGCGATGGGCGAGAGCTCCGTGCCGGCCGAAGAGGTGGAACGGGCTGAGGGGAGACGTTGGTCTGCCCGCCGGCGATTTTTGGGGGCGCCGGGCTGATCGGGTCGGGGCCGGGCGTTGCGAACCTCCTTTGTCGCCGCTGCCGCCCCGTCGCTGCAACTGCCGCCGCTTCCCTCCTCCATCTACGTCTGCATCATCCACATCCTCCTTTTCCTCCTTCAACTTGGCCTGCTTGTTCCACGTGCGTCTCCTTCCTCTCTGCCGCCGCCACCGCCGCCGCCGCCGCTGCTGATGGTGGAGTCTGGGCCGCTTGGATACAGATTGGGCTTCGAAGAACTGGTTACAGCGGCGGCTGCTGCACGACATTGCTGACGGCGGCGGTTTGCCGCATCGCCACCGCCTCGCGCCCTCCTTCTTCCTTCTCCTCCGGAATTTACCCGGGGCATCCGCCCACCAACTAGCAATGACACCACCATACCCAACACCACCACTAATTCCCTCACTACCGCCACCACGACCACTGGTGGTGGTGGCATTCGGCCACAACAGCCATGGAGTTGCCAGAGGCTTTCGCCGCCAACACCCTGGACCCGAGGAGGAGAAGCACCGCTACGCCACCTCCGCCGCAACCGCCGCAACCACTGTCGGCGAAGAGAGAGCATAGGCGGAGGGCGCAGGGGGGATAAGTTTTCCTCCGCCCCTCTCTGGCGCGAGCGGTTTCCGGCAGAGAAGCGGCCAGGCTGCTGGCACCTCCCACCGCCAGGTGACAACAACAAAGTCGGCGGCGACAACGTCAACGTCGACGACGATATCGAAAAAGACGACGATATGGGCAACGCTGACGACGAGAACTGTAACGATGACGACGACGATAACGGCGACGATGACGACGACGATGACGACGATGGGGGTGCGAGTCGCCGGTCGCTCGGACCGGCGAGAGCTAGCGTGACACCGTCAGCAGCATTGAGCGTGTTTTCGTCCGGGGTAGGGGGCGAAGCCTGCTGCTGGTGCTGCTGCCGTAACGAGGCAGAGGATTTCATACTCTGTAGTGGCTTAGCTCTTGCCGGGACGCTCTCTTAGAAGAAGAAACTGAAGGAAGACGATGTGCTGTGTGCTAGCCCAGCACACGGCTATGAGGTGCCTAGTCGTGTGCGTACGTATGAGTCCTTCGGGAACATTTGCAGGGGGCAGGGGGTGGGTGGGTGGGGGGCGGGGGCAACAACGGCGGTGGAAGCGACGGCGAGTGGGAGGGGGGAGGGAGTTACGAGAGAGACCCGAAAATTGAAAATTGTGGAACACGAACTATATATACTTATGATATATATATATTCTTCCGTTAATGTGCATTTAGACTATGCTTCCATCTGGATCTGGATATGAATACTACCTGGCTCGTCGTAGTGATAACGAACTTACAAAGAGCACAGAATCTGGCCTGCCATCCAGCAGAAACAGGAAATTCCTCTATTGTGGTCACTGCCATTTACTGTCTTCGCATGAGATCGAAGTTCAGTGGATGCGCACATGAGCATGATATCATGTGCATGATGCAACACCAGGATTAAGAATTTAGAATTCAGGATCTGCGCCCATCAAACGGCGGTGTGATGCGGGTTCGCTGCTATTTTTCGGTCGTGTGCTGGACTGCTGCTGTTGCCGCTCGTGATAGCGGGCTGGAACATGGAAGTGGCGGGTGATAATTAGATCACAGCATTGCTGCCCGTACTGCGTTTTCGCACAGCATCAATCGGCCAAGTCCAAACCCTCAACACAGGAACAGCCGGCCCCAGCCCTTGTGATACCTACTCATGCACTACTGCTGTTGCTGCCGAAACGCCACCGCTGTCTGGCCGCACTGCCGGGGATTATTAGGCTTCAATTTTGTATTCGGTCCGGGGGCGACGATGATGGTATGACACCACTAACTGCTGTTGACAGGGACAGTCGCAGGTAGGTGATAGACCATGCGGCAATGATTCTGCACCTACAGCAGTATAGTCATTCGAAGCCCTACATGGTTGCTGCCCCCGACGTTGGTTGGGTGGGGTCATCCGCTGTGTTGCTATTCATAGTTGCCGGCTGTCTGTTGTACTTCCGTTCATTTCGTCGTGCCGTCCTGTTTCCCTCTAGTGTCTCTCCAATCGCAAATGTTTTTCTTCGTTCATACTTCGAAGTATTCATCTTTTCTTGTTTTTCCTTTGGTTACCGTAAACAATGTAGTCTATGTTGTCTCATGGGCTGGCTCGCAAAATTTTGTTATTAGGCGGCGTGCTCATTGCGGTTGGCATTGCATGGCCAAATCACCTTGCTGTATTTGGTATCTCTGTGTCGTAGTTTGTGACCACAGAGCTCGTCTTTTTATGATATGAGGAGGATCAGCACGGACACTGGTTGTGCTGGGTGCAGATGGATGGGTGTATCGGAAGAGCACACACCGGGTGGTTCAAGTTACGACTGTTTTTTCGCTGTTGGTGGTGCTGCTTCAGTGATTGGAAAGGTCTGTTTCAAACAAGGGGGATCATAGGAGCAGGAGGAGGAGGACATCACCAGGCTGGGAACCTAAGGACCATAGGTATCAGAGCTACAGGCTCGGAAGGGCGTCAGTGCTGCTGTACGGCAGTACCCAGTGTATTAGTACGGGTTCCCGCGACCAAGTGTAATGCTGCTGGTGATTGTGCTGCTGTTGGTGCAAAAACGTCGTACTACGGCCACAGAGCCCTGAAAAGCAACCACCAGCACCGTCACTACCAACGACAGAGCACGGAGGTGTCACAATAGACGACAAGAGCACCGTGTTCCTCTCAATCATCACACCCTGGGGGTCTCGTGTGCCATCCATAGCGCCCTGGCCCCCTAGCGCGCTGGTACAAAACAAGCTTACCTTGTCTTGCCGCTTATCCTCCGCACAGCACAATTTTCGGTACTTTTATTTTCCGAGCCTACCCGATTCTCCCCTGTATCTCTCCCTTCCTCCGTCTCTCCCTCCTTCCCTCCCTCGACAAGTATTAACCGTCGCCGCAGCGTTGATGTGCCTCTGGTGGAGCCCACACAGGGCTCGTCGCTGCTGTCACTAACAGCTAGAGGAGCCGAACAGCCGGGGGAGGTAGGTGTAGATAGGCGTAGTAGATGCCTGGCCTTCCCGAACATATGCCGCAAATGCGGTTGATCCTAGACTATGGACGAATCTATATATAGAACTCAGTTTGTTTTAAGTTTAGTATAATAACATCACTTATATTTAAGTCTATGGGTAGTACTCTCAGCTCCCGAGCAGCTTTCGGGACAATTTTAAAAATGTTGTGTGCGAACTTTCGCGCGCTTTTTCAAAATCATTTTTTGAAACCGCTCATGATACATTTCATATTACATACATACCCCTGGGTACAAGGTTGCTTCGGGATGCGGGTGTAACGTGAAATTCCGTGGGCGTCGCAAGGCGAAACAGGGAGATACAGCGAAGATACACATACGTATATAAACACGCAGCTTGCAAAGATGAGTTTTGACCCTAAATTCGTCGAACTCACAGCTGACGACGTCCTTATTAAATTATTTTTATAAAATATGTTTCCACCTATAAATAAATGGTGTTACACGTACACACCACACCCCGGACAATAGCCTATTGAATATGCCTACTTGAATATGCCTACTATTGAATACCTTATAGGTTGGGGTGTTGCATATCGATACCTATTAATAACACGTTCGATGGGTGCTGTATGCGAATTTGTCGATCGGTACCCATTGTTTGGACCAATAGATCCAGAGAAATTGGTGCAATAGGCTATTGTTCTGACCCCCTTGAGAGCCTCCGAACCCCTCCCTGTACTAAACCCAGTAGTTTTGTCCTCAAATACGGGTTTCCAGTTGTAAAGGTCAAGATAGGTGTGTGAATCTGTCTATCTATCGATACCTATTTCTTCGACAAAGAGGTTCTGATAAATCGGCACAATAGGCTATTGTTCTTACAATAGTTATGTCACTCTGTCGATCGATACCTATTATTGTGACCAATAGGTACGTGAAAGTGTCGATCGATACCTACCTATTGTTTGACCAATAGGTATGTGAACTGGTCGATTGATATATATTGCTATGCAGCAGTAGTAGGTATAAAGCCCTGCACAGTTGTCTACAGCGTATTGAGTACGCCTGTTGGTCTGTCCACAAGTTGGTGTATCGAATATCGATTAATTGAATATCGATACGAGTTATCATTATTATATTTTTGCCCTCCGACAATATTATAAAAAATGAAAATACACTCCAGCTGTGAGATCGAAGATTTCGTCGAAACTCATCTTTGCAAGCTGTGTGATACTCCGATCGCGCGCATTACGAGTTGTGTGTCCTCATTAAGGATATAGGTCGGCGACCCCTTACAACTACAGTGTAGCTATCAGGGTCAACAGGATGATTTT